>JAKVQP010000008.1:0-309347 GCA_030462865.1 Tortispora agaves
CTGCGTCGCGGAGCCCCCCACGCCCTCACCTTACTGCCACACTCGTTCCCTACACGCCGCTCTTCCGATCTTCCTCCTCCAGCTCCTGGGACTGCTTTTCCTGGTTCAAGTATTCCTGAAGCACCACCATTACCGACTTTGGGTGCGAAATCTCTAGTAGTAGAAGCCAAACCTCCTCCTCCTACTCCTCCTCCTGTTAGCTTGGCTCCTCGCCCCAGTCGTCGTTTAAAGCAGATGCATTGGGAGAAGATTGAGAAGCCTGATTATACATTCTGGGCCCAAATTGACGACGTTGATATCTCTAAAGATCTTCTGAATCGAGGAATCCTCTCGGATGTGGAGCGTGTATTTGCAGCTAAAGAGGTGAAAATTATAAGCAAGAAAAAGATGGTCCCCGGTGAAGAAAAGAAGAGGTTCATATCCCGTGATATTGCTCAGCAGATTGAGATCAATTTCCATTCATATTCATCCATCCCCGTCAAGGATTTAGTTTTAAAGGTCCTACATTGCGACGAAGACATTCTAATGAATGTGAACCTATTAGAATTTCTCTCTAAAGACGACATGGTTCGAATTAGTGACAATATCCTGAGAAACTTATCTCCCTATAGCGCAGATTACACTCGTGAAGATGTGCAACCCCCAGAGAAAGATCCTTCCGAATTAACAAGGGCTGATCAGGTTTATCTAGAACTATGCTTGAATCTGCAGCACTATTGGAAATCTCGTATGCGAGGACTTCTCTTAACTCAAACTTATGAGAAAGAGTACACCGAGCTGGTTAGCAAGCTGCGTATGATTGACGAGGCGAATGAAGCTGTAAAGAATTCGGAAAGTTTTCGAAAACTTCTTGAAATCATTCTTGCTGTCGGAAACTTTATGAACGATACTTCCAAGCGTGCTAACGGCTTCCGAATGGGTACACTCCAACGGCTTTCCTTAACAAAGGATGAACAGAATCAAATGACGTTTTTGCACTATGTTGAAAAAATTGTGCGGACTAATTATCCGAGTATTGCTAGTTTCCAAGAAGAGCTTCAGGCTGTCATTCCCGTTGCTAAATTATCTATTGAGCAGGTAGAGGCCGATTGCAAGGCTTTTGCTACCAATGTCACCAATGTACAGAACTCTATGGACTTTGGAAATTTAAATGAGACAAAATTGTTTCATCCTGAGGATAAAGTACTGTCTGTTCTTCTAAAGCATATGCCTGAGGCTCGCAACAGGCGGGATAATTTGGAGAAGCATCTTACTGGTACTATTGGAACATACCATAAACTGTTGAGATTCTTTGGCGAAGACCAAAGTGATTCGCACTCTGTTAATACATTCTTTGCCAAATTTGCTACCTTTATAACTGAGTTCAAAAAGACGAATGCTGAGAATCTCATACGCGAAGAAGAAATTCGTGCATACGAGGCTAGGAAGAACTTACTTCTTACTCCAAAGAAGGGAGCTATGGATAGCCTCATTGAAACCGGATCTGTAAAGACATCTCCGTCTGACCCTGCTAATAAAGCTGTAATGGATGATTTACTTGCAAAATTAAAGGCAGCGGGTCCTGGTGAAGCTTCCTCGGCAAGACGGCGTGCTGCTGCGCGTATGAAGCGATTACAAATAGCTAAAGAAGCCGCTATTGGTGGAACAAGTGACAGCGATAATGTTTCTGAGAATCAAGCTGGCTCAAGCTCCAATGATTTTCAATCGGACGTTGACTTTACAGGCTTAGAAAACGGTGGAGATGACCGCAGCGAAACTACTACACCAACTCTGGAGCTTAAAGAGTTGGACTTAGGAGATCGAGCTAGATCTATGCTGCAAGATCTTCGGACAATGAAGTCAGATGTAGATCGCAAGAAATATTTGATTAAGGAAGAAAATGAAAATCAAAGAGCCAGGTTCCTGCTTAAAGAAATGCGGCGGAATTCTCAAATGGTCGAGAATGACGATTTTGAGAGCATGATCCAGGCAATGCGTGAAGAGCAAGATCGAGATGGTAACTACAACGCTAGTGATGGTCTACCTGAAAAAGATGACTAATTACGATAGTAACTAATGATTACGAAATGAACTTAATTCGAGTGGATATGTTCTATATCTTATGTTCGTTGTGCATATCCCTAATAGAAGCATTCTGCTTGTTTGGTAGACCCAAAAAATACAATTGAGAACTTTTTAGTATGCTTCTGTTATTAAGTCTCCTACATTGTCAAAACTGATCCTTGAAACTCGTAACTTCTTGAGAATTAAATGTCAATAACTTGCGACGTTGAAGTGCTACAGACAAGCTGTTCGTAATTCGTTTTCTAACTTTCGTTGACTGGGCGTACATATTCTAAATCTTATATTCTGTCGTTTACTTCACTAATAGTCAGTTAACTACGATATTATTTCATTAGGGCTGTACAATATAGGTGCCATTATTGACGATAGAGTCTATGTAGACCGCAGTGGACATAACCACTAGGGCTTTACTTTTGCATAACTTTAATTATACCTGTGTGTTTTTCTGGTTCTGACTTCTCCTCGTGTCATATACCATACTTACTAAATAGAAGGCCTTCATCTAGTTCTAGATTAAGCATCACTCTTTAGCCTGCATGAGCACTAATCAATTGAATCAATGTACCGGGAAAGAACGGACAACGATTTGTCTAATGAAAGGAGGATGAACTTCGACAATGTCCACCCAGTAACCCTCTCGGTCTCAGGCATTACCGTAATCAAACAGAGGCACCCTCTCCCTCGTTTTCGAACGATGTTCAAAGGGCTTCGAGAAGATGAAAAACTGAAGGAGTTTGATATCAGTGTCACGCGGCCAGTTCTCTCAGATATTTCTTGCAAAGTAGATTCTGGGAATCTTATGGCGCTTATTGGTTCATCTGGTTCTGGAAAAACAACGTTATTGAATGTGATGGCAGGTAGAATGACTGGATCAGGACTCAAAGTATTGGGATCTGTTTTATTAAATAATCAAACATCCATAAATACCACAAGAAGTGCCTACGTATTGCAACAAGATGTATTACTTCATACACTAACACCCCGGGAGACTTTAAGGTACTCTGCAAACCTTCGCCTAGCTTCGTCTATATCTAAATCTACCCGAAATCAATTGGTAGAGCAAGTTATCACTGAACTGGGATTGAGAGATTGTGCTAATACTCCTATTGGCAATGTCGAACACAAAGGTATATCTGGCGGAGAAAAGCGGCGGGTGTCAATTGGTATACAGCTGCTTGCTAACCCTTCTATCCTTTTTCTGGATGAGCCCACTACAGGTCTTGATGCTTTCTCAGCCTTTCAATTAGTCCAGACACTTTCACATCTAGCGAAACGTGGTCGTACCATCGTATTATCTATTCATCAGCCGAGGTCTGATATTTTTCACTTATTCGATTCAGTTACGTTGCTTGCGCGAGGTCAAGTGGTATACACAGGGTCTACCTCTGAAATAATTCCATACTTTTGCGAACTTGGATTTTCGATGCCACTACATGTCAATCCTGCGGATTTTATCATAGATTTGTCTTCCGTCGATTTCAGGTCTCCTGAAGCAGAAGAACGCACCATGAAACAAGTTGAGATGCTTCTAAGAGCTTGGAAGAATAACACACATCATTCATTGTCTTTTTCGTATTTAGAAAAGAGTTTGGGCTCTTCGGTTGCACCTGAAATGCCGCACCCCACCGGCCTGTGCGAGCGTTCTACTTTTTCTCGACAAATGACAACTCTAATTCATCGTGGATTCTTGACAACTTTCAGGGATCCTTTTGGCATGTTTGGCATAATATTCGCTGCGTTGTTCATCGGTGGTATCAACGGGTGGGTGTTTTATGAACTGGATGGTTCAATTCAAGGGATGAGATCTTTGACTGGTGCGGCTTACATTTCTATTACTGGTTTGCCTTACTTGGATCTACTTTATGAAATTTATAGACTATCGAATACAGATATGCCAATGTTTGATAGAGAATATAGTGAGGGTGTAATAACAGTATCAAGTTGGCTGCTATCAAGACGAATCACAAAACTTATACTGGAGGATATTCCTACTACGTTTCTTTACTCCATTCTCATGTATTTTTTGGTTGGATTTCGAACTGGATCAGCGAAATATTTCTTTATATATTATGCTGATGTATTTTTTACGCATATGTGTTCAATTGGTCTAGCTACTATGGCTGTTGCCGTCAGCAGAGATTTCTCCATAGCCTCCCTCATTGGGAATTTATCCTATACTCTACAGTCTGTTGCTAATGGATTTCTCATATCTGTTTCTAATATGCCTGTTTATGTGCGCTGGACAAGGTGGATTACTTTTTCTTATTATTCATTTGGCCTAGCCGTATCTAACCAATTCACAGGCTACCTTGGTGATTGCCCGGTAAATGATTCATTCGCACCGGAATGTTATCAATACTTAGGTAGTACCCAACTTGCTATACTAGGAGTTCCTTTAAATTGGATTGGAGTACCACTTGGTGCACTAGTTTCCTGGTCTGTAGGCTTCTTTTTCATTGCAGGATTGGTGCTAGTTTCCTATCGTCACTCGATAACCATAGCTTCTGCTAACTTCAACACGCCTAATTCAGAAATTTTTGATTCTGATAATCTAAGACAGGTAGATTCTTGTCATGACATGGTCTCGATTTCTGTGCGTGACCTTTCTCTGAAAATAATTAAACGGCCAAAAACGTTGAAAAAGGTAGAAAAAGTTATCCTCGAAGGTGTGACTACATCCTTTGACCACGGCTGCTTTAGCGCTATTCTTGGATCTTCTGGTTCTGGCAAGAGTAGTTTCCTTAACTATCTAGCTGACAGATGTAATTCAACACTCTTGACTCAGTATAAGTCCACAGGTGCTCTTTTGATAAATGGGCACACGTCATCCCCTAAAGTTTTATCTCGAATTTGTTCATATGTCACTCAGGATGACGATGGCTTGCTTCCTTCATTGACTGTGAGGGAAACTTTGGTATTTTCTGCACTGCTCCGCCTGCCAAACGAATGGAGTAAAAATAGAAAATTAAGGCGAGCTGAACAAATTATGATGGAAATGGGTCTTAAAGATTGTGCTGATAAGCTCATTGGTTCAGAATTTGTGAAGGGCATCTCAGGAGGAGAAAAGCGTCGATTAAGCATTGCTGTGCAGCTTCTTAGTGACCCCAGTATAATTTTTCTAGATGAGCCGACGTCTGGCCTGGACTCTTTTACTGCAGGATCAATTCTTCAGGTTCTCAAAAACCTTGCGTTACAAGGGAAGAGTGTCATTTGTACTATTCATCAACCTAGATTTGATATATTCCACAAATTTGATAAGATAGTACTTTTCACTAAAGGGGGGAAAGTTGCTTACTCTGGTCCACAGTCCGACGTGTTATGCTATTTTGCGTCAATGGGGTTTAACTGCCCTTCTAATGTCAATATAGCGGATTTTTTATTGGATCTCGTGGCTGTAAACTTGCAGGATTCAGAGAGTGAAAAGGTTTCTAGAGATCGCATGGAGTATATAGTGAAAAATTGGCAAAATCATATGACAGAGTTGTATGATGAGTCTCCGCCTGATGAGCCGGAAAGCCATTTATCTTTCAAGAGCTACAAAAAGGAATATAAAGGAGTTTCCTTTGCTTTCCCAACTCTTCTCCGACGAAGTATTCTTAATTTTAAACGTCGAAGCGAAATCATTATTGCTAGGATGATGCAGATTTTGGGTCTCGGTTTAGTGTTTCTCTTATTTTATACTCCACTTAAAAACGATTTCAGAGGAACATATGATCGTCTCGGTTTGGTACAGCAGTATTTGGCACTCTATTTTTGCGGGATGCTAAATAATATAGCAGTATATCCTGACGAGAGGAATGTTTTCTACAGAGAACATGAGGATAATGTGTATGGAGTTCTACCTTTCTTTCTATGCTATTTAGCTGTTGAACTACCTTTCGAAATCATTGCATCAGCAATGTTTGCCGCGATAGCTGGTATAGCTCCTGGAATTACTCGCTCGGCTACGGGATTTTTTGCAGCTATGACTGTGTGTTTTGGAATGGCTAATTGCGGGGAATCTATTGGAATCATATTTAACACACTAATCAGGCACATTGGCTTCGCAGTAAACTTGATTTCTGTTGTGCTGTCTACGGGAGCTATTATGAGTGGAGTATTATCTCTTAATATGCAAGGCTTTTTAAAAGGTGTTAACTATATATCTCCAGCAAAATATGGCGCTGAAGCTATGCTGTATTTTGGATTTCAGGATGCCAGTTTTAACTCTTGTTATGCCGGAGATAAATCTATAAATGGGGATTCATGCCAAATTTTATCTGGAAATCAGATTTTAGAGGTTTTTGGGTATCACGGAAATGGGAGGGTTGCACTAGGTGGACTTATTGCCTGTGTAGTAGTTTATAGATTTATTGCATTCATAATTTTGAAGTTCAGTCGCATGAAAACAGGGGTTGATAAGTCATGAAATTATTATTATTTAATATAATGTCTTCAAGCGCTTAAAAAAATTCAGAGAGATCAAATTTTTCTCTCCAAGAAGGCCCATTCCTACGGATAATAAATACAGCAAAGATGAGTCCGACGCCTAAAATTGCTGCAATTGTCATGAGCCATCCCGGTCCAATTGAGTCGTATAAAGGAGATGCAACAAAACAAGCAATAGCACCGAAAGTACAACGTAAAAAATTGTTTACCGCAACACCTGTAGCTCCATGACCAGGAAGGGCGTCGACCAAATAAGTCAAAGTGTTCGAAAAGATAATAGCAGAACCTAACCCAAAGCCTGCCGTACCGATTAATGGCACCAGCCAAAAAGTGTGTTTGTCTGCACACCAGCCAAAAATCAAAAGCATAAAAGGAGCAAGTATGGTAGCAAACAGGACATTCACGCCAATACGATTTTCTGGTATAACTTTTCCGTTCTCTTTTATTGACTTGGCAATAATTCTGTCGCTCCATATACCTCCAAAAATACTTCCTATCACGTAAAAAACACTATTAGGAATGTACATCAAGCCAATAATGAGAACAGAAAAGTTATAAGGCGGCAACGAGTACACTGTCTCAATGCAAATATTGAGCAGATAAACTACTGAAAAGCAATATGAAGAGAATATGCACGCAAAAAATACTGGAGGATATTTGAGCAATTTCAAGCTAAGAATAGGGCGATAAAAGCCGTACCAGATTGTTCGCATTAGGTTCCGTACCGATTGTCTACTGAAAGAATTGATAGACAAGTGAGTTTTCGTCTCTTCGACTTGAACAGGTCGTTGTAGGGTTTCTGGTAAGCAAAACAGAACCAAAATGAAAACTATTCCGCCTGTGATAGTGAGTAGCCAATGTGGAGCACGCCAGTTCCAACGATGTGCTAAGGCTCCGGATATAATTGGAGCTAAAAGCGGGCCACATAGAGGTCCTAGGTAAAAATATCCCATGGCTCTTCCTCTGTGCTTCATAAAGTAGAGATCACTAATAGTACCTGCGCCTACGGCTTGTACAGAAGCAGCACAGGCAGCTGATAGAGTTCGAAATACTATTAGCATCGCCATCGAAGTAGATAATGCACAACCAGCACAAAACACAGAAAATAGAAAGAACGATACGAGATACACTGTCCTACGTCCACTATTCTCTGAAATTGAACTCCACCATAATGGAAACATGCCCAGAGCAATGACGAAAATTCCAACTGACGAGCTAACAAGAGTCCTTGAAACATTAAAGTCCTCTATTAATTCATCCAAAATTGGAAAGAAGATACCACTAGCCATAGGACCTATGACAGCAGCAAACGCAACAATAAATGTGAGGAACGTTCTAGTGCCGTTTGGAAACTGCTTTGAGTCGTAGAGCTCTTCGACGATACACAGCTGCGAAAATAGTCCACGGCGCATGGAACGTGGTACTTTTTCCGGGGTTTGAGTCAGAGAGGTTGAAGGAGGTTGAGAAGAAGCATCTGCACGTTTAGAAAGTGTGCGCGACATAGTAGTAATGACAGGATATAGCTCTAAAACTGAAGCTGAGAAACTTGCAGCTCTTGAAGAGGCTATTTCGTCTTCAGTATCAGAATGTGAATCATAATGTGAGACGGCATCTTCTTCGGAGTGCTCGCTTTCATCTTTGCTGCGTGAAGTTTCAGCAAACGGCAAGTCAGCGTTAGAATTTTGAGGGTTGCTGTTGCACAATGCGTTTCCTGAGTCAGAAGTCATGACAAAATCAACTTAATAAAAGTAAAAATAGGTGTCGAAAATGTATCTAATCACTCAGTTATATTTGTCAGATCAGGTGTGCGAAAACAATGAGTCATATAACAAAGGTGGGGACCTATTTCGCGATGAGTTGAATGGGCCGGCAGTATTAGTAGCGGTCACACAAAATGCTTCAAAGTAGTTTCACACTATGCGGTGTAAATAGCAAAGAATATATTGCGGTCTGGGACTCTCTGCATCAAAGAATTTCACAAATTCAATAAGGGCCTTATAAAATCATTCGCAAAAAAGATCGGATAGGATCCGACACATCAAAATGTATAGATGTGGGAGAGTAAATGATTAGCCAATAGTAACGGGGCATCGCTCAAATAAAGTATAAAGTTTATCGGGTGAGGATGATAGCATTTCGGATGGTTACCCACACTAGAATTGAAATAATAGTCAGCGCAGAATAAGCGGTGGAAGGATAGATATTCCAGCAAAGTTCGTGTAGTGTCCATAATGATATGGTTAATAGGGCCTTAGTGAGAAACCAAGTTGTAGCAATGGACTGATAGAACAAAAACGGAGTAGTCCAGGCGATCCAAGAGTAGAATTGATAGTGTAGCGATCTGGCGCATAGGACACCAATTAAATTTGTAGTAGCGCAAATCTCGAATATAGATCTGTCTGAGAGTTTTAATCTCGTTGGTCTCGCCAAGTTAGTATTAACTGGTAAACGGCGGGGCAAGTACGCTATTAGCAGACAAATATGAACCACTAAAAGTGAGAAGGCGAACTCCCGAGACAAAAATGTTTCTTCGTTAATGAATTTCCAGTTAACAGTCCATTTGTATAGAAATACTCTGGAGAAATCAAATGCTTGGTGAAAATATCCAGCGCTGTTCTGTTGAAGAAACGGTAGAGCCAGTGTCACTTGGACAGCTAGAAATTTAGCTGCCAGACTTGTTATTTCCCTGAAAGATAATTCATGCATGTAAATTATCCCAATTGCTGGAGCGTAAAGTAGTCCGTTCATTTTAATTGATACGGCTATGGCGTATGTAATGACACTTACGCTCCATTTCCGGTACTGAAGCAGCAAAACAGTTAGCTGAATGAACAGTACATTGAAACAGTCATTGAACATCCTAAGTAGATAGATGCTGTGCAGCCGCTTAGATAAAATTAAAAGAATAAGTAAGTAATGGGGTGCCTTGGCTCGAACATAGATGCCCATAGTAAGTGCTTGGCATAGCAAATATACGCCCATAAAGATGTACTGAGCCATCCTTAAATCTTCTCCTCGGGCAGTCAAGCGATACAGTGTTCGGAATATCCAAGCGTGCCCGGCAGGATACACCATTGGGCCAGTAGGGCCGGTGATCTTCAAATAATCCCGCTCCCCTGAATCTATAAGGCCAGCCTGTATCATGTAAGTCTCCCAGTCTATCTCTGTATAAGCTACTCTATTAATTATGAGAAAGCTCAAAACTAGGTCACCAACTAGCAGTAGAAACACCCAGATGCGGGCATAACATCTGCCGCTGAGAAATCTGCTTATAGGATCGATAAGCATGTCGAAAATCACGCACTTAATGCAGGATCCATGGAAGTCTAAGGGGTTCTACGGTACTACGAGTTAATATGACATACCATAATCCCTTGCTTGAATTTACAGGAAAAAGCCCAATTTGTCTCTGAATATCGACGACAGCTAATATATCTACAACTCGCCTGGTTTCTTCGAGTTGCATGCTACTATTTTTAACTTCTCAACACCCAGAGTATCGTTTGGCTGCTCGAGGCGGAAATTCGCATCTCTAACAATAAATGTCCACACCTCGTCGCAAAATCGATATGTGGACAAATGTCCTTTTAGTGTAGTTTTGTTCTTTAGTCCTTCTTGCAACGTCTCTGAAATGGCCTTATCAAAGTTCGAGAGAACTTTGATCGCTAGTTGAGGGTGAATCTTCGATTCTCTGTATCAATGTTAGCCACCATCACAACTACTGCAACACTGTTGCTATAGCTGCTATACTTACGAAATCAATTGATCCAACGCATCTGTTAGAGCTGTCCCTACACTAATATGATGTTAATGTCAAGCTCATTATAACCAATTCCGGAATAAAATAATGCCTACCTGCTCTCCCTATATATTTGATAAAAGTTTCCCGAATTCATTTCCACATACACTGGCAGAAAGGAAACCGTAAAGCAAAGAGCTCAGCTATCGAAGTTCAGCTCCGTAAGGAACCCCGCCCCAGAATTAAAATCATAATACCCTAATAACCCTATGACCTACACCATATAATTCATTTACTACTGTGAATTTCGGTTGCGGCCATATCCAGCAGAAAACACCGTTCCCCGTCCGATCAACTGTAGTTAAGCTGCTGAGAGCCTGCTCAGTACTCTGGTGGGAGACCACAGTGGAATCGTAGGTGCTGCAATCATTTTTGCAACGTTTAATATTTTTTTCTCACGTATACACACAATCGATTGGGAAAACAATACTTAATTAAATATTTTCTGCTTGACATTCAAGTATATGAGTGGTATACTAAGCACGAAGGTACTGAAAGCGATAGCTTAAATTGAAGATATAGAGTACCTGTGCCCTAGCAACCGAAGTGAATGGGCGTATAGTGTAGTTGGTTATCGCGCTCCCTTCGCATGGGAGAGGTCCCCAGTTCGAATCCGGGTTCGTCCAAACTTTTTAGTTCAACGTGGCTTTTCATTTTTCAGATTAAACAGTAACTGTTATATTATTGTATTAAGAGAAGCTACTTACCGAAAGCAATATTGGAAGGGGCAGGAAGAGGAGCATCCAAAGAAGTAACGTAGGATTTGGTCATACCACCATCCACAACGAAATCTTGACCAATTATGAAAGAAGCATCATCAGAAGCCAAGAATACAACAGCTTTGGCCTGTTCAATAGCTTCACCAAATCTTCCCGTGGGGAAATGTACTGTTCTGCGGAGTTTTTTCTCTTCCGAGTCCAAGAATGCTTGAAGTAGAGGAGTGTTTAAAGGAGCGGGACAAAGAGAATTGATTCTAATTCCACTTTTAGCATATTGGATAGCTAGCTCGCGCGTCATCGCCATAACAGCACCCTTAGACGCAGTATATGCGATTTGAGGAGTGGCTGAACCAACGATCGCAACAACAGATGCAGTGTTGATGACAGTAGCTTTAGTCTTTTTATTTGCCAGCATGGACTTAATAGCGTATTTCGATCCGTATGCAACCCCACGAACATTAATAGCAAAAGTCAAGTCCCAGATTCTTTCAGGGGTGTTCAAAATTCCATCGTCCTCTGGGTGCATGATACCAGCGTTATTGAACATAACATCCACGCCACCATACTGCTCAAGATAGGCAACTAAAGATTCCACTTCAGCTTCCTTTGAAACATCGCAAACCTTACCTTCGACTCGGACAGCATCGGCGGCATGTCCTTTAACAATTTCCACGGCCTTATCAAGAGCGGTAGCATTAACATCGCTCATAAGGACATTGGCACCCTCAATAGCAAATTGAATGGAGGTTTCAAGGCCAACTCCCCCAGCAGCACCGGTGATGATAGAATTCTTTCCTTCTAGTCGTCCCATAGTTGAGTGAAAATACAAAGAATAAGTCACAAGTTGTGTATGTCCTCCCGTCGCAGCCAAGCATTTCTACCTAATTTAAGCTTTTGAGTTTAGCAGTATCGACTTAAAGTTCAAGCAGCCACTTAGCTGATCTCGATCTCCAGCGAATTACACCTTCAGAATCCTTAAGAATTGGATCTGTTATGTCTGCTATACCCTTGCTCACCAAGAAACAAACTGGTCAGTTTTAGTTTGGTGAAATGGGACGCGATGACAGTATTGCCGTGCCTTAGTCATTAAACTCTAAGAGTGGCAGGCAGCCTAAAACATCGCCTAGCGCGGGACCACTGGTTACAGGAACTTCAGTTATACGACCGGCTTCGGCACAGAAAGGAAAGCGTGAGCCAGGATTTGGGAGCCTATTGAAAACCTAAGAAATTTAGTTCGGTCTTATATCCTTTCTTAAATCTAAAATTGACCTCTTACGACTCCCTGCTATGAAGGATTGGGAATCAATTTTGTCAGACGACAGCTGTGTGAAGTTGGCCGGAATTGATGTCGATGGCATCCTCAGAGGGAAGCTCATGTCTACGAAGAAGTTTCTTTCGGTCGCAGAAACCGGATTTGGCTTCTGCTCTGTAGTTTTCGGATGGGATATGCATGATCGAACGTATACTCGTGCAACCGATGTTGCTACCACCGATAACGGCTTCGAAGATCTTCATGCGGTGATAGATTTAAGCACCTTCTGCAGAATACCATGGGAAAACAATGTTCCCTTTTTCTTCGTATACTTCTACAACCCAGACGGCTCACCTTTGGCGCCTTGTCCTCGATCTCTTCTTAGAGATATCTCTAAGGCTGCATCTGATCTAGGCTATAGGGCTATGGCCGGTACTGAATTGGAGTTTTATCACTACAAGGAAACTGGAGCTTCAGTACTCGAAAAGAATGGCAAGAACTTGACTCCAATGACCGCTGGAATGTTTGGCTACTCAATTCAAAGACCTAGTCTCAATAAGGATTATTATTATGGTGTCTGGGATGCCACTGAAGCCCTTGGTCTGCAGGTAGAAGGCTGGCACTGCGAGTCTGGCCCTGGTGTCTATGAAGCTGCCATAACCTATACAGATGCATTAACTGTTGCAGATCGTACCTCATTATTTAAACTAACCTGCAAATCAATTGGGCCGCAATACGGTGTTATGCCATGTTTTATGGCCAAACCTCATCAAGGACTTCCAGGAAACTCCGGACACCTTCATCTTTCTTTGTTGGATAAATCAGGTAAAAACATTCTTTGTAGAGACGAGCCTGATCCTGACCCTGCTTATCCCGACCTTGCCTACCTCACTGACGAAGGCAAGCAATTCCTCGCTGGAATCTTGGCAGGTCTTCAAGACATCATGCCCATACTTGCTCCGAATATAAATTCATATAAACGTTTAATCGAGCATTATTGGGCTCCTGTCACTGTTTCGTGGGGATATGAACATAGAATAGCTTCTGTGCGTTTCATCAGCCCTCCTTCTTGCCCTCCAAAAGGGACTCGTTTTGAAGTCCGAACTCCAGGTGCTGACGTCAACTCGCATTTTGCTCTCTCTGCTCTCTTTGCCCTTGGTATCAGAGGTATCCAGAAGAAACTGGAATTAACAGTACCTCCAATGGGCTCAATCCCGGATCGCTCTACCATCGACCGTCTACCTCGATCCCTTAGATATGCTACTGAGATGTTTATGCGGCCTGAAAGTATCGCTCGTGAGGTATTAGGAAATGCTTTTGTGAATCACTACGGAAAAACTAGACTGGAGGAGTGTGACCTCTGGGATGACGCCGTAACTGACTGGGAAGTTACAAGATATATAGAGACTGCGTAGTCATTTAATTTAAATCTTCTGATGTCTTACCTTTATATATTAATCGACGTGCTTGTATATCATTATCTATAATACCTAGAAACATAATCATTTTATGAGGTAGGTGGATGGAAGCGTTCTATACGCGCACCCATTCGGAAGTTGATTTAATCGGCCATAGTAGCATCGCCATCAGCATCAACATCTTCTTCATTCTTCTCAGTATTACCTTCAGAACTCTTTGATGAAGCTGCTGCTGCCGCCGCCGCCGCCGCCGCCGCTGCCGCTGCTGCTTCTTCTTGAGCTTTACGCTCGGCCTCGGCAGCTTCACGAATTTTTCGTTCTTCCTCTTCTTTGGCACGTCGTTCAGCTTCAATCTTTTCCATGTAACGGCCTTTGATTATATTCCCAACCGACATGAGTTCCTCGTGTTTGGCAATATACTGGGCTTTTGTGGCGTCCTCTCCTTCATCATAAAGCCAATCTTCAGCAGCATTGAGCATAGAATGCATCTTTGATTTCTCCTCGTCAGACGAGAAATCAGCATATAAATCATCGAGTTTGGCCCTCATATCGTAGATATATTCCTCTAGGGCATTCTTACAGTTCTCGGTGTCAGCCACGTGCTTGTCTTCCACAGACATCTGATTCTCTAACTCAATATACTGGTCCTTAACTGAGGCTTCAAGCGCAGTGGTGCCATGGATAATTCCAAGATCAGCCTTTTTCACCATTTTCTTAATCTTCTTGACTTTAGAAGTTGCATCGCTTTTTCCCTTCTCTTTCTCCTTGCCATCTTCCGGCTCATCGATAGGCTCTTCAATGATCTGTTCCTCCGCAATGTGAGCATTTTCAACAGTATAAATACCTGAGTAGTCTACGCGGAAACGGAGCTTCACCATAGCAGGTTCATCTCCCTCAGGTTGAACCCCCTTAATAGTCCATTGACCAATCCATGGTTGAACCCCGCCAGGCAGAGGAGAAGTGTACTTGGCTTGAACAATGAAGTCTTCTTTGCGATACAACGTGACAATCTTGGTGCTTGGTAACACGTTACCGATAGGGAATACTTCAAGTTCACTTTCATCTTCACCATCAACAGGATCCCAGAAATAATTAACGGAGTATGGCGTTATATCCTCGTATTTGAAAGGACGCACCCGCATGGTAGGGGAATGCATCGCACAAACGAAAGCACAGCCTCTTGCAATAGCTTCATCCTGGTTAAGAGTGAATGAGAGAGGTTTATTAAAAAGTTCGGCAAGTTTTTCTTTAACCGCTGGAATACGTGAAGTACCGCCAATGACCTCAACAGTGGAAAGGTCATCCAAGCTTATATTGGCCTGTGCAAGGGCTGCCTGGACAGTGGCGCCCAAGCGATCTATCAAAGGTGCGATGAGCTTCTCGTACTGTTCACGATCCAGCATTCCAGAAACATCTCTATCATCCATAACGGACTCAATATTGATAGGAGCTTGAAAATTGGCAGAGAGAACCTTCTTTAGACGTTCTACAGCGCTCAGCACACGAGAATAAGCCTTAGGATTCGAGCGGATATCAATCTTAAACTTCTCCTTGAACTCTTCAGCAAAATGGCTAACAAGTCTATAATCAATTTCACGTCCTCCAAACAGCCGGTCCGACGAGGATCCAATAATCTTGAGTTCTCCTTTCTTAACGCTAGCAATGGAGACAGAGAACGAAGAGTGGCCAACGTCAACGAATGCAACATTTCGGGCTTCTTCAGTAAGATCGGTCTTGAACACACCGTAAGACACAGCAGCAGCTGTGACCTCGTTAATAATGCGAACTGGATTAAGTCCAGCTATATGCGCAGCATCCACCAAAGCTCTTCGCTGAGCGTCAGTGTACCAGAGAGGTGCGGAGATTACCACATCAGCTGAAACTGTCTTTGTTTCCTCCTGTACGGTTTGCTTAATCTTAGTCAAATACATGCCGACGAGCTGTGTGGCAGTAAAGACCTGCTCATTTCCTTGGAATCGCACTTTGACACCAACACCTCCACCTGGGACCTCGACCAAGGGAGCGCCAATGAAACGTGCTTCATCCTGAACCTCCGGATCATTGTAGTTTCTACCAAGCAAACGTTTCAATGAACCGACAGTGTTCTTGAGATTTGAGATTTCCTGCGTTTTAGCAGACTCACCTAAAGCTCTAGACTTAGGACCAAACCCTACGAGAGTAGGAGTAGATCTGTTCGATACTTCATTCACAATGACGTCAATACCTCTGTTACGGGCAATAGCAATGACCGAGGAAGCGTTTCCAAGGTCTAAGCCAATAGAACCACTCATATTTTTGCACTTATATGTCACAATATGTAGCTCGTAGCAACACAGAAGACTTTGTCCAAGTAGGCTCTGGCGTATATATAGTGGGAGGAAAGTTTCTGCTTTCCCCCCAGCAACGAGTTTGTGAAAGCTTCTAGAGGATTCTAGGATTTCTCAAAAAGGAAACTCTTCTATAACTTCTTTATCTTGCACAATCTGGCTCACCTAGGCTATTCTGTGAAATATTCAGGTACAGTGTACTATGAATGTGTATTAAATGTTAATAAACTCCTGCATCTAGTCTGCGAACTGTTCTTTTCGATACAGTCCTGCTTTCCGTTAAACCTACTGCGAGCCTCAATTTCTCTATTGGGACACAATTCACCCTTCCTATTCATCCATCTTATCGAGACATCTAAACTTAGTAGATCTACCTGAGTGTCGTATGGCTTCGAAGGTGGATGACTACTTAGTTACTAAATCTGGAATTAAGCTTCCTCGATGCTTGTATATCTCCAATCAAATACAGTGTAAGCTAACACGGCGCCGTACCGAAAAATATTGCGCCCAGCATTTTCCGTTGAATGTCGATCTAGCACCCTCCTCTGGTCGAGCTAATAGAAGAGTTCGTGTGCCTTGCCCTATAGATTCCGGCCACTCAGTATGGTATGAGGATCTTAATAACCACCTGCAGAAGTGCCAAAAGAGGTTCATCAAGCCTTCTGATCCTTGGTACCTTGAGAATTGTAATCTGGATAAACCGCTAAGTGAATACTCGGCCGATCCTGAGCCTCATGATTATGACCGATGCATAGGTTTAGTTCTCTTTGTTGTCGATTCTTTATGGAAACCAGAAAATATTGAACTTGATATAAAACATGAAGATCTGGCAGGAATGATAGACAAGAAAAAGATCTCCACGAAGCATGGTTCTCAGCAGGAGCGATTGGTAGGCTTGATTCTCTCAAAGAAGGAAACTTCTAGCCAGTCAACCTTTATAGAATTTGGTGCAGGAAGAGCCGAATTGACTCGGTATCTGGTGCTCGCACTGAAGCCTCAAAAAAGGACTGTATTTCTATTAGTAGACAAAGATGGCCCTAGAATGAAGCAAGACTCCAAATTGGCTAGTGATGCAATTTTAAACGGCTATGTTGCTCCTGAAGTTCAAAGGTTTAAGATAGACATAAAGGACTTCGATCTGGATAACGCCCTGGGAACCTCTAATCCAGAAGTAGCGGCAGTCTCAAAACATCTATGTGGGGCAGCTACCGACCTTTCTCTGAGATGCCTGCTTAGGTCGCACAAGAAGGTGTCAATGATATGCATTGCTCTATGTTGCCGGCATAGATGTCATTGGAATGCTCTGTTACGAGAAAGCCAGGAGTGGTTAGAATCCAAAGGGATCGGCGAACATGAGTTTCGCGTTATTTGCAGAATGTCGTCTTGGGCCACTTGTGCTCCAGGGCGTAATTCTAAGCATAAGAAAGATTTTGATGCTCCTCCAGACTCTCGAGAAGAGATTGGATTGATGTGTCGAAATTTAATCGACATGTCCCGCATTCAAGCCCTGAAACAGAATGGTTTCCAAGCATCTATAGTTCATTATATCGAGCCTTCGGTCACCCTTGAGAATTCTTGTTTGTTCGCCATCAAATGATGTGTATTCCATAATGACCTATCTTATGCCTGTACGATTTATTGTCTGACCAATAATTTTCTAATATAGCAACAATATTACCTGAGTATCTGTAGAGCAAATGGTAGTTTCACCGTTGTAACGGTATTCGCGTCATAGCAACGGGATTCTAGCGTGTATGGGTGTTTTGATTGGTCGATAGTGTTTACTTCCTTGATCGTGCACCACACAGCATTCTCAATCGTCTTTCTCTTTGATTTCACCTGTATACTTCTATAATAATACCCCTCATACTTTTAGAAAATGGCAGATTTAGACGACCAGGTGTGGATCTCTCACAACGATGAGTTTGTTCACGGAAGAGTTACGGCTATTAAAGGCACTTCATGTACTGTTGCTTGCGAAGATGGAAACGTCCGATCCGTCGCTATCGCAGATGTCCAGAAAACCAACCCAGAACAGTTTGACATGGTTTCAGATGTTGCGAGACTTACGCATCTTAACGAACCGTCAGTCTTATGGAATCTGAAATCGAGATATAAGGCCGACAAGATCTACACGTACTCAGGCCTTTTTCTAGTAGCAATCAATCCGTACAAGTCGCTGCCTCTATACTCTAAGGAAATCATAAATGGGTATATGCAGGACAGTCTCCAGGAGCCTCATCTATTTGCAGTGGCAAACAAAGCATATAATAATCTCGTAAAGAATAAGACCAGTCAGTCTATTCTCGTAACGGGTGAATCTGGCGCTGGAAAGACAGAATCTACAAAGAAGATTATTCAGTTCCTAACAGCAAGGGCCTCTTCGTCTCTTACATCTTTAGATCAGCAAATTTTGCAGGCGAACCCTCTGCTTGAATCTTTCGGTAACGCTCAAACTATTAGAAATGATAACTCATCTCGGTTTGGAAAGTTCATTCGAATCGAGTTTGCTGAATCTGGAACCATCTGCGGAGCAACAATTGACTGGTACCTTCTTGAAAAGTCTCGCGTCGTCATGCAGAATAGTCAAGAACGGAATTATCACATTTTCTATCAATTGCTCGCAGGAGCATCCTCTGACCTTTTGGGGAAACTTCGTCTTACTCGCAATCCAGGCGATTACAATTATCTAAAGCAGAGCAACAAAACCATCCCAGGTGTCTCTGACTCAGATGAGTTTCAGACATTAGTCGCAGCGATGAATGTGGTCGGAATATCACCTGAAGAGCAGGCGAATATATTTTCTATTCTATCAATCATCCTCCAGCTGGGAAATATTAATTTCTCACAAGACAGAACCGGACAAGCTCGAATTTCAAACCCTGAAATTGTGAGACCACTGTGTGCTATGATGTCTGTCCCCTATGATAAGTTTACAGAAGCCATATTATTGCCTAAAGTCAGAGCTGGAAAAGAACTTGTCTCTCAGAAAAGATCTGCTCCACAGGCTAAGTTCACAGTAGATTCTTTGGCTAAAGGTCTCTATGAGCGACTTTTTGCTGCAATTGTAAGTCGCATTAATACCACTCTTCAGCGTCAGGGTGCAGCAAGTCATTTCATTGGTGTCCTTGATATTGCCGGATTTGAGATCTTTGAGAACAACAGCTTTGAGCAACTCTGCATAAATTATACTAATGAAAGGCTTCAGCAATTTTTCAACCATCATATGTTTGTTCTTGAACAAGAAGAATATTCCAGAGAACAAATAGACTGGAACTTTATAGACTTTGGGCTTGACCTCCAGAGAACAATAGGAGTCATAGAAGGAACAAAGCCAGTCGGTCTTTTGTCTTGTTTGGATGAAGATTCAGTGATGCCCGGAGCTACAGATAAGTCCTTCACTGAAAAAATAAATGCAATTTGGGCCACCGAAGATGAGAATTCTGTTTTCCAGCCGTTGAAGCTTAAGCAAGGGTTTGTCTTGAGCCACTACGCCGGCAATGTTGAATATTCCACAGAGGGATGGCTTGAAAAAAATAAAGACCCTCTCTCTGATAACCTCTGTACTATACTAGCTCAAAGCTCTTTTATATTTCTCGCTGATCTATTCCGTGAAGGAATGATTGATAACCTGAAACCAGGAAGAAAAGGGCAATTTAGAACAGTTTCTCAGCGGCACCGAGAACAGCTGAATGCTCTAATGGCTATATTGGATTCAGCTCAGCCTCATTTTATTCGTTGTATAATACCTAATAGCAAACACCAACCAGGTATTGTTGAGACGGGTCTAATTTTAAAGCAGCTGCGATGCAATGGCGTTCTGGAAGGTATTCGCATTTCTCGATCAGGATTTCCAAACAGGATTTTTTATCATGATTTTCAGAGTCGCTACAGAGTACTAGCGAAATCTTCTTTGAAAGGGTCTTCACCTAAGGAAATGACGTCTAAAATTCTCATTGACTCTCAGTTAGACCTCGAAAAATACAGGTTGGGTTTAACAAAGGCTTTTTTCCGAGCTGGTGCCTTAGCTATATTAGAGCAGCAACGCACAGCATTACTTGACACCATATTTACCCAGTTTCAGGCAATCTCTCGTGGTCACCTTATGCGATCATCTCTTCGACATATTCGAGAAAGAGAGGTGGCCAGAGATTTCATAAAAAACAGCTTAAAAAGATATTCAGAAGTTCGTCAAGACCCCTGGTTCCTGTTATATACTGCTTTGAAGCCTGTAATATCCGCAGAAAGTACATCTGTGCCAGCAGGTAATTCTATTGAATCTAAGAAATTGAAAGTCAAACTTTTATCTCTTGAAAGTCTGAATAAAGAGAAAGAGGAAAGTATAAGCAAACTGAAGAAAGATTTAGAAATTGCTAGAAAAGAAGCTGAAAACTACCATAATCAAGTTGAGGACAAAGAGACGGAAGTCGGTGCATTGACTGATGAGCGAGAGGAACTAAAGAATACACTGTCTAATACTGTTTCCAGCTTAGAGAGATTAGAGCAGTACTATAAAGAACTTGAAGTTTCAAAGCAAGAACTTGAGACCCAATCACTAGCCCTGAAGACAGAGATTGAAAACAGTGTTCGGCTTGTGGGCAAACTGGAGTCTGAAAAGGATACCTTGAGCAGTCGTATAACTGAACTTGAGATGACTCTCGGTGAGTCTAGAAAGTCTAGTTCCACTGAACATGAAAAAATTGAGACTCTGTCTCAAGAGATACGTATGCTTAAAGGAGTCGTTCAAGATAAAGAAGATATGATTGAGAACTTACAAGAGAAAATGGCTAAAGTGGAATCCGAACTCACCGATAAACTCAGGGAAGCTGTAGCAGGTTTTAGGTCATCTAGCGTTCGAGTGAAAGAACTGGTTACAGAGAATAATTCTATCAGATCTGAACTTGCTGCTCTTTCTACTTCCTCGTCTACTTTTGAAAACTTAGCACAAAGGAAACAGACTGAACTTGAGCTTATGAATAGTAAGCATGAAGCTAACGAAAAGAGATATGTCGAGTTGATGGAAGCAAAATCTCTGTTGGATACTAAGTACACTCAGATTGAGGAAGAACTCCGAAAGGCAAACGATAAGATCTCTACGTTGGAAAATAGTCATAATATGCTCAAGGATCAGCTTATGGAGATTGAATCAGCTCCAAGTGTGGATGTGTCAAAGTATCATGAATCATTGCATCTTATTAAGGAGTATACATCTAAAATAACAGAGCTTGAAAAATCCGTTGAAACAGAGAAGGCTGTTCGAATTGACGAGACTAAAGACAATGAGTTGAAACTCGAAAAGTTAGAGCGCAAATTTAAAGAAGCGACTAACTCATCTAATCGGTATCAGAAAGAACTTACTGAACAGCAACATCGTAATGCTGAGGTTTTGCAGGAGAAACTGCGATTAGAGCGCGAAGCACGTCAAAATATTCAGGAAATATCCCGCCTTAGGGAGGATCTCGACAATGCGAAGATTGAGGCAATTAGACTACGTGAGAAATCCATAAAAACGAAAGATACTGAGATTTCCTTGAAATTTCAAGAAAGTGAGAAACAGAGGAGTGCTCTGACTAAAGAACTTGATAATGCACGTGATTCTCTTCTCAGGAGTGCCTCTGAAATTGCTCTTTTCAAAGAGGATAAAGAAAAGGCGGTAGCCAGTCTAAAGCGGGAACTCTCCGAGAAGAACTCCATAATTGCTGACTTTAAAACTGAGATTGAACAATTGAAGCAGAATATTCACCTGGAAACTGAAGAAAATATGTCGAAGCTTGAAAAAATAAATGCACAGTTATCTTCCAAATATGACAATCTTCTAGAGGAAAAACACGGCTTGGAGTCAGACTTATCCTTGCTCAAAGAAAAGCATAGTTCAATCTCTAGTAATAAAAGCACTGTGGAACAGCAATTGCAGGTTGCTCTTTCGGACAAGGAGAATGTTGTTTCTGCTCTAAAAGCAGTGCAAGAAGAAAAAGAACTGATTAACAATCAGAAACGCCAAGCTTTGGAAGAATTAAAAGAGACTAGAAATAAGCTGGCTAGTTCAGTAAAGCACAGCAGAAATCTCCAGGAACAGATTGAAAGCATTGGTTCTGCTAAGCAGAAAGTCGAGGATCGGTTGAAAGAAGCATTGATATCATCTCGAGATGCTGTAAATTCCAAGGAAGATGCTCTGAAAGAGATAGATTTGCTTTCCTCGCAGGTGAAACATCTTGCTTCAAACTCGAAAGACAAAGATATAGAAGAGGCCCTCGAAAACCTTGGTGAGGAAAGAAGAAAACGATTGGCAGCTGAAGCGCAATTTCAGAGACTTGCCGATCGGGTGGCAGACCTTGAAAAGGTGCTGCATCAGCGAGATCAAAAACTCGATGGAATTGTGTCCAGCAGGAGTGTTAATAACCTATCTAGACTCAGTGATTCTTTATCAGGGTTAAGTGAAATTCCTAGAGGTTTCAACACAAGAATGCCTACTTCCCCTTCTGTGAACCTTGCTTCGTCCTCTACTGCTTCATCTCCAAAGCGATCAAGTATTATAGCCATAAATGATGATGCTTTCTTGGATAAGCTTCGATTGCTTGAGACTACGCAAGAGAGAGAACGAGAAAAGGCGAGATCATTGGAGAAAGAAAAGAACGCTGCCATAGTCGCTCTAAAGGATGCTCAGGCCAAACTAGAACTGCTAGGAATCAAAGACAGAGAGCTGGAAAATGACGTAAATGAACTAAAGGCCGAAGTATCTACGAAAGATCAGAAGCTTGCTGAAGCTATCTCTAAAGTTGAATCTCTGCGTGCAGATTCTGAGAAATTTGAAAACAAATTCAAAGAAGCATCTACGTCATTGGCCAAGTTGCAAAAAGAACGGCAAAAGCTTGATCATAAAGTAAGCGACCTTGAAACTGAGCTCGCTAAAGCGATAACAGCAACCGATACCGCAAGGAAAGAAATCTTGTCTTTACAGGAGATTAATGAATCTTTCAAGCAGCAATTGAAGGACGCCGCTGAGTCTGCTAAAGAGCAAGAAGGAAATAATGAAAAGCTTGTTGAAAAGACTGCTGCTAGATTATCTTATCAAATCGAAGGATTGACAGCTGAATTGGAGAATGAGAAGGCAAATATGCGAAGATTCAAGCTCTCTTCGGATACTTTGAAGCAGAAACTTGCCGATGAGCGAAGCATTCGCGACGAACTCGAGAAAACTATTGCGAATATGAAGTACGAACAAGGGAAAATTGAGTTTGAATATCAAAGTACGATAGAGGAAAAACAACTAGTGAAAGAGAAGAATGAATCACTGAAACAAGAGATTAAAGATACCCAAAGACTACTGAATCGAATGCAGGTGATGATAGACTCTGTAGTGGAAGAGCGTGACCGAGCTCATGAAGAGAAGCGTCAACTTGAGTCTCGTGTCCGCGATATTTCAAGAAGCCAGAGCTCTAAGACTCTT
The DNA here is from genome assembly GCA_030462865.1 of Tortispora agaves. NCBI lineage: Eukaryota > Fungi > Ascomycota > Trigonopsidomycetes > Trigonopsidales > Trigonopsidaceae > Tortispora > Tortispora agaves. The sequence goes on from JAKVQP010000008.1 coordinate 23,455, forward strand.
TCGACTATTTCTGATGAGAATCACGATAAAGAAGAGCTTGTTAAGACGCGGCAAATGCTTAAGGATCAAGAGATGAAGTACGAATTAGCACAAAGAGACGTCATGCGCTTCAAATTGCAATGGAGAGATGCTGAAGGAACTGTTCGAGAATTTGAAGCTAGATTGAAACGAGCTGAAGAAGATGCAGAGAGATCCAACAAGGAGAACAGACAGCTTAACGAGAAGATATTAGGTCTTGAAGAACAGATTGCAAGGTTTAGAAGCCGAAGCCATAACAACATCGCAGCTCTAGCTACTTAGCTAACAGTAACCGAGTTGTGAGAAGTAAAATTACAAACATATAACGTCAGGTGGATGAGAGAATCTAGAGACACTATGACTAGTTACTCGTATATTGACTTATCACATATTAAGATAATAATGAGTTGTACAATGTATTCCAGTTTTAAGTCAAGAAAATAACTAAGAGTCGATAGTCTTAAACAATATTAAGCTCGAATTTTCTCGACCAACAACTGATGCAATGTCTCTGCATCAGCAGAGAACTTGCGGATACCTTCGGACAGTTTCTCTGTGGCCATAGCATTTTCATTGAGCTCAAAACGGAAAGCTGGCTCGTTATCTACAAAGGAGACCTTTTCAGGAACAGAAGTAGACTTAATGGCAGCGGAAGCATCCAATTTCTTGGGCACAGCGTCCGTGCTATTGTAGAGCTGTTCCAAAAGACCGGGAGAAATGGTGAGGAAATCGCAGCCAGCCAATTCGGTTATTTCGCCTGTGTTTCTGAATGAAGCACCCATGACAATTGTTTTGTAACCATATTTCTTATAATAATTGAAGATCTGCTTAACAGACTCGACACCAGGGTCGTCCTGAGCAGAATAGGTCTTTCCTGTGGAAGCTTTATACCAATCGAGGATACGACCAACGAATGGAGAAATTAAAGTGACATTGGCCTCGGCGCAAGTGACGGCTTGCACGAAGGAGAATAACAAAGTGAGGTTACAGTGAACACCGTATTTAGACTCTAGCTCACGGGCCGCCTGAATACCTTCCCAAGTGGAAGCAATCTTAATAAGGATTCTATCTTTGTCGATTCCAGTCTTCTTGTAAAGGTCGATGATATGTAAGGCCTTTGCAATAGTGGCTTCCTTGTCGAAAGACAATCGAGCATCGACTTCAGTGGAGACTCGTCCTGGAACAATCTTGAGAATTTCTTTACCAAACTCGACCAAGAGACCGTCGAGAGCATTGGCGGCTTTTTCGTCAGCAGTTCCGGAAGTTTCCTTAACAGATGCAATGGCAAGGTCAATTAGTTTGGCATATTCGGCCTTCTTTGCAGCAGCAAGGATCAATGAGGGGTTAGTGGTAGCATCCTGGGGTTTGTACTTGGCGATGGACTCGAATTCGCCAGTGTCTGTAACCACCACAGTACCTGCAGCTTTAAGTTGTTCAAGAGATGTAGACATAGTTCGTTGTATAGAATAATACTCGGCGGCGGTTATCTTTCTATTTTGTAGGAAACTTCTAACCGCAGAATTGGCGATGTTGAAAAAGATTATATAGCTGACTATATATATAGACAGCGGCACAATCCCTTTTGCCTTTATATTACACCACTGAGAAACCTTATTTTGTATTTCCCCCCTCGATTTTAGGCTTCATTTACCCGGACCTAATCGAAGGCGGAAGCTCCCGGCATACAGTGAACAATGATGGAGCGAGCCATTGTACCCCTCGATTATTGATGCCACAAATAGTCAGTTTCGTGGCTAGCAAGTTTGGGCTTATTTCCGTTTCCGAGTGGCCAGGGAAATCGTTTTAGGTCAGATCAGCCTGAGGCCTGATACGGACTTTTAAGGTTTTTTCCCGTGATGATCGCTGAGGTAAGGCAACTTGGGCCTAGTTCCGTTTCTCACACACAGCTAAGCTAACCATGAACTATAGAGATATTCAGTATGCGCGGGAAGCTGCGGACTTTTATGATGCGGTGGCCGATAAGTACTACGTCACCGTCATAAAAAAAGTTCTCAAGAATGCCATGGAAAACCCCGATTTAACCCAGATCGTTCTACTTTTATTGGTCCTATATCTCTCAGTAGCTATTCTCTCTCATGTTAGTAGAATAGCTTTCACAAGTGTGCGAACGATTTCTAGATTCTCTTTATACGTGCTTGTCATGATTTGGGTGGTCAACTGCTTCTACAACGGTATATATAAGGCTACTTCTGATTTTATAGTCATTGGGGACGCACTTGCTCGTCGCTCCGTTCGCTTGGTAGCAAACTTGAAGGGCTCTCTTACTTCTTAAACACTGCCCGACTCTTTTATATTAAGCCTGAATCAGTCGACTTCTATAATAAAACCAGCCTGCTTATCTGATCTAACTATTGTTTTGATACGCTTACCCGGCCTAGTAATCTATACCTTATTTCGGAAACACCCACACTCATTAGAGTTCATCCAGACTTATAGTTTTAGCTACCTAATTTTTCACTTATCTTTTCTATTTTGCTTATTTGAAAATCTGCTCTACTCAATTATGTCTAAAGGAAAAGTGTGTCTTGCTTACTCTGGAGGGCTTGATACCTCTGTTATCCTCGCTTGGCTTCTCGAGCAAGGCTATGAAGTAATAGCTTTCATGGCCGATATTGGACAAGGTATGTAGAACTGCTTTTTTGCAATGTATTTGGATTCATCTCGGCTAACATGTACTAGAGGAGGATTTCGAGGCTGCTCGCCGAAAGGCCCTTAAGATTGGAGCTACCAAGTACGTTTTGGTAGATGTTCGGCGAGAATTCGTCGAGGATCAGTGCTTCCCTGCGGTACAAACCAATGCCATTTACGAAAATGTTTATCTTTTGGGAACTTCTCTTGCTCGTCCAGTGATTGCTAAGGCCCAGATAACTGTTGCCGAGCAAGAAGGATGCTTTGCTGTCTCTCATGGCTGCACTGGAAAGGGCAATGATCAAGTGAGATTTGAACTTGCTTTCTATGCTCTTAAGCCTGACGTTAAGGTAATTGCTCCTTGGCGTCTTCCTGAGTTCTTCGAACGATTCGAGGGTCGTTCAGCTCTACTGGCCTATGCCGAAGAAAAAGGTATTCCGGTTGCCCAAACTAAAGCCAAGCCTTGGTCTACCGACGAGAACTTGGCACACATTTCGTTTGAGGCCGGAATACTTGAAGACCCGGACACCACGCCCCCTAAAGATATGTGGAAACTCACCATAGATCCTACCGATGCTCCCCAAACACCTGAAGACTTCACTGTTTTGTTTGAGAAAGGACGCCCGGTTAAGCTCACCTATACAAAAGATGGTCAGCAAGTCTCTGTTACTGATCCAGTTGATCTTTTCCTTACTGCTAATGCCATTGCTCGCCGCAACGGTGTTGGACGTATTGATATTGTCGAAAATCGATTCATCGGGATCAAATCTCGTGGATGCTACGAAACCCCTGGGCTCACTTTGTTGCGTACTGCCCACATTGATCTCGAGGGCCTAGTGATGGATCGTGAAGTACGGGCTATCCGCGACCAGTTCGTTACGCCTACTTATTCCCGTATCCTGTACAATGGCATGTACTATAGTCCCGAAGGAGAATATGTTAAATCCATGATTGCCCCGTCGCAAATCTCCGTCAATGGGCAGGTTCGTGTCCGTGCTTATAAGGGCAATACCATCATTCTCGGACGCTCCTCCGAGACTGAAAGTCTTTATGATGCCTCAGAGAGTTCTATGGATGAAATCGGAGACTTCCAGCCTACTGACACTACTGGCTTCATTGCCGTCCAAGCAATCCGTCTCAAAAAATACGGAAAAACCAAACTCGGTAACTAATACGTGAATTCCTTACCGGTCTATATTGCGATAGAAGCGTTTAAGTAAACTAGGTTATTTCCTTTTGATTAAGAAGGGTATTCTAGCTTTTGTCGTGGTCAAATTTTAATCATACAATATATTCAATTTATAGTTTTTTTGGTAACTTGCAAGATAAAACAAGAAAAAATAATCAGCAACTATCATTATATGTCTAAACCTAATATTCTGCCTGGTCATCATAAGTCCCCTCATAACCTTCATAGGCTTCCAAATCGTCTTCAACGCCTATACTTTGATACTGTTCGTACTCATTGATGAGGTCGCTTATATCACCTTCGGCTTCGGCAAACTCGGCTTCTTCCATACCTTCGTTGAGAAACCAGTGGAGATAGGCCTTTCGTTGGTACATAACAGTGAACTGGGAATTCAAGCGCTGGAATAGGTCTTGAATAGAAGTAGAGTTTCCAATGAAAGTTGCTGATACAGGTAGATCCTTAGGAGGCACAGAGCACACAGCAGTTTGAACATTGTTGGGGATCCATTCGACGAAATTGGCAGAGTCCTTTGACTGTACCGCACTCATTTGGTCCTCGACTTCCTTCACAGAGACATTACCTCTAAAGAAAGTGGCTGCAGTGAGGTAGCGACCGCTGCGAGGATCAGCTGCAGCCATCATGTTTCTGGGGTCGAAGAGCTGCTGGGTGAGTTCAGGTACGCTGAGAGCCCTAAAACTCTGAGAGTTTGCTGAAGATAAGGGAGCGTATCCAACCATAAAGAAGTGAAGACGCGGGAATGGCACCAGGTTGACGGCAAGCTTTCTAAGATCGGAGTTTAGTTGGCCGGGGAATCTGAGGCCGGTGGTGATGCCAGACATAACCGAGGAGACCAATTGATTCAAGTTGTAGTGGGAAGGGTGAGCCAATTTGAGAGTATTAACACAAATATCATAGAGAGCTTCGTTGTCTATACAGAAGGTCTCATCAGCATGTTCAGTGAGCTGGTGCATAGACAAAGTAGCATTGTAAGGTTCAACAACAGTGTCGGAAACCTTGGGGGAAGGTAAGACAGAGAAGGTAGCCAGCATGCGATCAGGGTATTCTTCACGGATTCTGGAAATCAGTAAGGTGCCCATACCTGAGCCAGTCCCTCCACCGAGGGAATGGGATACCTGAAAACCTTGAAGAGATTCGCAAGCCTCAGCTTCGCGACGGATGGCATCAAGAACTGTCTCCACGAGCTCGGCACCCTCTGTATAATGACCCTTTGCCCAGTTGTTGCCAGCGCTAGATTCACCAAATATATAGTTATCTGGTCTAAACATAGCACCATGAGGGCTGGATTTGATAGCATCCATGACTCCAGGCTCGAGGTCTACGAGGACAGCACGCGGCACGTAACGCTTGTTGTTTGCCTCGGCAAAATACACATCCAAACGGTCAGTTTCAACATGATCATGGCCGGTATATTGGCCAGAAACATCTATCGAGTGCTCAGCAGCGATTCTGCTCCAGAATTCGGAGCCCTGTATTGTTAGGTTCATACTTCCTCATAATCTTCAACGCATATATAGTATATACTTACAATTTGATTACCACACTGTCCTGCCGACAAATGAATCTGATAAAAGGGTTAGCACGTGCTCAAATAACATAAACGATAAAATACTCACAATTTCCCTCATGGCGTCTCGCTGACAATGAAAGTTCTGATAACGCAAGGGGTGAGTCAAAGCAATCAAAAGAAAGGAGAGGTTTGAGATTGCGCGTAAACAAAGAAGGAATTTCCCAATGCGTCCAGAGAGTCAGTTTTGTCATTAAAGTTATGTTGTCATGGAAACTAGCTCTAATGATTTAAACTTTCCTGCTCTGCCATCCGTTTATTCCTTAGCAGCGCAAGCCGCTAAAACCAGCTTGGGCCTCCAACTACGGAACAGTCTTCCAGCTCTATCAGGTGCTGTAAGGAGATAAATATTGCAAATCATTCAAGCTTTACGACTCTCTCTAGGTCGCAAAAAGTCAAATACTCGTTATTAGAGCGTGTCACTATCTATCCCCCAACAAGTTTTCCCAGGAGTTGTGGAAAACGCATGTGACAACAGGTGTTATCCTCCCATATTTAGACTCTTCGAGTTTTTACCTTCACCGAAGACCGAACCCCAACCGTTCAAAGCACTTCTCCGTGGATGTTAAAGCGGCTTGTTTGCGAGAGTTCCGTAATACTGTCATTGATAGCATACTAATATTTGTATTATTGTCGTAAAAACAGATTAACTCGTCTAGGTTTGTGAGTGTGTTTTATTTATTGTATATTACGGTGATTATCGACAATCCTTTTTGAACCTTGATTTGGCTCTCGAGCAAAACTTCACATTTTTCTATTTCGCATATTTAGCATATAAATGTCGGAAAACGACTCTAACTATGATGAGGAGATGCGAATGGCCGCTCAAGCTTTAGGCAAGCTGCATAATGGCGGATCGGACTCGTCGCCTTCATTCGAACATATCCAGCAGATCGATGCGGACCAGCCGCAGCGCACTGCAGACATAAGATCCAAGATGGCCTCTATTCCTCTAGTATCTTCGGCAGTAAAGGCTTATGAATCTTCTAAGGAGTTTGTGCCAGGTTTTCGTTACGGTGCGGAACTGGTCGAATATGTCGCCAGGCCGGTAGTAAGGCCCATAGAAGGCTTTGCAAATAGGCAGCTAGATAGAATAGAGACCAGCATAGATTCCAGCCAGTGTGCTATACAAAGCGTTTGGGCAAATGCTAGTGGCCTCAGTGTCGCTCTATCAGAAGAATCTTATAGGTCGCTCTCCTATTGCCTTCATGTGCTACGAACCACTAATAATCGGCTCCTGGTTCTTAGTAAGGACCTTGAGGACCAAATATCTAACTTAGAGAGGCCTTTTGATCCTTCACAGCCTCTGCCTCCCCCTTCGTTTGATGCTATACGTGCCGAGATTGTTTCTACCATCAGGCACGTTTTTAGCACTGTATCTACCTACACAGGTAATGCGCTGCCTGAGTCAGCGCGTGAAGCTATCAGATCATTAGTTCTTACTCTGCCTTCCAGGTGGGCGTCTTCTGCAATGGCTACTGATTCAACTCCTTCTACTCCGAATTCCACACATCCAAGTAGTTCAAACGGTACCAGCGGCGGACACTGTACAACCAGTGGGTCTCCCGCGCTGGAACCACATGTTATTGGCACCAGAGTGCTAATTCTATCAAAAGAAACCCTTCGCACTGTCAACGGATTGATTACGGTATTGGATGGCACGCTGCAGAATGCTGAACAGTGGTTCAGCAGAATGAACAATGGTCAGCAGCCTTCCGCTTCCGGTGCTTTCCCTGTGCCTTCCATTCCTGGTCAGCAAAATCAAATACAGCCTCCTGTAGTCAATGGGTCTTCGCCGTCACCTGGACCGTCAAGTGTTCCTATCGGAGCTAACTCAAATAACCTTACACTACAGGACGAGAACACTCTGGCGTACAGAGTTCTGCCTCCTCCTAAGCAATCTCGAAACTCGCCCATTCCTACGAACATCGGCTGATCAGTAACTCATAGTATATTTTACTTATTAGAATGCGAGGAATCCAGAGTATCATATCATATTATCTGCAGATCTTTGATGGCGCTAGTATTTCCTGTTTCGGTATTAAACTATGAACGGCCAAAGTTTGGGAATTTAAAACGGCGGTTGCTTTAAGAACGTTGCAATCTGATAGAGTCATGTCATACTCATTTCAGTTCTTTCACACCATGCCATAGTGGCGCCTTGTATCTTTTCTATGCCAATATTTACATGTTTTATGCCTCTATGACATTTGATCAATATATAGAAAGTATGACAATTGCTTCCAACCTTCATACCACGATTCCTGTTACTCTTGCAAGAGTCATTGGTATGAAGTTTAAAATAGACCTTTCCCGCTGTTACATATATTGTCCATATCTAACTTTAAGTTATCCACTAGTAATACACTAATCCTGTGACCTTGTATTCGTTAGACTCTCTATTTTCTTTTGAAAAGTACTATTGTCCTGCTTACGTCGGTTTTGCCTTGTACATACCTTTTGTGTTTCGTTGATACAGCCTATATCCTGACTCCTACGAAGCCTACCTCGTTGTCTTCATATCTCACTTGCATCGTAAACACTCCATTTCATACCTCTTTCGTTGTTACCAGCATGCCCCAATCACTCATAGTAAGCCAAGCAATTAGCCCAGAGTTTGATTTGCATCAGCTCAGTACTGCAATTTCCAATCTTGACCTACAACCTGTATCAGACCTTGTTTCATTAGTTGCACTACTTAGTTCAGACCATCTAGCTTCCCTTTCCAATTCATTCAAAACCGATTTCCAAGAAGCGCTATTGAATTCCACAGATACAATGATACCGACTGCTCCTTTGTTGAAGTCTTTCTATGACCGGAGCTCTGTCACAGACGGATATTATTTAGCTATAGATCTAGGCGGCTCCAACGTCCGGTATGCCCTGGTACATATCGAAGCTAGCAATCCTAAACTTGGAGAAATACTTCTCAGCACTTCGTATTCTATTCCTGAAGCAATCAAATCAGCATCTGGCCAAGAGTTCTTTGATTGGATTGCGCTTAACTGTGTCCCTCTGCTTGAGCAGTCAGCTCAGTTTTTACCCGACTCTGTGCCTATAAAGGCTGGAATCACATGGTCCTTTCCTTTTGATACATTTGGTAATGTTCTTAATATGGCAAAAGGTTTTGAAGTATCTGAGACTATCAAAGGCTGGCACATACCTACGTCTCTGAACAAAGCTTTAGAAGCTCGTTCCATTCCGGTTACTGTTGCCAGTGTTTGCCATGACGCCTCTGCTGTTTATCTCTACGGCATATCAATGGACCCTTCAGGTATGTGTGGTGTAGTATTAGGAACTGGTCTTAATGTTGCTCTGTCTGTTCCCTCTACTTCTATCGTTCATAAGCTTCCAGAATCTGCATCATCTCCACTGGATTCTCTGTACGTAGTGAACACAGAGTTAGGGATGTTCAAGGCGCCTCCAGAAATATTAACCAGATGGGATAAGGCTGCTTGTGGTTCTTCTAATATAAAGCTTGAGGATATTATTTCTGGGCTCCATTTAGGAGAGCTATTCAGGACTATAATCATAGATCTGCATCAGCAAAAGTTATTATTCCTCTCGGGCTTACCTGCCCGCTTTCAAACTTCCAATCAGATTACAACAGAATGTTTATCATTGATGATGCTACATCCTGATAATGCTTCTGTACATTCCTTTTTTGAATCTACGTTTGACTACGATATACCCGATCATGATATCGCAGTTGTTCTATATATAATACGGCTCATTATCTGTCGCTCTGCTGCAACGGTAGCTTGTGCGTTAAATGCACTAGCTTCTATTACTATTGACAGTGATGATTTGTACATAAATAGCTCCTTCATCAACGTAACTTTTTGTGGATCTGTTTTGGAGAAATTTCCCCTCTATAAAGAATTGTGCTTGGTGTATCTCAAAGAAGTCTCCGGTAGACCTTGGAAACTACATTCTTGCTCAGAAGCGACCTTAATAGGTCCCGCGATCTCGACATCTAAAAATATTTTTTAATTTACTTATGATATATGACTAGCCTGTAAAGTATTTAGATGAACTAGCCGAGTCGCCAGCGGTAGTCAGTTAGTTGCGCATCGTGATATTATCCACAGGATACCCAAGGAAATTTAATAAGGGATCGATAGAAATATATTCTTTTACTGCGGGTCCGATTGACACCTCTTGGACTATGCCAGTTTCCGGGCTAGGGCTTGTGAATATAGACCTCAGGCCAGGCTCTTCTTCAAAATTGCCTAGAAAATCATTCGGCCCGACGTTACCAAGTAGAAGTGCTGTTTCCTTAGCTTTGGCCAGTTTTTGCAGATCATATAAAACAGATATGGCTTCTTTAGCAACCTTGTTCTTGTCTGCAATCATCTGTTCGGCCTCAATCACGTTTCTGATGGAAACATGAATCTCTGGGGCACTTTGGTCAAGAGGGTCGATAATCAGAAACATGCAAAGAGCAACGCCGGCGGAAAACAGAGTAAGACTCAAAAAAGAGATTGCAAATGAGTCTATCGCATCTCTAATAATCCATGGAAACTTGGACACGGACGCTATTCTAAGGGCTGCCTCTTTGCATCGGTCCAAGCAGGTTCTGACAAATATCTCTGTCTTAGGCGAGTCAAACTTAAAATTGTATTTTGCTTGACTAGCCCTCACAAGGAGGAAAGGTCTATAAAGACTGAGTATAACATTGTCGTAGGCAGCTTGTAAAGTCAAGCATTGGAGCTTAAGTTTGCGAGAGTTATGTGAGTCAGTAAACCTACTGTCTACCAAATTCTCAAACCGTAGGTTAGGCGGAAGGTCCTTTTTAAAATCGAGCAGTTTTGAATACAAATCAGAAATAACGTGTTCAAGGGAAAGCAAATCAGATGCACTGCTCTGTCGCTGGTATAGGCCATCGCTGATAACTGTAGAAAGCTGATAAAGCGTCTTTTTGTGAATGTGGAAGGGAAACAAGTAAGAATCCTTCATACTTGTAGACATCTGAAGGAATACTGGATCTAGAAATATGTGGTTCTCTGAAACTCCTGTAGGACAACCAAAAGATAGAGCACAATATCTATCGGCAGTGTACAAAGCCCAAAAACAGCAGTGCCATGCCTCGCACTGCAGCGTGGTAAAGTGTTTAGGCGGCTCCAAATTCAGCCGAATTGCCAAAGCACATCTTACCCCAGCTCCAATGATCGACCAGGCCATATTAGGGGATCTATAATATAAGTGAAACAATCCAAATACAATACAAAACTGAACAGATTCTAAGCTGCAGTCTCTTATGACAGCGAAGAATCTCTCTTCACATCTCTTTATAAGCATTAGCTCTAAAGTTCCAAAATCAAAGTTAGCGTCAGCTCGCCTGTTATCAGGCATAGTTTGGCAGCCCACAGCGAACATTGCCAGCAATAATAAGACGACAGGACCGTCAGTGATGTCCATAGTTTTTGTGGAAACAATTCTTTCGTAGTGTACTCTAATCAACTCCTCAAAAACTATATGCATGAACCATTGCATGGAATCGAAATAATTTGCGAAAAGAATATCTAAGATTTCGCGAGGAGGTAGCTTCATGCTGATAAACTCCTCAACTCTAATAGTTGCATGCTCTTTGCGCGCATTTATATCTGCAAAAGAGGTTGTGTCAGCGTTAAACAGGTGCTCTGAGTGGTGGAGACGAAAAACTCTCCGGGTCATTTCCAAAACTGAGAATGGCATAAACAGGTTCTCATCATATATGGCTTTGTAATCAGGAGGCTTGGGCGATTTGGGCGATTTGGGCGATTTTGATGGAAATTTTTGTGTGCTGTTTTCGAATTCCGGCGAATCTGTAGTCAGAGAGAGTTGTTGTGTACGAAAGATGTTCGTCATAGGAGGAACCGCTGGCGAAGACTGCTTAGTGAGGTCGGTGGTTAAGAAGAACTCGGCAATTACTGGAGGCTGTACACCAGGGAGACTCTGAACTCTCGAGATACGTCCGCGCGGTTTCGATGTTCTGATTACAGGGGGGACACATTCACTCCTAGCCCTTTTACACATGAAGCAAGGGCGAATGTTGTCACACCTGATCTTTAGTCTGCGGCATCTCTGGCATGCTCTTTCTACGCGCTTCGAATCAGCGGCTGCCGATGTTGATTTCATGCGCAGAAATCAATCTCGGGATTCAAGACCTATATTTAGGGAGGTCCTTTGAAGAAAAGCACGTAATATTTTCCTGCCACCTAATCCGTAAAGCGGAGAATCTTGGGTTAGTGTGGAGAAGCGATGAACCTTAAAATGGCTGTCTAAAGTTTATCCGAAGTGAAGGGTAGCTGGTCCGCGAGATATTGGCTTCTTGCGTTAGGTCATTCTTTGTAGCTTCATTAAGCTGAACCAGTTCACTTTACCTGGGTATCATGAGTACTGCGAATAGTTACGTAATCTGAAGTTTTTCCGTAAGCAGGTACTCTCAGAAATGCAACCCAAACTGGTAAATGAAGTGACCTGAAACCAGCAGCCCTGCCTAGGAATAAAGGAAACCTTAATTTCAAACTTGCGATGAGTATGTGCACCTAAAATGGCAGGTGAGCAGTTACGTGTGAATGCTGCAGTTGGGTTATGAGGTCCTCATAATAGAATTAATACTCCAATGTGTGTGCCCCACCTCAAAGAAATGTTTATGAAAATTCAGGAGTATCGTTGTATGATATGTCATAATGCAATAGTGCTCATCCTCAATTGGAACTTGTTATGAGTATATTTTTCAGCAACCGATACCTCGCTCAAATTATATACCAGATCTGGTTGATTAGACCTAGAACTTTTGTGATAAAAATCGGAGTTAAAAGGATCGGCGGGATCGATGGACCAAGAGCGACTTTGAAAGTACCTTTTAGGGTGGAGAACTTACATGAAGAAGTAGCCAGCGATATTCCCAGCGAAGAGACTTCGAAGGCTAAAGTAAAGAAACTTAAGAAGTTCTTGAGCGGACGACGCTACTGCGGTAAAGTATAGCTGATTCATCCGTTACTCCGAGTCTCTGGTTTCTTGGTGGATTTTAATGTGAAATTTTAGGGTATAACACTAATTGGTTAACTCTTTGATAATGACAACGGAAAATGAATCTCCGTTGGCATCAGAAGCCCGCACTAGCGGTTTTCACAGTATGCGGGGTCATCATCGAAGTCTACCAGAAGCACCCCAAATTAGGAATATCACATATATTGTCGGCAAAGGTGCGAAAGGATATGCGATGTTATTGTAATGGACTTGGCCTGTATCTCTAATTTCCTAATTAAATGATATATAAAAGAACGAAAACTGATAAGCGATTCCAGTATTATCAGACAGGCTCAAAGCCCGCAGATCATCCGCAGCGACTTCCGAGAAGACCTCCGTATTTGTCCCAAATGAGTAAGCGCATGACTGCGGCATTCCCAAAACAGAAGAGCATGGCACTCCTCCCACTTTGGAGAAAGTCATATGACCTAGTCTGCTATGCTGCTGCCTGTACCCCAGTCGGTTTAGAGATAGTGAGTAATGACGAGAAACTTATAGTGTTCTTTATATCTATTACCATCCGGAAGCGATGATATGCGAATTAATGCAGCCTCCCTCACTTGTCGCGGTGGATAATTGTATCCAACGTTATTTTTTTGGTGCGAACCTGTTGTCCAATAGCAGGCCTTGACCCCAGTTTTTTTGTATAGATTACAGTTTACTGAGGTTGTACTTCCCCGCTCTCTCTATTCGGATGACGGAAATAATAGTATTGCCGTACCCACATATATAAGGCAGCTATTTCCTCGGATGAGTTAATAAGTGCAATTCTTGGTAATCTAAGTGTCTGTTTGACTAAAAATTAACAATGGCTCCAGTTGAAATCCCCAAGGTCCAACGTGCACTTATCTGCAACAAGCCTCAAAAGGGCTACAAGCTCGAACTCGTCGACAACTACCCCGTTCCCCAGCCCAAATATGGCGAAGTCTTGGTCCGATTAGCTTCGACGGGAGTATGCCACTCCGATTTATCTTTACTCCAGGACCACTGGGCTGGCGCTCTTAGTATGACTTGCAAGGTCGCCGGACACGAAGGTGTCGGACGCATTGTGGCCCATGGTGAAGGTGTAGATAAGGAAAAATTTCCTATTGGTCTTCGATGTGGTGTTCCTTTGTTGCGTCATGTCTGTCACAACTGTGAGGACTGTTGGCTCCCTGGTATGGAGTGCTACTGCGACAATGGACTCTTTTCCGCTGTCCAGCTCGACGGTTCCTTCATGGAATATGTAACCCTTGAAACTAGCTATTTCTGCCCTGTACCAGAAGGAATCCCAGACAAATATGTTGGTCCGATTCTCTGCGGCGGTGTAACCGTCTACAAGTCTATCAAGGCCGCGAACCTCCAGGCTGGAGATTGGCTTGTGATCACTGGTGCTGGTGGTGGTCTCGGAACCATGGCTATCCAGTATGCCAATGCCAAGGGTATACGTGTAATTGGTGTGGATAGCGGTGATGAAAAGGAAGCTTCTTGCCTGCAAGCTGGAATCGAGAAGTTCATTGACTTCCGTAAGGTGAAGGACGTCACTGCCGAAGTCTTCTCTTTAACTGGAGGTAAGGGAGCTCACGGCTCCATGGTTCTGGTGCCCTCAGAAGCTGCTTACAATCAAGCCGCTACTTATCTCCGCAAGCATGGTGCTCTTATGTGTGTTGGTCTTCCTGAGCCAACAGCTACTGTCAAAATTTCCCCGGTTGTTGCTGTCTTCCGTGATATCAAGGTCATCGCTTCTCTAGTGGGAACCCGACAGGATATTGCTGAGGCTCTTGACTTTGCTGTCCGCGGCAAGTTCCACCCCCATGTCGAGGAATTTGAGCTCAAGGATGCTAACAAGATTCTCGACACTATGGCTGCAGGAAAGCTGAATGGACGTGCCGTCCTTAACTTCTAGCTACAAACCAATTCATGAAGGAAAGCTGTTATAGTTCATTACAAGTAGTTTAGTTGTAGTTGTTGCGTAAATCGCAATTAACTCTTAGGAAGCTCGCAAGCCAATGGCATTGCAATACTTCTTCTCCTATTCTGTGGTTGGTATGTAATCAGTGCTATTTTGGTTGAATCATTGAATGATTATTACAGCGTTAAAGTAAAAAATAGCATTTCTCAATCGAGTGAATGGTGCGACAAATAGGGCTTTGCTAAATTCCTAGCTCGATGAGGTTGTGCGGGGTGATTTGGGACTGTGTCGGCAGCGTCGATCTTGGATTTTGACAGCATTTACTCAGTTTTCATTAATGGGAAAGAAGTGTTTATTTGTCGTGGACATGCAGGAAGATTTTCTTCCTCCTAATGGAGCATTGGCTGTCGATCATGGAAGGGATATTATCCCTGGCATAAATAAGTTAGCGAAATCCGGAGAGTATGATCTCATTGTAATGTCACAGGATTGGCATCCAAAAGACCACGTTTCGTTTGCGTCTAATCACTTCAATGCAAAAGCATACGAAACTGTGATTGATATCTCACATCCAAGTGGAAAAGGTGGGGTTTACAAGGAGAGATTGTGGCCGGATCATTGCATACAAGGTTCGAAAGGAGCTGAATTAGCTCCTGAACTTGATTTCTCGCAGGACTTCACCGTCAAAAAAGGGTCGGATCCAATGATCGAGCAATATTCTGCATTTGCAGATGTATGGAATATTACGGAGACTCAGCTGGATGAATACCTTAAGCGCGAAAATGTCACTGACATCGATTTTGTTGGAGTGGCCTACGACTACTGTGTGAGCAGTACTGCAATAGATGCTGCTAAATATGGATATAAGACTCGGCTAATTAAAGACTGTACCAAGGCTGTTGACCCTTCAGCCATACCTGAAGTCGAGAAGAAGCTAGTTAAATGGGGGGTAGTAATAGTGTGAAGGAGGTAGGGGTATAATAACAAGGCATTGCGATGGCATTGAAAGCGTGATTCATCTGATTACACAATATTCACAAGCGATATTAGCCGCTTCCCTTCGTATTAAGAATTAGAGCCACGATAAGTCCGTACAGTCCAAGTACCTCAGAGAAAATTAGAATCAAAACCATTCCAACAAATAATCGAGGTTGGTTCAAGAAGTCGCGAACTCCTTCGTCTCCCACTATTCCAATGGCATACCCAGCAGCCAGTGCAGACAGTCCGACGGAGAATCCGCAGCCCAGGTGCATAAAGCCATTGAATAAGGTATAAGTTTGTGTGGGGCTCATATCTCCAGCTATGAGGACACTGACGACCAGACCGTAAACAGCAAGAATACCGCTCATAACTACAGGAATAAGAGACCGCATGATGATTTCGGGCTTGAATATACCGGCGCCTGCGATACCTATGCCGGATTTGGCCGTGCCGATCGCAGAACCTGCCGATGAAAGTATGATAGCAGCAGCACAACCTGCAAACCCAAAAAACGGTGCGTATGCAGGGGCATACTCTGAGATTTCTGACATTTTATTAGTTCTGTGGCTACAATACCGGCAATGAGAGGGTGTTTTTTCCTTAGGCGATAATCTAGAATTGGCGAACAGAGGGGAACAACGTAAGAAACTACAATGATTAATTCAGGGTTGAGAGAAATAAAGGCAGCTAATTCTCCTGCTTATATATGAACACCCACACTCCTGCAAAACGATTCGCAGTAATTTCTAAACAATCGGTCCTGTCTATAGAGACACCAGCGTCGTAACTGACTGAGGGGATGTGGGATTTCCTTACAGCTTCAGAGCCTAAGGTGGTTGTTATGTACTTTGCAACAAACCCTACGCTGTTCCGAAACAGGAAATACACACCAATAGTACGGAACGTTGGTTAAGCTTCAACCCTCCTCCCTACACCCTGCACGAAACTCCAAGAACTGCTACCTAACTATTTCCGTCCACATAGCTCCACGAAACCCCAAAAGACCACCAAGAGAGATCTCTCAATTTGCTTTCACTGTCGCTTCTTAGGCGCTAAGGATCAATTTCTTGATTAACGTAGATTGTCGGCGTCATTTAGAAGCTGATCTCTTCATTTCTTTGTGGGTACTAATCCGTCCTAGCTATGTCTTCTTCCCACGTAGATGATGCTCCGCATCATCGGACTCAAGTTGAGGCTGCTTTCTCTTCCATATTTGGAGCAGCCCCACCTCCTGGTAGGGCTGTTTCTTCTTCTTCCTCCTCTTCCTCATCTACCCCTGAATCCTCTCATGCCTTGAGCGACAAGGTCGCTCGATCTTCGCCCCGGACTTCCTCTTCCCGCATCTCTTCCGGTCATATTCCTCCCCCTATTTCCACCTCTACAGCAGCTTCTTCTGTTAGACCGGCTTCTTTGCACTCTGCCGGTCTTCCGTCTCGTGCAGTCTCCGATCCTTACTCTACTAACGGTCCTCGCTCCGCATTGCCCATTAATACCTCTCCATTGAATAATCATCACTCCCCTCGTTCTCCTTCAGGATTTGGTTCTGCCGGTCCTACGTCGGCTCATGCGCTCCACTCCTCTGCACACCCAAACAACTGGAGACGTTCTATGGATCGCTTGGTCACTTATGATTACCAATCTTCTCGCCTTTCTACTGAGGCTTCCCGTGAAGCTGCTCAGACACAAGAACAGCGCTCTGTATCGCAGCAACAGACTTATAGCAGGCAGTCTTCTTCATCTTCTGTTGGTCCAACGCCTACAGATTCCGTGAATACTCCTGCTCGTTCTACCTCAAACGGAGCTCAGTCTAACAAATCAACTGTGGTTATTGCAGGCCGAACATCAAACTTGGTATATCCTGCCCTATTATCAAAAGTTGCTGAAGCCTTTGAAAATCGCATGGTAACTGGAGAACGGAATAAGAACTCACTCACCTACACTAATGCCTTCACCGGTGCAGAGGCGGTCGATGCAATTTCCTATATTATCAAAACTACCGACCGAAACTTGGCGTTACTATTAGGCCGGGCATTGGATGCCCAAAAATTCATTCATGATGTTACTTATGATCACCGTTTACGAGACACTCATAGTGAAGTTTACCAATTCCGTGAACGTACTTTCGATGAAGACGCTACCACTACTGGTGTAAATGGAGTATTCACCCTTTTATCCGAGTGTTACTCCCCTACATGCACAAGAGACCGCCTTTGCTACTCAATAGCCTGTCCTCGTCGTCTTGAACAGCAAGCTCGTTTGATGCTTAAGATTCAGCCAGGGTTGAAACGCAATGAGTCCCGCTCTTCTCTACACGGCGAAGAATCTGAAAAGAAGTTATGGATTTATTCTGTCTCGAAAGACGTTGCGGATGCTGTTTCTGAAAAGGAACGAAAACGACAGGAGGTCATTTGTGAGTTTATGTACACAGAACGTGACTTTGTCAAAGACCTTGAATACCTCCGAGATTGTTGGATGAAACCTCTTCGAAGAGGAACTTATATCGCGGAACACAGACGTGATAAGTTTCTTCGCGCAGTTTTTGCGAATATCTTGGATATACATGCTGTCAATGCCAGGTTTGCAGATGCTCTAACTAAACGACAACAGCTGAACCCCGTAGTTCGGGAAATCGGTGATATAGTGGTGGAATATGCTAAACGATTTGAGCCTTTCATTCAGTATGGTGCAAATCAGGTTTATGGTAAATATGAATTTGAGAGAGAAAAGGCCAGTAATCCGACATTTGCCAAATTCGTTGATGAAACAGAACGGCTGAAAGAGTCGAGAAAGCTAGAGTTAAACGGATACCTTACCAAGCCTACGTCTCGCTTGGCTCGATATCCTTTACTCCTCGAAGCCATATTAAAGAACACCAGCGTTGACTCACCAGACCAAAATAACATTCCTAAAGCTATTGAAATAGTGCGGGGCTTCCTGACTCGTCTCAATGCTGAAACAGGAAAGGCTGAAAATAGATTTAATCTGTTGCAGTTGAATCAAAGTCTTGTGTTCCGACCTGGAGAGCACTTTGACCTTAAGCTCACCGAAGAAAACAGACAGCTCATATTCAAAGGCTTTCTAAAGAAAAGAGTTCAAGATACTCAAGCTGAAATACAATCGTTTTTATTTGATCACTCACTTCTTTTTGTTAGGGTGAAAAGTGTCAACAAACGCGAGCAGCTGAAGGTTCATCGAAAGCCGGTTCCTCTTGAGCTTCTTGTCGTTTCTCAATCGGAAAACCCATCTTCTAAGCTGGCTTTGTCAAAGAGGCCCTCTACTTCTCTTATCCATGCCGGTAGGTCTACTCAAAGTTCTAAGATTGATACTGCAAATGCTAAATACCCTCTTTCATTTGTGCATCTAGGTCGTCGTGGCTATGAACTAACATTGTATGCTCCCACGTATGTGAGTCAGAAAAAATGGATTGAGCATATAGAGAATCAGCAGAAGCTCTTAAGAGAAAAGGCTGGTGTTTATACGAAGCATATATTTTCATCATCTTTTTTCGACCAGCACAACCGGGTGAACTGTGCAATCCCATTTGATGGAAGTCGCAAACTGCTGTATGGTACTGATCATGGAATATTCTGGTCAGAAATGCGCCTAAAGCCAGGTTGTACTCCTCCGAAACCTCTCAGAATAGTGGGCATGGCTAATGTGACGCAGATTGAACTTTTGGAAGAGTACGGCATGATGATGGTATTGTCGGATAAGACTCTATATACATATCCACTGGATGTGATACTGGAAGCTACGGTGTCTTCTAGTAGTCCCTCTTCAGTTTCCACTAAAGCATCATCTAGTATAGTTTCAGTGCATGACCAAGCAGCCTTAAGTCGCCGCGCTAAGAAGGTTGTTGGACATATCAATTTTTTCCGGGCAGGCATTTGCTTAGGTCAGCTATTTGTATGTACTGTAAAGTCAGGGTCTATGACTAGTACTGTCAGAGTATGGGAACCAGCCGATCATCTTAATCGAGGAAAGAAGCAACCTGCACTGAAGAAGCTATTACAGAATCAGAATGATACCCTCAAATTGTATAAAGAGTTTTATATACCCGCTGATACGATGTCTATATCGTTCTTGAAGTCTATGCTATGTATGGGCTGCTCGAAAGGATTTGAGATTGTGTCTCTAGAGACTTTGGAGACGCAGAGTTTACTGGACCCTGCGGACACCTCGCTTGACTTTGTGATTCGCCGAGAGTCGCTCAAACCATTAGCGATATATCGTTTGAACGGTGACTTCTTGCTAAATTACACCGACTTTTCGTTCTTTGTTAATAGAAATGGATGGAGGTCTCGTTCTGACTGGATAATTAACTGGGAAGGGCTGCCCCAGGCGTTCTCGTTATGTTATCCTTATATATTGGCGTTTGAGCCGAATTTTATTGAAATTCGCCACGTTGAGACAGGTTCCTTAGTCCAAATAATTGCTGGAGAAAATATCAGGTTTCTGCACGATCGTACTAGGTTTTTGCATGATCAGACACGAGAGATTTTGTATGTTTACGAAGACGAAAGTGGAGTCGACGTGGTCGCTTCGCTGGATTTCTGGGATACTAGCCAACAAAAACAACAACAACTGCAGCACCAACACCAACACCAACAACTGCAGCAACAACAACACCAACAACAACACCAACAACAACAGCATAGGGTAAGTCGTTGAGGGAGAATTCTCTATCATGCCATTTCTTCAATCATAGAGGTGTAGCTGTAAATATATTACAACAAGCTATAAGCTGTTTGTATGCGGTATCTCGTTTTACTGTTAAACTGCCTATAATGGATTTGCTGGCTACGTTGGCTGAATTAGCTTTCATGAAACTAGGATCTGTTTCTAAACAGGCATAAAGTAATCTGTGTTTCTGGCACGAGAACAAGAGAAACCTGCCAACAGTAGCTATGGAAAATAGCTTGAGATCAGCTTTATAAACGAAAACGACGTCATATCATGAAGCTTCCCGATATAAATCTGTTCCTGAGCCGCGTTACTGATTGGTTATGCTAAGAGCTAATGGGCTTTAAGAGCCGTGGGGTTAACCTCTTAAACTGCAAGGATTTTCTGTCCAATATGGGGGAGCTTAACTGTCGCTGCTTCGCTAAGCGCTTTATTAGATCGACAAATTAGGGAGAGTAAAGTTGATTTGACCAACACGACTGGACTTGAGGGCGAATAATATAGGAACATGCACGATCGAAAAGTGGGGCTACATGGGGCCTGAAATGGCCAATACACGGACCAATGGAGAATGCAAAAGACACCTAGTGTTTACCATCTTGTATTTCGGCTAGAGACTACAAATGGTATAAAAGGCACCTTGGGAATAATGAAGCCGCCCATTAAATTTATTTCCCGTTATGGGTAGAAGACTGGCGGAAAGCTACATGCCTCGACCCAGAACAGATCGGAGTTAGGCAAACACATTTCGGCTTGACGAGACGGAGATATCGTGATAAGACGAGATACGGCTCTCGCTCGGATATTGAATTAAGATTGAGAGTTATACTACGGCCTACCAGCGAGGGTTAATACTTGCAAACAAGCTCAAAGTTTAACAAAACAGAAGATGGCTATTAATGGCTAACAAATCTATTCACGGGGTAAACTGCGGTTGAAAATGAAAACTCGCAGAAGGTAGCTTAATATGTCAGACTTCTTCTTCATTATATATACCTCCAAATGATTATTCAGTTTCTTACGGGTTGTGGCGTACTTGTCTGTCGTAATAAGGCATCAACGGCCCTGACTGTTAAATTATCTGATTAAACTTTTAGATGGCGTTGTCTAGGTATAAGTTTCACAGTTAAATCTAAGTCCAGAATTGGTGACGAAGAGTTTAAATGTGCGATTCGTTTTGTGGAGCCTGCAGTGAAAGCAAAAACATCATAGTGTTCTTCAATCAAATAAACAATTATCAGATATCCCTGCTGTTATTTGTCAGCATTAAGTATATACTCAATTGAGTATGTATCTTCCGTAAATGAATGAATCTAAAAATAGCTAAATTCGCGTTCCTGTCTACCCTTTTCTAACTGCGTTATAAGGTTGTTCAGAGTACGTTCTTCCGGTCCAACTTAAATCTACCAACGAAACCTAATTTGAATGTTGGTCCCGGCTTGAATAACTGCTGTTTGGTCTGTTTTAGCTAATCTACATGGGGCCAGGGGCAGCTTGTATGGTGTTCTCAGCGAGTGGTTAATAGAAACATTCCTGCAGTAGGATGTCGTTCATGCGATGCTTTGAGCATCTACGTCTACAAAGGAAGAGCCTTTTTTTACTTGCCGCCCGATATTACGAGCCCGGGCGTACAAATGCGATGAAACTCCCGTTGGTTATTCCAGTTAGAGTTAACTAGACTGGATATTATGACTCGGCAATGGGTTGTTGGTCTTCCTGAACAGTGAGCTTTAAATGCGCCTAATGTTCGAACTCCGGCCGTAAGAAGGTTGTGTGCCTTTTTCACCTCATAGCGTTAGTGAATAAATGCTAAGAATTTAAAGTCTAATTGGATTTGAGTTTTCAGAAATCCCCATTCGGCTTTTAGGCTTTCTCTCCCCTCAAGTTTTCAATTCAGCCGTGTTTACTTACTTTTCCTCATCGTCACCTCTTAACGAACGCCAGAGAAATTTTTCGGCGAGCTGGAGCTTAGTTATCGTCACAATTCGAAGTTCATTTTACTTAATTCGCATCTGG
This sequence comes from Tortispora agaves, assembly GCA_030462865.1. Lineage (NCBI taxonomy): Eukaryota > Fungi > Ascomycota > Trigonopsidomycetes > Trigonopsidales > Trigonopsidaceae > Tortispora > Tortispora agaves. The sequence goes on from JAKVQP010000008.1 coordinate 45,484, forward strand.
CCTTATCTTCTTCAGTGCATTCCATTCAGCACCGTCTTCCGATCTTATTTGTGAGATTACTTCTCCTCATTGGTCCAGTCTCTGCATCACATATAGACACCTTCCCTACACGTTAGGCGCTCTCGGTGGTTGAATTTTTGAGTCTACCGGAAAACTTCTCGGGATTTGTTTAGCTATTCTCGCATATTCCCCGAAGTAAGCTATAAATTATCGGGGTGATTGTCTATTATTGCATTATTTCACATACAACACTCACTTTTCTGCAAGCCCTTCGGTTTGCAGTTGATGTTCAGTTGCAACTCTCCGCGCTCATTCTCTGAACTACTTAGATAATAACGGTTGTTATCTGTTTTTGACGAGTTGTTTGAAACTTAACGGTCTCATTCTTGTGGTAATTACTCCTACAAAAAACATTATACTTTCGCAGAACAATTCCTTGAACCTTCCTCGTACTTTCTGTCTGGAAAATAAGAGAGCTTAACTCGGTTTTTCTACTTTGACTCTTAGCTGCTTGAACTATATATCAAGCTGCGTGTTATTTTTGGACTTTGTTTTCTGCTCTCTATCTACCCTGTTTTTCTGTTTTCGGAAACCTCTTCGCGTAGCAGAAATTGTGAAAGAGCAAACTGAAACATAGAACAACTTTCAGCTACAGAACAATATTCTTCTGGGAGTTTTTTTAGTATCCAGAATCTATAAGAAACTTTTTGCCCTTGTTCAGATCTCCTATTTCTAACTGTTTGGTATTTTCTACTTGGAGACCCTTTCCTCCTACTTTACATTCCTGGGTGTAACCTGAGAGTGCCTCAATAGTCAAACTGTCCGAAGCTAATCAGTATAACACGCCGCCCGGCGAAGCCGAGCCAGCCTTACCTTCACAATCTCCTGATGCGAAGGATGACTCTGGCTCTGCTCGCGTAGTACGGATGAGTATAGCCAACCTCACTAATCCCGAACCCCAGCAAGGCCGAGAGAAACATTCGGGAGCGGATACTGCATCTTCACAGGCCTCAGAGCCCCCATCAGCTTTGCAGCAGAACATTCCAGCTAAAGCTGCTAAGCCAGAACACGATAGGCCTGTTTCTCCAGATGAATCATACGATGGTGCAAAACGACTCAAACCATCTGAGCCAGATGCTCAGGCAAATGTTGCCCAACTAAATAAATCTAGCTCGTCGTCATCTCAGAACAGCGCTTCAGCTAGCTCTAGCATACAAGGGCATCGAAAGCAATGCCCTGAATGCTTTGGGTATTTTGTGGATCTTGACACTCACAGACAAAGTCATTTGGATGACAAGAAGCGTCCATTTATATGTAAAATCTGTGAGCGGGGATTTGCAAGACCAAATGACCTTGCTAGACACAAACGAGTTCACCAGGATTCTGCAAGCTTTGTTTGCCCATTCCGCGCAAACGGTCCCACATGCCATCTCACAGGTGAGTTCTCTAGGGTTGATACTTATAAGAACCACCTGCGAGCTTGGCATTTCAAATATCCTCCTGGTACGCGACGAAAAGATAGGCAAAATTGCTGGGGCCGCTGCGCAGGTTGTGGGGAGTATTTCAACAACCCGGATGTATGGATAACAAGACATATCGAAGGACATGCATGCCCATCGATAACCTCACGTGCCAATCCTGTCTCAGATAATGGTACCGGAGCTATTCCAAATATTCCTCGATGACAACGCGCATGAGAAGTGAGCTGTCTGTTATGCATGTTATTAACGATGACTGTAGCGCATTTGGAAGGCAGTTGATTATTCATTTGGACTATGCCTGAACGGGCATATTGAAATGAGTTATTACAGGGTTGGGTTGCCTCTGTCTCCTCCGCTGTATTATTGTATTATAAATTGGTTTTGCTCATGACATTTTCTTTCTATGCAGCAGACTATAGGCTGTATATTTTCTTTAGCGAACTCGAGTTCATAAGCAATTGAAAACACCTTCATCAACGTGTTGCTGATAGGGGTTGTGCCATTTTCAGTCTCTAAGTCTTTCCTGTATTTGGATTCATTTATGAACTGATTCAAATGTTAGATTTAGTCCATGAATCGGCATCTGAGTAATGTAGAGCAATGCGAAAACTACTCTCCACGGCTGGTTATCGGAACTTTCATACGTAAGACTCTGTAGTGTGCTTCGCTTGCTTTCTTAACCTTTTTGAATTATTCTTTACCCTATGAATTTTATACCGTGCTCTTCCCGCGAGCAGTTGGGTGTTTCCGTATCGAGTAAGGAGCGCCCCACCCCACCCCACTTCTCCCGCGCTGTGGCCGGGATAAGGGTGACCGTGCATTCACCGGGTTTGTTGCGGGGTCTAGTAGATAAAACCAGTCCTGTTTTAATCACTCTCCACAACAACAAGCCTCTTGTCAACTCTGCTTGATTTGTGCGCCAGCAAATTCTCTATATTTATAATTTAATGAATTTATTGTCAGCCTCTTGTTTATCGCTTAAGCCTGCATTTTGTCGTGCTGCTTTACCCCGGATTTCTCGATCTGCTATAATAGCGGGCCCTGCACTTTCGCGACATGCATGTCTTCCGCAGTTATTCGTGAAACACCAATCGACCAATGTCGATGGGTTTCATGATCCTCTTCCTGGTATGTCATATGTTATTGGCTCCTCAGAACCCCCATTGATCGAGAAATGTTATGGTGATTTCTTTCGCGACATCGCGAAGGAGAACGGAGATCTGCCGGCACTCATCTCTCAAGTTGAAGATCGCACTCTCACGTATTCTGAGGTTAATGAGATGGCCGACATTACCGCTAAAAATATTATAGATCAAACTGGCGTTACTCCGGGTGACCGCATTGCAATTATGGCTGGAAATTGCTGGGAATACGCTATGCTTGTTGTTGCGCTAGCCAGAACAGGTGCGGTTACGGTTCCTGTAAATCCTTCTTATACACCTACGCAGCTTCGAAATGCCTTGGTAAACTCTGAGGCTAAAATTCTCATTACTCAGGGCTATCTGGCTAGAGGTTCTCGCTTACCTCCAAGAGAGTCTACTGAACTCCTTGAAGACTGTTTTACCGGTGAGAACCCGGTCCCCACTTTGAAATATGTCTATGCACTTGGAAAGCTTCCAGAGGCATTGTCTTTACACCCTCTTATCACACCGTTTGCTGATTTGTTAAAGAACCCTCCAGCCTATGCCACGCTTCCGGATTCTCTCGATCCCGATGACGTAGTCAACATGCAATTCACTTCCGGCACTACTTCGGCTCCAAAAATTGCAGCGCTTTCTCACCGCTCGTTTCTTAACAATGGCTACCTCATTGGAACTCGTATGGAGCTTCGTGCACGCAACTGCTTGCCTTCACACAAAGGTGTACAAGGAGGAGGTCCTCAACACCAGGATCGTCTTTGTCTGGCTCCACCTATGTTTCATTGTTTTGGATTAGTCCTTGGCTTGACTGCTGCCTTTACTCATGGTGCTTGTATTGTATATCCATCTGAAGCCTTTGACGCGGCTGCTTGTGTACGGGCTGTCAGAAAATACGACTGTACGGGCATGTATGGTGTCCCTGCTATGTTTATTGCGTATATCGAGCATCTAGAAGCTGATCCTCTTGGTCTTGAGAATATGGAGCAGCTGCGAACTGGAATTGCTGCTGGATCTTCTGTTCCTTCGGAAATTATGAACCGTATAATTGATAAAATTGGTATCAACGAGCTAGTTATATGTTACGGTATGACTGAAACTGCCCCGGTTAGTTTCATGACCACTTCTCATCATTCTTTTGAAAAACGTACGGAGACATGCGGAACTATTATGCCTCATACCCATGGTATGATTGTACGACCAGGTTCGATTGACGGGGATAAGTCTGTGGTAAACGAGCCCTTGCCTAGGAACACTCCTGGTGAAGTTGCTGTTTCTGGCTACTTATTACAGAAGCACTATCATAACGACCCTGTGAAAACTAATGAAGTTATGGTGTATGATCGCAATGACAGGCGATGGATGTTAACTGGTGATGAAGGAATCATTGATGATGATGGATTTCTGAGAATTACAGGTCGTATAAAGGACCTCATCATTCGAGGAGGTGAAAACATTCACCCTCTTGAGATCGAAAATGCCCTTCTGGCTCATGAGAAGATATCCGACGCCAGCGTTGTTGCTGTCCCTGATGAAAAGTACGGAGAGGCTGTGGGTGCATTCATAATAGTTCACCCTAAAGATGTAGATAGCCCTCCCACTGCTGATGATCTTCGGGAATTCTGCAGAACGCATTTGTCACATTTTATGATTCCGAAATACTTTTTCTTCACAGAGGATTTTCCCAGAACTGTCTCAGGAAAAATCCGTAAAGTGGAACTCAGAGATATCGCACAGAAGCGCCTAGAGACCGGTGATGTGGACTAGCTTGTATGTGTGGTATGATTCTCTATAGTACATTCCTAGGTTGAATGAAAACATAACAATTCTCTAGTAATTCTTATCGTAGTGAAGTGCTGAAATTTCGCTTTGTCATAAACTATCACTGCTACTCCTCTCCCTCCTTCTCCTCTGCTTCGAATTCGATCAAGTCAGTACCTTGTTTGACGATAGCGCCAGGTGCGTGAGGTACTCTCTTCACTACTCCGTCTACAGGACTGCGAATGGTAGTTTCCATCTTCATTGACTCGATGACAATCAGAATATCATCCTTTCTGACTGTGGCTCCGGCTTCCACGAGAACCTTCGTAACCTTGCAAGGCATAGGTGCCACCACGGAGTTTGCGGGCCCAGCACGTCCTCCGAGAGCTACAGCGACCCAATCAGGTTCGACAATTGCAAGTCTGTTATGGCGTCCTTCATCGAAAATGTGCAAAACACGAGATACGCCGGGCATCGCTACAGCTCCGCCGGATGGGCTTGATTCTATGAGTCCTGGAGAAACAAAGGTATTGATAGCTTGTCTGGATCCACTCTTGAAAAACAGCTTATTGTTAGGTAAAAGATGCGCAGTCAAATCTAATTTTTCCCCATTTACTTCCACGACAAAGTTTTCTGCGCTAATTTGAGCCACTATTACTTCCACAGGCTTGTCCTCTGTAGCTTGGTCTTGAAGTACAATCTTACGCACTTGCATATTACTCCAGGCCGAGGTAGAAACGCCAAAAAATGCAGAACCTAGACTCTGAGATTTCTGCTCAACGAGGATAGAGCCAACTGCGGCCTGAGCATACACATCATTCTTGACGGCAGGAATTCGAGAAAGCTCATCTATATGTTTAGGAATGAATCCAGTTTCAAGTCCGGTTGGGCTCTCTCCACCAAACGCTTCAGTTTTGAGTATACGCTTCACAAAGTCAGTGTTGGTAACAGGACCGACGATTTCAAGTTCATCCAAAGCCTTCAGCATTTTATTTATAGCCTCACCGCGATCACGGCCGTGGACAATGAGCTTTCCTATCATAGGATCGTAGAGAGGGGAGACGGTAGAGCCATCTTCAAACGTGATATCTAGCCTAGGGGCACCGCTTGTAGGTTTACCAAGATGGAATATTTTTCCTGATGACGGTAAGAATCCTTTATCTGGGTCCTCGCAGTAAATACGAGTCTCGAAGGCATGTCCAGTGATTCTGATCTGCTCTTGAGTCTTTGGGAGAGGGAATCCAGCAGCGACTAGTAATTGCCATTCAACCAGATCGACGTTTGTTACGGCTTCTGTGACGGGATGTTCGACCTGAAGACGTGTATTCATTTCCATGAAATAAAATTTTCCGGTATCGTTGTCGAAGATGAACTCGACAGTTCCAGCTCCCTCGTAGCCAACTGCGCGAGCAGCGTCACGGGCTTTGGCCCAAAGGTCTTCGCGGGTCTCGGCGTCGAGGCCGGGAGCAGGAGACTCCTCGAGGATCTTCTGATGTCTGCGCTGTACGGAACAGTCACGTTCTCCTAGAGCAACAACATTTTTATGGCTGTCAGCGAATACTTGGACCTCAACGTGGCGAGGAGTAGAGATATACTTTTCGATCAGGACACGATCGTCACCGAAAGCGGATCGAGCTTCGGACTTTGCACTCTCTAATTGAGCAAGGAACTCTTCTTTCGAGTTAACAATACGCATACCCTTTCCACCACCACCAAGGACTGCTTTTATCAGCACAGGATATGTAATCTCATCAGCTTTTTCCGCCAAGAAGTTCACATCTTGGTTTTCTCCGTGGTACCCCGGGACACAAGGGACTCCGGCCGCTTCCATGATTTCTTTAGAACGTGACTTAGATCCCATAGCCTCTATTGCTCCTTGCGGAGGTCCTACGAAGATCAAACCAGCATCACGGACCTTTTTTGCAAAAGTAGCATTTTCAGAAAGAAAGCCATATCCTGGGTGAATGGCTTCGCTATTAGTATCTTTGGCTAATTTTATGATCTCATCCATTTTCAAGTAACCATCTGACGCAGACCCAAGACTAACATTGGTGGGCCCCTCGGTAGCAAAAGGAAGCGTATAGTCGGGTTCGGTATAGACAGCAGTAACATTAATTCCCATGTTTGCAGCCGTGTCTACCACACGGTGAGTGATCTCACCGCGATTGGCGACCATCACAGATCGTAAAGGTTTGGCAGACTTTACTGCAGCAGTAGACGAGTACTTTCTGGCCAATCTAAGTACCATGTTGTAGACAGGATTTCGATAGTATGAAGAACCTGGGGTAAGGAACTGTAGCTAATGTGATAATTCTGAGTTTGGTTCAGGACAGTCTTTATAGAGATATTAATTAAGCTAGAGCAGTTGTTGTATTTGAAAAAGCAACAGAAAAGCACTGCAAGCAATCTCTGCGAATGAAAATATGTGACGGGTTTAGTCTCCGGTTCCCTTATTATATCCAAAAATGTGGGGAGAAATAAGCTTAAGCCCGGCGCTTGCACGGCAACCTGGAGGATGGCCGGACTTGGGGAGGATCGCAGACCCGTTGCTATGTGTACATCGTCACAGCAAGAAGCATGGAACCTTCAAATACTTATTTTATATCTTTCTACGTATTACTTATAGGGTAAATGAAATGGAATAACCACCTAGGGGTCTATTGAAGTTGTTCTAGATATATATTTAGTCACACATTGTTATGAGGTTTCCAGGTTGCGCTCTTAGATACCCATTTTTAATACATACTCCTCGATACTGCTGATAATTCGATCAGAGATCTGATGGCCTGCACCGGCTGCCACTCTTATCACCATTTCGTTCAGTTCTGAACGGCCTAGGATATCCACGTGTTCAGCAGTTTTTGCTCCTCCTCTCATATCGAACATACCTGGCTGGTGCTTCATCTCCACGATTGTCACTTTACAGCCACCAGGATTATAGATTGATTTAGGTCTCTTCCATATATGACAGATTGCATGAGTAATAAGAGATATTGTTCCATCTCCTTCCCCAACCAGAACAGGGTCGGCGTGAGTCTTCGATATAGTCAGATCCAGATTGTAAAGAGTCTTGTTGTCTATTTCCTCATACCAATAACTTCTTTCAGTGGGTTTTCCAATGCCATAGAAGTTGTAGATCTTAAGATCAGGCGCGTATGGAAGTGCTACCTCTAAAGGATTGGTCCATTTACTAGGATCCTTCGCATTGGCTTCCAATTCCTTGGTTGTTCTTGCAATACCCCATGAATAGTTCTCCTTGACTCTCTTTTTAAACCACTCTGGTGACACTTTAAACAGGGTCTCGATAGCATCATCTACTGTGAGATTTTTTGCTGATAATTCACCTATCGTCTTATCAAATGCCATGAATGTTCCATAAGAGTTGTTCTGACCAGGTCGGTCATCTGGCGCACTGTCCAATGATCCCCACACAGCAGATCCTCCTTTAGGGATCATAGAAGGTATACCTCCAAATGTTCTGAGCATGTATGCACGCTCAGATCTTGAAAAGAATTTCTCTAGCCCGTACACTGCAAGAGGGTTAAGCTGAACTGTGTCCTTCATCTCTCCGGACATCAAGGCTACAATTGATTTAGGAGTACCCAGCAGGCAGCCAGAAATATCGACAAAAGCCTCTATATGGTCATTCACCCAGGAATTTCCTCCATTTCCATGTCCCTCCGCTTCTACCCATTTCATGAAATAAAACACAACCTGAGAGCCCATTGAGTGACTTACTAACACAGTTTTCTCTCCAGTAAATTTGAGATTATGCTCAATCACAGTTTTTAGTTTTGTAAAATAATGATCGCGTCTCTCTAGGTCTGAATACGCCAGTCTCCAGTCGTATGCTGCAGAGTACATGTTATTAGGATCGTACTGGAAAGCTGCTAGGTTCTCCAACAACTTATTCCAAATCCAGTAGCCGGTAATAAAAAAATCACTAGCCTCAAACCCTTGGGCTGCTCTAAGTTTAGCTCCAGGTGGGTCGAGTCCGGTTTCAGGGTCTAAGACAATCTGCTTAAGCCAACAATTCTTATCGAGAAACATGGCCTTAATCATAGACCAGCTTCCCCATAATCGCTGACGAAATGTTGCTTTGCTGGCACATGTATCTGGATCATCATCTACATACCATGACTCAATTCCCGTTGATATGACTCCTGGAATTGTCACAATAGGGTGTTTAGCGGTGAGATTCAATGACTTCAGGTAGAAACCTACCGCAAATGACTCTCCGGATTCATACTTTTCGTGCTCTTGCTTGTTAATCAGCTCTGCTTCGCTGAGAATTGAAGCCGGTAGAATATTTTTCCAATCATATAGGATTTCCGACATTGATTCCACGTCTAGATCAGTTAACATATCGCTAATCTGCTCTAATGAGATACTATCCCTGTTGGACAGGTACGTACCAACAAGTACAGCAACAGCTATCACAAAAGCGGATATCGTCCAGTAAGAAAACCTGCTCTTTTTTGCGGTTGCGATTTTTTTAGGTGATCTTCTTTTATTGGCTGGAGACTTTGGAGCCATTACAGAGAGAATGTGTATATAAATGGACTAAACAATGACCCCCAGTTTACTACAATTTCCCCCTTTGGGCAATCTTCCCAAGGCCCGGAGGGTTATGCATCAGGTATAAGTATCTTTTAGCCGTCCTTACCGCCATGATGCTATTTCATCTAAATGGGCGGTATGTTGAGTTTAGACTATACTTGAGGGTGTGTACCTTAAGCAAAATTTATCTGGTTGATCATCTTAAGGATTGATTTGAGCGTGTACGTCAACGTCAGTGGGTCTGATTTCCTCCGAAACTTACGCTCTACAACCAAAGTTAATGTGGCAGACGTTGGAGGAACCAATCTTCATTGTATATATCATGCATCACAAAAGAATATACTTCTAGTTGGTCTTTTATGAAGCGTGGGCATATGTTGTCTCTCGTGTCAATTCTACACACTTGCTATGGTTGCGCATCGATTACTTAGGGTTAGAGTGTTGTCTGACGGTAACCGACCTGCGAACTCTATGACGGTCGTAGTGCTGAACAACATCAGTACTTCTACCTTATGCTGTTACTTTTCATGACTTGGCTGTCTTCTATTGAGTGTCGAAAATAAAATTAGCGTCGATGAAGTTGGTCCGGATTGACAGCTGCAGATTCTGGATAGAGCTCAAGGCTATAATGCGATATTTATCTGTGATTGGCTGATATATCCGGGGTATGTCTCCGCACTTTACTCCGGACACCACGCCAAAGAAAACTCACCTTAAATCTTTCCTCCTATCTTTCGTTCCAAAAAAAAATGGTATCACGGCAAGTACTTTCTTTGCGCATCCCTCCGTCTAGTATGCTCATGTCATCGTGCCAACGAGCTTTCTCTACGTCGAGAGTGGTGGACAAATCCTACGGATTTATTGGTCTCGGTAATATGGGGTACCCGATGGCCTCAAACCTCTACAAATCTCTGAATTCCGATGATGAGCTAATTGTTTTTGATGTTGTCAAAGATAGTCTTGCTCGATTCTTGAAGGAACACCCAGAAAAGGCGACTGCTGCTCAGAATGTCTCAGAGGTAGCTCAGAAGTCTGACACAGTTATAACTATGCTCCCCGAACCAAAACATGTTCGCGGAGTATTCGACGAGATCTTGGCTGGTAAGGTCAGAACCACTACTTTCGTCGACTGTAGCACAATAGATGCCGAAACCACTAAGAATATTGCCGCTTTGGTGAAAGAGAAGCTCGGTGTCTCGTTTTGGGACGCTCCTGTCTCCGGAGGTACTGTCGGCGCGAAGAATGGTACTTTGACTTTCATGGTTGGCTGTCCTAGTAACGAATTTGGACAAGCAGAGAAATTGCTGAAAACCATGGGAGGTCGAATTGTGAGCTGTGGCCCTACTGGCACTGGTATTGCTGCTAAACTGGCTAACAACTATGCCCTCGCTATTCACAATATCGCTACTGCAGAGGCTATGAACCTTGGTATTCGTCTTGGACTTGATAAAAAGGTACTTGCTGGCATTCTTAACACTTCAACAGGGCGATGCTGGCCTTCTGAGGTGAACAACCCAGTGCCTGGTGTTGTTGAGAATGCTCCAGCTAGCAGAGACTATCAGGGTGGATTTGGGATCTCCTTGATGCGAAAGGACCTTGGTCTCGCCCTAGAGGCTGCGAAAACTTCTGGCTCTAAACTGGCTCTAGGTGATGATGCCTATACTGTCTATAAGACAGCTGAAGCCGAACCTAGCTGCGCCAGCCGCGACTTCAGTGTAGTCTATCGCTGGCTTGGGGGTAAGGAGTAACTAATAATCCATATAGGTGCACGTAGAAAATAAACCTTTCCAACCTAATACTATTACACGGCTTTGTCCGTCGTATTTATACGAACAGAATCATAGAGATCGAATTTCAACCGAACCGCTTAACTTGTGACCACAATCGTGAAGTACACCAAAGTAAAACAGAAGCTTCGAAGTGATATCACACTCTAAATTCAAATTGAACTAGGGCTTCACAGAGACTACGACCAATTACAGTCTTACTAGTAGGTACATTATAGCAGATTCATATTGTACAAAGAGTAATACATGACACCATACCCGAACCATTAGCCAAGCGACATGGTTTACTCATTGGAAGAATATTTGGTGACAGCCTTGGTACCCTCGGAGACGGCGTGCTTGGCAAGTTCACCGGGAAGGATGAGGCGTACAGCTGTCTGGATTTCTCGGGAAGAGATAGTGCTCTTCTTGTTGTAGGCAGCAAGCTTAGAGGCCTCAGTGGCAATGCGCTCGAAGATATCGTTAACAAAAGAGTTGAGGATAGACATGGCGCGATTGGAAATACCAGTGTCAGGGTGGACCTGCTTGAGGACCTTGTAGATGTAAGAGGAGTAGGTCTCTTTGCGGGACTTGGTGCGCTTCTTCTTGTCACCAGAGACAGCAGTGGTCTTCTTTCCAGCTTCCTTGGAGGGAGCTTTTCCAGCGGGTGCCTTGGAGGCGGGTTTCTTCTCAGCAGCTTTGGGGGCCATTGTTGTGTTTATATGAGTGCGTTACTTTTTCTTGCAGTTGTACAAGATTTCAGCCTGTAGTCAGGAAAAGGATCACTGGGCTGAAATGGGAGTATTTATAGTTGCGGTGCGATATCTTCATCAACACTGTGTTTACATAGCAACCATCAACTGCTGCATGGCAACCAAGAATGCAAAACAACCTGGCCGGATGTGACGCGGTTTCGAATAGTAAGCGGTAATAATCCCGTATTTTTGTACTGTCACAGGTTAATTTTTTATTTTAAAAAATGCTTATTATTCATACAGGTATAAAAATATAAAAACTATATCCATTAAATGTGGCTACAGTATCGTATGGGCGTCGAACTTTTATGCCATATTCGATCAAGTTGAACATACCCCAAGCAATTCCCGCCAAAAACCCCCATACAAATTTTGGAATGTACAAATCGTTTTGTTTTACGCATAGCAACGGGATGGTGGCCAAAAGTGTTGATGGTTGCTATGGGAAAGTCTGGAATGTTTTCGGGAAAGCGTTGATGGTTGCTAGGGGCCATGTGAATGCTGCGTTGATGGCGGGAAACTATAAATAGGGTGGGATTACTCGCCTTTTCGTTCTTGTCATCTGTGGACAAGTTTTGTGTCTAATCCGACAAAAAGTTAACACAAGAATAAATCAATAAACAATGTCTGGAGGAAAATCTGGAGGAAAAGCTGCTTCTGGCTCTAAGTCTCAATCTCGTTCTGCTAAGGCAGGATTGTCCTTCCCCGTTGGTCGTGTCCATCGTCTCCTTCGCAAGGGCAACTATGCTCAGCGCATTGGTGCTGGTGCTCCCGTCTATCTTGCTGCTGCTCTTGAGTACCTTGCCGCTGAAATCCTTGAGTTGGCTGGTAACGCTGCACGTGATAACAAGAAGACTCGTATCATTCCTCGCCATCTCCAATTGGCCATCCGTAATGATGAGGAATTGAACAAACTGCTTGGACATGTCACAATCGCTCAAGGTGGTGTTCTTCCTAACATCCACCAGAATTTGTTGCCCAAGAAGTCTGCCAAACCTGGTAAGGCCAGCCAAGAATTGTAATTTGGGTGATTAGGTAGGTTTGTACAGTAGCTGATGAACTTGAAATGATACTAGTAGCTTAGTAGGTCCTATTGTCGTAGCTCCGATAGTTTCCTTGACGGTGGTAAGCTTTTTGGTGCTGTTGTACTCGCCATGTCGTCTGTTCTTATATTAGACCGGTCAGTTCTGGTAGCTCATTACAAGATCTTAGTTGCACTCTTCTTCAAGGATGGGTAGATGGACGGCTTCGCTTGTAGCGGGCTAGAACACGTTGGCAGTGATCATTTGGTCTGCCGACGTGATTTCTTGCAATGTACTTGACGAGCAAGGTATGTTTTCCATAGTAATCTGTCTATATGTACGATTTCTGAGCTGTTTTAGTTGTAGCATTCAGATCCTTACGATAAAACCACCTTTCTCCCAATTTCCCGGAGCTCCAGACCTATAGGTCTTAGTCATTTTGAGAACCGGTGTATATTTTTTTTTGGATTGAGCAAACTGCTAAAAAGAACAACATGCGAGACCTCCTCAATATGTCAAGCTGAAAGCAAAGGAATACGCACCACTACAACCAGTCAAATAAACCATTGTACGGTGCAGCAGGATAATAGTTCTTCTTTCTACAGATAGTATGTACAAGACTACAGACTTTCATGAATATCGTAATATTAAATAGCGCCAGACCCACTCTAGTAATGCCCAGGTATAGGCTTGTCTAGGACAGGAGGAGCATTACGCTCGTATTTAGTTCCACCAGGTCTAAGGGGGGGGATGATGGGATCCGGATGAGTAGTTTCGTACAACATGTTCTCCGTGACAGTGAATATACTCTTCAAGATAGCAGGATCGGCGATGTTCTTGTTAGCATCGAACTTTCTTCTAATTGAAAGCGCCTCTGTCCTCCACAAATCTCGATCGATGGTCCAATTCAATGTTGATCGCAATAACTGCCTGTACAAAGAGCACACATACACCTTGTTAGACTCGGTGAACGGCGCAATGATCTTTGGAACCATAGCTATTTTACTACAGAGAAACAAGCTCGATATCTTTTACCAGCAACCCAACACGGATACTGGTCTTTTCTCTTTTTCGCTTGGTGTGGTAACTGCCCAACACTCGCAGAGCACTCTTATTGGTTCGAGCCCTCCCGGCAGCCCTCGGAATCCCCCCGAATCTCCTACACACCCATTGGTCAATGCGGAAGAACCCTAATCCAAATTAGCCCTCCTTCCGCCTAAAGCTATCGTTAAATCCTATATATACCTTTATTCGACAGCCTCTGTACACTTAGATTAGTTCCTACCCGAACGGAAAGGATCACCCAAAGGCAAATTTCTACTATAGTATTACCAGGCATCACTCTGCCTGGACTATTAGCACACCCCAGTCAAACATCTCAAGTATTTACTTAGTTCAAGCCTTAGGCAATCCTCGGTAGAGCTTCCCTTGTTTTTAATCAAACTACACATTCTTATCCGATGAGTTATGCTCGTATTGCGGTCAGAACTGCCTGGCGCGGTGTCCGCTCCAGACCCGTCATTTCACCTGCCATGTGGACTGCCGTTCGATGTGCTTCTCAAACTGTGAAGGTGCCTCAGATGGCCGAATCCATTACAGAAGGCACGCTCGCCCAATGGGTCAAAAACGTAGGCGATGCTGTCGCCGAGGACGAAGAAATTGCTTCAATTGAAACCGACAAGATTGACGTCCCCGTAAACGCACCATTCGCTGGTGTCATCAAGGAAACCCTTGTTGCCGAGGGAGACACCGTCACTGTCGGCCAAGACCTCTTCGTAATAGAAGAAGGCGAAGAAGGCGCCACTGCTCCTAAGAAGGATGTAGCGGAAGCCGAGCAATCAGAATCTGCACCAGAACCAGCAGCTCCTGCTACCGAGTCAAAGCCGACAGAAGCTCCTAAGAAGGAGACTCCTCCTGCAGCTGCCCCCAAGGAACCGGCCCCCAAGGAATCTACCCCGAAGCAGTCAAAGCCTTCAAGCACCGAGCCCGCGCCTCTCTCCGGAGCTTTTAGCCGTTCAGAAGAGCGCGTTAAGATGAACAGGATGCGTCTGCGCATTGCCGAACGTCTTAAAGAATCCCAGAACACCGCTGCTTCGTTGACCACCTTCAACGAGTGTGATATGTCTTCCCTCTTGGAGCTCCGAAAGCTATACAAGGAAGAAATTATTAAAAAGAAGGGAGTGAAGATTGGATTCATGGGTGCGTTCACTAAGGCTTGCACTCTTGCCATGAAAGAGATCCCCGCCGTGAACGCTGCAATCGAGAACAACGACACAATGGTTTACCGCGATTATGTCGACGTGTCTATTGCTGTGGCTACACCGAAAGGCCTCGTCACGCCAGTGCTGCGAAATGCTGAATCACGCAGCATCGTGGAGATCGAGAGTGAAATCACCAATCTTGGTGCCAAGGCGCGAGACAACAAACTCACCATTGAAGATATGGCTGGCGGAACCTTCACTATATCTAATGGAGGTGTATTTGGTTCGCTTTATGGAACACCAATTATTAACATGCCCCAGACCGCTGTCCTTGGACTTCACGCTGTCAAGGAGCGTGCTGTTGTCGTTGATGGAAAAGTGGAAGCCAGGCCTATGATGTACCTCGCTCTCACATATGACCACCGCATGCTCGACGGACGTGAGGCTGTTACATTCCTTCGTCTCGTCAAAGAATACATCGAGGACCCCCGCAAGATGCTACTGGCATAATTTTAAATAGGTAGATGATATCCATGTCTCGATTATTCGTATCTAAAACATAACGTAAGCAATAAAATCATATCAGCTCAACGTAAAGGCGCTGCCTCCCGTTCCAACCATTCCATAGCCCGTGCATTCCCTTTTATGATCGGGGTAACTTTGTTCTTCACAGTCTCGTGATACTTATCAATCCACTGAATCTCAAAGTCATCTAGCATCTCCAAATCTATCAATCTTCGCATGAACGGAACAGCCGTGATGGTCTCAAAGCTATAGTAGGGCTTATCGCCAAAGTCATATGGGGTATCAGCTGTACGGACAACAACCACGCTTTCAATACGGATACCGAATGCACCGTCCTTATAGAAGCCCGGCTCATTGGATATCACCATTCCAGGCTCTAATGGAACACGACCGCTGGGTACAGTACCCGAGCTAATACCCATAGGGCCTTCATGAACATTTAAATAACTACCAACACCATGGCCAGTTCCATGTCGATAGTCTAATCCACGCTCCCACAAAGGCCTACGGGCAAGAATATCTAATGCACCCCCGCCTGTTCCCTTAGGATAAACGGCCGTAGCAAGACTTATATGTCCTTTCAACACAAGTGTATAACACATAATCTCTTCTGGAGTAGGATTACCGAAATGAACAGTCCGAGTAGTATCTGTAGTGCCGTCTAGGTATTGGCCACCAGAGTCTAGCAAATAAATCTCATCAACAGACAAGTCACGACAGTTTCCACGCACAGGAGAATAATGTATAACAGCAGCATTTGGACCGGAGCTAGATATCGTGTCAAAGCTGAGGCCTACAAATAAGTCCTTTTTTCTGCGGAGGCTTTCCAAGACATCAGCTCCAGTAACCTCATCAACACGATTCCCTTTAACCAGCTGGTCTTCTAACCAAGCTAAATACTCAACAACCGCAGCACCATCGCGTTTCTGACATTCAATCATCCCTACCAGCTCAGTATCGTTCTTCACGCCCTTAGCCTTTTGCACCGGTGATGGTGTATAAGTTATATTGTCAAAGCCAACTGCCAATGACACTGCACAAGGGACATTTTCCGGTAGGAGACAACACTTGTGAGATGTCTGAGCCGTGGCATCCACCGGAGATTTTTCGGAGGTACTTGACTTTTCAGCAACATAAGATTGGCCAAAGTCGTGCAAAAAAGAGAAAAATGAATCATAGGGCCGTATTTCTGCAAACCCGGAGATATAAGCCGCAGCTTCTCGACTGAGCCTAGACTCATCCACAAATAAAGTGACAACGTTATGCGAAATGACTGCATAACTGAAGAACACAGGGTTATAAGGAATATCACTTCCACGGAGGTTGAATAGCCATGCAATCTCGTCAAGTGCTGTCAAGACAATGAACTTAGCCTTACTAGTATCTAGTACCTTGCGAAGGTCGGAGATTTTACTATTAGAATCAACGCCTGCATATCTGAGAGGATGAATATTCACAGGGTTAGCTGGGCGGGCTGGACGGTCATCCCATATAAGATCTATAAGATTTTCAGGCAAAGGCACAAGTTCCACGCCAGAATTTCTAGAAAGCTTATCCTTAAGCGAGTTGAATTGCTGAGTGGATATTACCTGCGGATCAACGCCAACTTTGTCCAAGGGTTTTACATGAGACATTATCCACTCATGGGGAGTAGGCACATCCTTCATCCCCTGTTTCAGTAGCGTCCAATTGGAGTCCAATTGTTGAGAAGCTTGATTAAAGTAGCGTCCATCTGTAGATAGAACTGCTTCTGTATCGCCAATCATCGCAACTCCAGCAGATCCAGTGAAGCCTGATATGTACTCACGGCGCTTATCGCAGGGCGCCGTATACTCGCTTTGGTGGGAGTCTTCACTTGGCACAATATATACTTGAACCCCATACTTCTTCATGACAGACCTGAGTTTAGCCAATCTGGCAGTGCTGTCGAAAGTAGCGAATTTCATGGCCTCGGTGCAGTAATGGCTCAAAGGCGCAGAGCTGGTGTAAGGAAGTCTAAAAGATCTAACTGCCCCCAGCCAAGAATTCATATACCAAGCAAAGGGTCTAGTAAGATTCACAAGCCAACTAAATGGTAGACAATTTCGAATAATATATGACACAGAAAAAGCAGGGCGTCTGTGACTTGTAGCTCTTGTCAAGAATAACCCACGCCAGACCAGAGGTTGTGCGGCGCGGTACTGGCCGCTCCATCACGTGACAAACACCTTCTCGAGCCTATAAGCGGGAGGAAGCAAGGCCGATCTGCGTAGCGAAAGAGCAACCATAGATGGCCGAACTAACGCCCGACGCCGTTATCCAGTTGATCCAGAGATTATACTCGGGCAGACTACAGCAGGTCGAACTACTGGATATACAGAAACAGCTACAAGCAATCCAGCGAGGCCCCGATGGCTGGACCTTGGCTACCGTGCTGCTCCAGAATCCCGACCCAAACTGCCGATTTTTCGGTGCGCTGACGTTAACTGTGCGTATAAATACCCAGGAGATGGAAGCGAAGCAGATATACTATGTAGCAAATATCATTGTTGAGTCCATGAAGAGACCAGAGCTCCCCATTGTGATCACCAAACTGGCTGGATCGTTCAGCTCTTTAGTTTCCAAGTACCCGCGACTCTTGAGGCACCCTCTCTTCTGTCTGTTATGGTCACTTGCAGATATAAAGACACACTTTGACCAAGAAAGTACCGATGACGCTGGTGTCGCCTTGCAAGACTCATATCACATATCATCAATGCTATCATCCCTGCCTTCGGAAAGCATACACCTACTGTTTTTCGTATCTAAAGTGTTTGCCGAAGATCTAGATGGCCACTCACAATCTGCAGAGTTTACAGAGATGCTTTCAAACTCATATCCGGTAATGTCACAGCTGCTCTTAATCACATCGATACCCCCAGAGGACTGGATCAACCTCTTCCAAGCATGGGCTATCTTGATACGATCCCACATGACAGATGCTGCTATCCTGGAACTCAAGAGTTTCATGCCATTTCTGTTGCAGAACCTTCTAGATAGACAGAATTTTACAGTAGCAGCTTCTTCTCTCTCAGAGCTGATCGACCAGGTGCCAACGCTACTGGACAACGATATCATTGCTTCTATAATGAGTACGTGCATGGCTACAGTCAACCCATTACTGAGTGAGATCGAAGAGGATCCTGAGACTATAATTACGTGGGTTGGCCTGTTTACGTCGTCAACATCATTCAACATGGAGATGGTGCTTGGGTTGCCCTTTTGTGCTGACCTTGTAGATACACTATTCAAGGTCATGGCTGTGTCGGATGCCGACAGCACATACAAAATCCTTTGCAGTACATTCGAGTTTTGGAATGCATTTTGTGATATGACCGATGAATTACTATCAGAAGGAAATTCTCACTTATCATTTTGCAAGTCATGCATTCAACGTTCTGTCACTAGCTTTGCTCCAAGAGCAATTATACCGTCTTTAGAAACGCTCAACTCCTGGAATAGTGATGAACGTGATCAATTTATACAGTTTCGCCGTGAGCTATGCGATTACCTTGAATTCACTCTTACTCCTCTTGGCAATTCTATACTCTCTTACTTTGTCCAGAGTGCATCTGAGGCCATGGCGGATCCCACCCCTCTACGGCTCGAAGCCTATATATGCTGCATAAATGGTATATCATACAGCCTACCATCAAGAAGCCAGGAGGTTGCCGAAGTGCTCAAATTATTTTGGTCAGATCAATTCATCAATCAAATGAGCGCAGCTAGATCAGTCCCTATGATCGCTGGCACTTTCCTGAGGTTGATAGCAAATTATGAGCAGTACATTGCTATGTCTGCCAGCTTCGAATACATTCAAAAGCTCATGTCTGTACTCTTTTCATTTTTACCAGAAGCTACTATAGCGCTCGCGTCATCTAAGGCCATTCAGAGCCTATGCATTGTTTATCGAAACAGACTCCACTTACTAGTCCCCGACCTCATGTCAGTCATTTCAAATGAACTATTCAACACGCTGGATCCACTCGTGCGTGAACGCATCGTCTCAGGTTTGACGACCATAGTAAATGCGGAGCCAGATACCCCCACCAGAGTGAACGAATTCTTGCAGATTCTCAATCTTATAGAGAAACACAGTCAAACTATTATGCAATGCGACTGGGATGAAGTTGCTAGTGTACTTATCACGCTGGAAGCTTTTTGCATCTCTGTCAATGATGACGCAGATGAAACGAATGACGAGAATGTCACTGTTATCAATACGGAGGAAGAAAGTCGAGGGAGTGTCTACAGATCGGAAGACAAAGCATCTGTAAAAGCAAAAGTCCTCTCTATCACCTATGACCTGGTTCTTAACCGGTGGGGCCCATGCAACGACTCAAAAGTGGTAGAACATGCGACGTCCATTATCAAAGCAACCATAGGCGATGCAGGAGCTGATGATAAACTTATATACATCACTCCTTCTGAAGCAATCTCCGTTATAGAGGTTGGTAGCAGCCAATATTTTGAAGAAGTTGGCAGTATATATATTAAACTTGCAACTTCAGTGTTATCTGTATTGAAAAACTCAGGAGAGACCGATGATTCGCTTCTACTTGCTCGTCTTGTGAGCATCGTGATTGAAAGGATAGGTAGTGCAAATGTCTACAACCCCGACAACATTTCAGCAATTATAGACTTTTTCAGAGCTCTTGTACTTGCTTATCCGAATCTGTTATTAGGCTCTCCGCATGGAGATAGTGTGATACAGCTCATCATAGCTTCTATTAGCTCACCAGAACTTTTTGTCAAGAAAAGCGCCCTGCTCTTCTGGCAAACGCTTCTAACAAACAAAGACTTCATAGGTGAGGACAAGTTCACAGCTTTATTACAATATGCTGGTTACCCCGTATGCCTCGCAGTGATGAGGCAAATACTAGGTGGAGCGCTCCGCAGCGAATTAATCAGAGTCACCGAAGTTTTTAAAAAACTGATCTTCAAGCTTCCAATTCAAATGAAGGTATGGCTGCCACAAGCTATAGCTGAAATACAGCCAAAAAATATATCTCACGAAATGATCAACCAGTTCATAAATAGATCCATGGTTCTGAGAGGTGGCCCCAAAACCACAGATATTGTCAAATCCGTATGGCTCGAAGCCAGAGGACAGACTGCCGACTACGTTTAATCAATACTTGACAATGTGACAATTTGTGTAAATATTCTACAAATAAGTGCAGTAGACTAATGTCCCATGTCTTACTGTGCATTAATATCATTGGTTAGAGATGGATAGGCATCAGGTCATTGTAAGAGTACTGTTTGTTGCACGTAGGGCATTTTCTCAAGCGAGCATTTAAGCGATCCTTCGCACATTCCATACAGAAGGCATGCCCACATGTCTTTATGGCTGTATCTTTCCAATTACGAGAACAAACCGAACATATTGCGATAGAACGCAGTGCCTCAAACTCAGCACTAGAAGTATTACCGCCCATAGACGCTATCTTGCGTCTTTGCTCATTTTCAGCTCTAGATCTTGCGAGCTGCTCTTCTAGTTTACGACGAATGTCGGACTCATTTCTCATCCTCGTGGTAAACGAATGAAGCTCAGACGTCAGTGCGTTGATTCTCTCGTTCAACATATCGGTCTTGAGAGACCATTCCTTAGCTTCTGCTGTTTTCCTAGAAGCAACCTCCTCAGTGTCATGCAGTTTGCGCTCCACTTCAGTTAATTGGGTAAGAAGATTAACGACCTTAGCTTGCAGCAGTCTTTCACTTTCTTTGAGTTGACTTATAGCATCCGTGCCTTTCATTACTTGATTTTCCAATGCCTTCTTTTCAGAATAAAGTGCATCCTTGGCTCGCATCGCAGTAAAATATTTCTGATCAGCCTTAGCTTTTTCGGCTTGAAGTCTAAGCATTCTTTCATCTTTGTCAAGTGATTCAGAAACTTTCATTCCCGCCAGTTCATGCGCTTTCTTAAACGCCGCTTCAAGTGACGGCAATTGTGACAAGAGCGAAGTATTTTTACGTTCCAATTTCTTCACCAGGGCCTGCAACTCTTCAACAGAGCTAGACATAGTACTACCATTGATCTCAGTCTCTCCAATGAGGTTCTCCCCATTTATATCTCCTAATTCCTTTTCAAGCTGCTGGATGCGCTCTAAGCGCACTTCAGAGAGTTTTGAGGCCTCCCTATTCGCAGATATGGTATCTCTAGACTTAATTATATACAGTTCTTGCAGCAAATCATCCCTAGCAGCACGGAGACGATTAACATCCTGTTCAGCTCGACTTAGTTGTGCTTGAATGTCATCATTGTTTTTTTTGATTTCAGACTGCAAAATATCTTTATACTGCTCTTGCGTTGTTGTTAGCATAGAGTTTTCATTAGTAAGTTCAGAGTCCCGCTTCACTATTTCTTCCAATCGAAGGTTGATGGCATCATACTTTTCGCGAAGCAACTTATATGGAGTAGTATGGATTATATCTTCACTCGATAGATTCTTCATGCGCGATTCAAGGACAGATACTTTGGACTGCAACTCCAAAACCGTCTTATCCAAGGCAGAAATAGCATCACGCTGCTGAGTCACAACACCTTCTGACTGAAGAAGAGACATTTCAAGTTCAACGACTTTCTTTGTAGTAGCGGACTCGTCAGTTGGGGTTGGTTTCACTTCATCAGGATTTGGGCTTGAGTTACTGGTAATGTCAGCACTAGGTACAGTGTGGTTAATCGCAGCAACAACAGGACTCCGTAATCTATCAACCATTCTTTCTGAGGCTTTATATCTAGCAGTAATGTCATCGAGCGTTTCAGTCAGAGAGTCATTCGATGTGGTGAGTGTTGTAATTTCTCCCCGGAGATGAGAAATTTCCTCTGACAACTTCGCTATACGAGTATTCGAATCTGCATCAGTAGAAGAGTTAGAAGGAATCACTGATAGTATTTTGGTTATCGCAGCGGAGCGCGATTTGAGGTTCTGGTTGAGATCGGGCGAGTCAAACAAAAGCTTAGATGGCCAGTCGACAACCCCTTCGGGTTTCACAGATCCACTGATGTCTTGGACTAACTGATCAATCCAAGCCTCAAAACATCCTATGCATTTACTGAGACTTGATATCTTCTGGTCTAATTTGTCCAGCTTACCTTCCTGGATTTCGAGTTCGCGTTTATAGGCTTTCATCTGTCGCAAGATCGCATCCTTACGGACATTTTCTAAGCCCTCTGAAGACAGTAAGTCTATATCCAAATCCGTTGCATCAACAGCATGTCTCTTTGAAGCTGGAGAAGCCCCCGACTCCAACTCAGATACTGTCCTCTTCCGGTCTTCCATCTATATGCCGTTCTGCACTATAACTTCCTCCTCTCAGAGTAGGTCTCGCGAATGCGGTAATTAAGTGGCTGAAATACACGAAGTAAAAGTTGAAAATCAGATAGAAACACGGTTTTCAAATGATTTCAATGGAGTGCTCCGAGTATCTAGAAAGCTCTATCTTTCTGCGGATATATATTAGAAGTGGGAAGTCGAAAGTTGAGATACGGTTGCTAGGCTATTGGGTAGAGGAATATTATAGATCCAGCAAAGGTTGGTTGTACTAGAATCAGGCTACTAAACGATCAAAATGGAATAGCAGATATAACTAGATATATGACAAAACAGCAAATATAGTGGAACAGCATAGGAGATTGACTGGATGCATTAAGACCACACAGGATGATTAATAACAGCTTTCTAAAGGGGTGAAAGGAGGCAACTCAGAGCTGATGTAAAGTAAAATGCCAATATAAAGAATTGACATTCGTAGATCTATCAGAGATATCAGAGAGGATAAAAGAACAGGTCAGACGCAGGTAAAAAGACACGAGAGTCACAATACCCGCATCCAAGGGGAAGACCCAAGAAAGATATCATTAAGCACAATTAATCCACAGAAGGTTTAACTGGATACAATTCAATCAGTCTTCTAAAGCACATTCCAATATATAGCAAGAGTCACTTACTGCTTATCTTCACCGGAAGCGGCAGGTTCAGCAGGGGCCTCCTCGGTATCCTTCTCAGCGCCAGCTTCAGACATATCAGATGTCCACAAAGTCAAATTATCACGAAGTAATTGCATGATCAAAGTGGAATCTTTATAACTCTCTTCACTGAGGGTATCAAGCTCGGCAATAGCATCATCAAAAGCTTGCTTTGCAAGGTGGCAAGCGCGGTCAGGGCTGTTAAGAATTTCGTAATAGAAGACAGAGAAATTCAATGCCAAACCGAGTCTAATGGGATGAGTGGGAGGCAATTCGGTGGTGGCAATTTCCGCAGCCGTCTTATAAGACTCCAGTGAAGCATCAGCAGATTTCTGACGAACTTCCTCAGAGGTGAACTCGGCTTGATAACGGTGATAATCGCCCTTCATTTTATAGTAAAAGACTTTGGATTCGCCAGATGTGGCGTTGGGGATAAGATGCTTGTCAAGAACACCGAGGATATCCTCACAGATATCACCCAACTCTTTCTCAACTTTTTGACGGTACTGCTTGATGAGGGCAACATGCTCCTCGTTACCCTTCGAGAGCTCCTTCTGTTCGATGGATGACACAATTCGCCAAGAGGCACGACGGGCACCGATTACATTCTTATAGGCAACTGAAAGAAGGTTACGCTCCTCTACAGAAAGCTCAGCATTACCACTGGCGACTTTCTTCATGCTTTCAACCATCTCTTCGTAGCGTTCGGCCTGTTCAGCAAGTTTGGCCAAGTAAACAGCATCGTCGTGTTCGGAAGACATTGTTGCAAATTCTATTAATGTTAGTATCCATGAAAAATAATGAAGGGCATCTAGATCATAGCGTCATAGCATTTATAAACTCGGAAAGCACAGCTAGCAACAACAACAAGTTTTAACAGTCAAAGCTTGTTGAAGACAAGCAAACATTAATGTAGAATGAATTTAGAAATCCAGATAAGAACTGGCGCAATACAGATAACTCCACTCGATTAAGCACTTCCAGATACTGTGGATATTTAATTGCATAACACAAATATAGCACTCTATGGCGCCCCTGCAGCCCAGCAACCGGATACGGTGCGTAAATAACGAAAGGGCGTTATGAACCGAGAGCATTGAGATTGCGAGTGAGATGTCAAAAATTTATAAACGAGTTTATCAACAGGAGTATCACTGCACACCATTCATAAAAACAAGGGGTCATATCCCAGGTCATCAGACATACACTAAGATATAAAGAATAACCAGGGCCTAAATATTAAGAGAAATGTCAAGGTCTGAGGCAATTCTAGCAGAGCGAAGAAGACGTGAAGCCGATAATTGTATATCACGCCCGTAAGCAACGGAACGGCTTCTCACAGCATAACACCCGCTTATCAGGGATGAAAAGGTATTAGCCTCTCATTCACTTACAACGTTCGCATGAAAACACAAATGTAATCGAAGGCATCATAAGTCGAGGCTAAGCTACTAGCGCAAACTGGACAATGGGACAGAGAGAGGTTCTGCAGCAGTATAGGGGGTAGGTATACTTGATAGTGGTTGAAGCGGAGACCAACAGAAGACATCCAAAGGGGCAAATATAAAGCTTAAATAAACTAGAAAATCCCAGAATAAGGATGGTCAAGTAAAAAGCAGAGTAAATTTTGGCCTCCTGTTGTCGTTTCACCACAATAAAAAGAGGGGGCAACAAAACATTTCAAACCGGGTAAACGAGAGAAAAACGCTGTCTTTTATCCACATTTCATCCCTGGGTGCTTATTATATTACTGGAACGGAAAACTGATAACAATAATTGCTCTATTAATGTCCAATGCCTAACCAAATCTAGAAACCTATGGTGTTTAAAACACTTACCTTTAGTAAACGAAGCGCGCGCGGATCAGTTATTAGTGAATCGAAAGGGAGAGTATTGGTTACTATGGGAAGGAGGGTAAAGTGTTTCAATGGCAATAGTATTAGCCAATCACAGCGTTCTATGGGAACGTCATTCCAAGGGGATGTTTCAATAGTACTCAATGTAGCCGCTGAATAACAAAACACGGCGCACAGAAAGGAATGAACTAAAATTCTTTCCGTCTCTTCATAGGTCTGGTTGGTCTTGTCGCATTACTTGCGACAAAAAAAAGATCCAGGCGGGACTCGAACCCGCAATCTCTGCCTCCGGAAAGCAGCGCCTTAACCTTTAGGCCACTAGACCATAATACTACCCTGCCATTGGCGTACAGGTCTAATATGAACTATTTACATAATCAACCCCGAACCTTACCTGTCTGATCTTCCGATTGGCTGAATAAGTTGATAATTAAGGGCAGCCTTGATCAACAGCCTGAGCTGAGCGACTACGCTGCCTGATTGCCTCAACATTGGCATCGACGTTATTTTTGCCAGTTGGTCGACATTCTCATTAAGTCTGAAGTTTACAAAGCCGCTGTATACAGTTTATGAAGCGAGTTTGATGCTCGAATATAGTCGTTGGTGCTCCGAGAAAATGGTGTGCTTGCTGTGGATGTGGATCACTGCATTCCTTATTGGATTGAATGTAGTAACGGCAACAGATGTACACGCTCGTGGCATATGTGCTGATAGGGGTACATGTGGTAAGAAAAATCTCTGGGGAAGTGAATTGCCTTGTCCGTACAACGGAAAGGCTGAAGCCCCGGACTTGGAACTAGTTGATGCTGTTGTGGGCGTTTGCGGGGAAAAATGGCGAGATATGCATGTTTGCTGTACCATATCTCAAGTCGAACAGATGCGCGAAAATTTCAAAAGGGTCGATTCTTTGCTTGCTGCTTGTCCAGCCTGCAAAGCCAATTTTTTTGATTTGTTCTGTAATATGGCATGTAGCCCTGATCAATCCACTTTTGTGGACGTCACAGGCGTTGGAAAGTCTACCACTGGACTAGATATTGTCACTGAAATGTATGTGTACGTTTCGTCGGAGCAAGCATCTCAGTTTTATGATTCGTGCAAGAATGTTAAGTTCTCATCTCTCAATGGAAATGTAATGGACCTGATAGGCGGAGGAGCAAAAAATTACTCTGATTTCCTAAAATTCCTGGGCGATGAGAAGCCTTTGATAGGTGGTTCTCCATTTCAGATAAACTTCCGTCACGAAAGTAACATCCCCGGGATCGAGTTGCTTTCTGAACCGGTCCACCCCTGTAATGACTCCGACCCGACTTTTAGATGTTCTTGCTCGGATTGCCCTGACGTCTGCCCTGAGCTTCCTTGGAAATCTCCAACAGACCAGTACTGTCGAGTAGGACTTCTACACTGCTTTTCTTTCAGCGTTATAGTGTTATACGCTAGCATTATTGTTCTTGTGACTGCTGGCTATGCCTTAGTCTTGTATTTCAAAGAACATGGTATAATAGATGCGTTTGATCATGTTCAGTTACTTCAGGAGGATGAATATCCTGAATATGAAGATGATCTAGTGTTTGATGCAGGGGATATAATGGATGGATCGTCCTCGGTTTACCCTGTTAACTCTCTCCTTTCGTCGTGGTTTGGACGGCTAGGATACTTCTGTGCTAATCACGCAATATCGGTTGTTGTTGTTTCTTTAGTGCTGGTTGCAATACTTTCTTCTGGAATTTCCAAGTTCTCAGTCGAGGATGAACCCGTAAACCTGTGGGTAGGACCAAATTCCAATGCTCTACAGGAGAAGCAATTCTTTGATCACAACTTTGGTCCGTTCTATCGAATCGAACAGATTTTTGTCACCAATCGATCAGGATCGATCATCGACTACGATAACCTTGCTTGGTGGTTTGATGTCGAAGAAGAGATAACCGACCTGACTTCGAGTAATGGAGAGTCACTAGATGATTTCTGTTTGAAACCGATAGGTGATGCCTGTGTGATTCAATCCTTCACACAATATTTTGGAGGAAATATTGATAACTTCCAGCCTCAAATGTATAAGAGTAAATTACTGGAATGTGCAAAATCTCCAGTAGAGTGCCTACCTGATTTTATGCAGCCACTCAACCCCGAAGTACTTTTTGGATATAGCAACTATTCAGATGACAAGTCAGTATTGGAAGCAGAGTCTGTTGTTATCACATTCGTCATTAACAACAATGAAGACCCTTTTTACGTCGAGCGAGTAAGCAAATGGGAAGAGACATTGGAGAAGTATATACTGAAGAAGGTTACTGAGGCAGAAAGCCGAGGCCTCAGTCTGACTTTTCAAACGGAAAGCTCTCTAAAACATGAATTGAACCAATCTGGTAATACAGATATCAAGATTGTTATACTATCCTATTTTGTCATGTTAATATATGTTTCTCTCACACTAGGCCGTCGATCATTCTTCAGCCTTACTTCGCTTTCATGGCTCATCGATTCAAGATCTTTGCTAGGATTAGTCGGTGTTTTGATTGTGGTTATGTCTATTACAATGTCTATTGGACTTTTTTCTCTGTTTGGTGTTAAGCTGACGCTGATAGTAGCGGAGGTCATCCCTTTTCTTGTTCTCGCTATCGGAATTGACAACATATTTTTACTAGTTCACGAACTGAATCTAGTTAGCGATTCTTATAATACAGAGCCTGTTGAATATAGAATTTCAAGAATGTTAGCTAGAGTCGGTCCTGGAATATTTCTTTCTACGGTTTCGGAGACAATTACATTCATCATCGCTACCATAGTTGATATGCCGGCCGTTAGAAATTTTGCAATATATGCCGCAGGAGCGGTGGTTTCAAATGCTCTTTTGCAGCTCACATTTTTAATAGCAGTCATTTGTTTAGACCAGAAAAGGTTAGAGTCAAGACGGATTGATTGCTTTCCTTGCATTCAGCTTCTTAGCGGAGTAACAGATGAATATTACCCGAACACCACGTCAACGCTTATAAGAAAGTACCTGGCTCCTTTTCTTATGAGAAAAACATCGAAGCTTGTTGTTGTAACCCTTTTCTTTAGTGTGTTTATTGCTTCATTGATGTGTTTCCCGCTCCTAGAGTTTGGATTAGATCAGCGTTTAGCTCTTCCAGACGACTCATATCTTATACCTTATTTCGATGATTTGAATGAATATTTCAGGCAGGGACCTCCGGTTTATTTTGTTGTTCGACATGGCAACATTACTTATATCGATGGACAGCAAGAGTTATGTGGAAGTTTTTCATCGTGTAACGAATTTTCACTTGTCAATATTTTGGAGCAGGAACGCAAGAGGTCGAGTGTTTCATACATAGCTGATGCCCCAGCTAGTTGGATTGATACATACCTACACTGGCTTAACCCTGAATTAGATCAGTGCTGCCTCATTGACTCAAGAGACTTTCCTACGCTACGCTTGTGTGGCGAAAACGACCCTTCTAAATACTGCGAGGTTTGTTTCGCTGGCCACCCCTGGAATATAAATATGACAGGAATGCCTGAAAGTGGGGAATTTATGGACTACCTTAAACTCTGGCTGGATGCTAGCCCTGATCCGTGCCCTCTAGGGGGTAAAGCAGCATTTGGACATGCGGTCGTACCTAATTTTGTCACAAATGAGATAACGGCCTCGCACTTTAGAACTTTTCATACACCATTGAAGAGCCAATCAGACTACATAAATGCTTACAAATCAGCTAGGACAATATCTGACCATATAGGAGAAATGACTGGCCTTGATGTATTTCCTTACTGCGTTTTCTACATATTTTTCGACCAATACCTGAACCTGCAGAGCCTATCGATTCAGTTAATATGTCTTTCTATTGGTATACTGGTCATAATAACAGCTTTCTTTATAGGTTCGCTGCTCTCAGGTTTGATGCTAGGCATTACTGTAGCTATGATCATCACCGACATAGTGGGAGTAATGAGCGTCTGGGGAATTTCTTTAAATGCAATGTCACTTGTCAACTTAATCATATGCGTGGGAATATCTGTCGAGTTCTGTGTGCACATTTGTCGGTCTTTTATGTATCCTAACACATTAGTGCTTGACCTAATAAGAGGGAGAATGCCTCCAAAAGATAAACGAGTTATATCTGCACTCTCTGCTGTGGGTGGTTCTGTGTTCGGGGGAATTACTATGACTAAGTTTATTGGTATAATGGTTTTAGCGTTTACTCGGTCAAAGATTTACGAGGTGTACTATTTTAGGGTCTGGCTTTCGCTTATTGTCCTGGCTGCTCTCCATTCTCTTGTCTTTCTACCTGTGCTGTTGTCGTTGTTCGGGTCAAGCTCCGGGTATCAGCTGGAAGACGAGGAAGATAGCCTGCAGCAAGATTTGATGAACCGTCAGTATCGATCTGTTTTTCTGGACGATCCAATGGACGATGAATTTGAATAGATATCTAAGTGAAAGATGTTATTGTATTTTTGCAGAAGGATTATTATATACACGCATAGATCAATCTTCATTCTAGACCAACATATTTAACGAATAGATCATGACAAGGTACTCTAGCTTTTAGGCGAGCACACAGCAGGAAAGTCCCGGAGAGCTTGCGATGTAAGGAGTATGTTTCCTCCGGTGGCGGGGTAAGGCGCTTAGATAGCATCAGAGGAATTTGTGCACGTACCCTGTCAGTAATGGTTTGATTAGAGAAATCATAAACACCATCTTCGGTAGGCCGGAATGCTTCTGCAAGAGTCAATATAGAGTTAACATGGGCATCGATCATATCTTTGGATTCACCACCGGTTAAGTAACCAAGGTCGTGAGACAAGCTTTCAACAGACACGGAATCGCCGAGAACAGCAGCTCTCAGCAAGGCAGTGTACGTCGCTATGAAATTAGCAGAATACTCTCGAGCTGCACCGAAATCTAGTAGTTCGATCCGATTAGTTTTAGCGTTATAAAAGAAATTTGTCCAGTTAGGATCAGTTTGCATAAATTTGAACTCAGCGATCTCCCTCAGTGTTAAACCGAGGATACTACAAGCAATCCAATCTTTCGTGTTCTGAGGAAGAGTTGCAGCGATCCTGGTAACTGCAACTCCCTTTAGACGTTCCATGGTGAGGACTTTTGTACCGCTCGCATGAGGATAAAAGTCAGGGGCATAAAATGTCGGATCATCAGCGATCAACTGTTTGTATCGGACCAGAGACCGGCCTTCACGGACGTAATCACATTCCCAGCCGAGCTCGGTACGGGCGTTAGCGATGGTGCTGTCGAGGAACAAACCGCTAGGCAGAAGGTTTGATGCATGAAGGAGCATAGTTAAATTGTCCAGGTCACTCTGAATACTATCTGCAATTCCAGGGTACTGTATTTTGACGGCAACTTCTTCACCAGTAACTAGCTGTGCTGCATGAACCTGTCCTATTGATGCGGCTGCCATAGGTATCTGTTCGAAACTTGTGAATAATCTCTCTCTCCATCCCTCCCCTAGATCATCATTAAGAATCTTAGTTAGCTGTGAAAAGGGCATATAATCTGCGGAGTCTTGAACCTTAGAAAGGAGTTCTCTGACTTGAGGAGGAACTACATGATCATCTTGGAAGGAGAGCATTTGCGCCAATTTCAAGGCTGCACCTCGCATTCTATTCATTTTTTTAGCCAGTCTCTCTAAGTTTCGTCCACTTAAGATCAAATTACCGCCAGAACCAGAATTTCCAACCCGTTTAATGCCTTCTTCTAATACTCCCATACCAAGCGAAGCAGCTAAACCTCCGAAATGTAGCATCCGTCCTAATCTTGTTGTAGGTAGCGGCGACGATGACATTCGCTGAGGTCGTTCTGGTTCTTCTTTATCTGATGCATCAGAATACTGCCGCACATCGCGAACCACGAGAAAAGTAGTAGAACAACGTGGTATTAGAGGTTTTTTATGCGAAATACGTAGCAGTGGTCGAGCCAACATATGGGGAAAGGCTTTGGGAGTTCGGCGCTGTCGAGAAAGCAATATGAAGTGTGTTTAAAAGGCTCATGTCATTGTGAATATTTATGCTAAAATAAGGATAAGGGTAGTTGAAATAATCAAGGACCAAGGAACCGAAATCGAAGATGAGGCTGACGCAAAATACAAGGCTCCAAAATAAGAACATGTGACAAGTCCAGAGTCGTCGCGCGACCCATAAGAATCTGATAGGCCAAGTCCTGATTTAGGACAAGTAAAATGCAATGAGGAAGGGCAGTTCTGCATAACACTCCAGCAAATGTCTTCGCATGGAAGAATCTCAGCATATTCCACAGGAGATACAACTTCATCTATGATCTTATTTCGGGACGTCCCGGCTGGTCTGAGTTTAGCATAAGACATATTTAGTTCAGCTGGTAGACATCGGGGAATATTAGTAGCACATAACCATTGCTTATATGCTAGCAAACAGTCTTCACAATACCTGAGTGGCGAAAATCTTGCCGAATCATCCGCGTCACAATTGATTTGCTGCATGGAGTATGTAAAGTTTTGTTCGTAAGTTTGTGCTAAATTGTCGTAGAACGCAGCCAGTTCGGTCCGGTTGAATCGTGAAGGGTTTGCAGGAACAGAATAAGCCACATCTTCGCAGAATTCAAGATCATACACAAGTTGACATGAATTATCCGCCATTGTTTCAAACGGAATAGTTCCAAAAAGGACACCTCCAGGGCCGCCAGCATCCGAGTACAAAAGCACCGCCGCAAATGTTTTATTTGGTTCCAGGTCTTCAAAAAACCACATCTCTTTGGCATCAACAGTATCAGGTTTTTTGATAGTTTTGGTGGCATCGTCTCCAGTTAATAATACTGGCCCATTGTGAGCTGCACAATAAGAAGAAGACAGATAATAAGAATTGCTATCTAGGTATTGGTCCTGGTCATACACCAATACCTGAAAGTCTGTCTCTTCTGGTGTGGAATTAGTCGGGATTCCATAATATGATAGATTTGCAGAAACCAACAGCGAACTATTATAGTCAGAGTCGACCC
The DNA here is from genome assembly GCA_030462865.1 of Tortispora agaves. NCBI lineage: Eukaryota > Fungi > Ascomycota > Trigonopsidomycetes > Trigonopsidales > Trigonopsidaceae > Tortispora > Tortispora agaves. The sequence goes on from JAKVQP010000008.1 coordinate 77,525, forward strand.
AATAAAGGTAAGGATCCGAAACATACCCATAGCTCACATCATTCGTTGTCGGATGAAACAGATATGACCAGCTATCAGCTTCGGAATATACAACATTCCCTGTCAAATTCTTGGGTGCCGATATAATCGCATATATGTTTCCTATGTACTGACCAGATAATGCCTGTTGAAAGTAGCCGAAGGAGCAGTTAGACCCACTAGCAACGGGTACAGTTTGGTTCGTAACGGTACGCTGACGAACTGTACGCTGGTTTACAGTTCCGGATATGACGATTTGCAAATTACCAGGGGAATTACTACTGTAGTAGCGGTCGTTATTAAGAACAGCTGGCTGGGAACACGTTAGCAGTGTAAGAAACATGCTACTACTATTGGCAGTATCGAGGGTGTACGCTACCCTTTCTCCTGGTTTCAGCTGACCATTATATACTGTATTCCAACCATTGGAGGAAGTGCTGGAGTCAGACAATAAAGGGTTTTCCTGTGATTCTCCAGAAGAAAGATTGAGCCATTCATCTTCTGACAACAAATCCATGCCGGGTTCCGGACTTACAGGCTCCAGAGAATCGACGGCCTGATAAATATCCTCATAATACCTTCGCAAAATGCCCGCCGAAATAGATAGCGAATGGTCGATCGAGCGCTTAACATAGTAACCGACATGAGTTACCACACTTTTAGGGTCGACCAAGTTGGCGGAGAAAGAGCTCGAAGATAGGGCTATTTCAGCACAAAAGAGTAAAGAAATGAGCTTCATCGATCATCTAAATAATATTAATACAGTCCCACTCTACAGTCCCAGAGGGGCACCTATAGACCTAAAACTTTGCGTTCCGGCAAGTGATCCTTAGTATTACCAGGTAGACAGCTATATACAATAGGCTCTGTAATTAGATTAATAAGACCGTTGTAACTGTCAAATACCCTTGACAACAGATAATGTTACATCTTTGCCCTATAAGATTTAGCAGAGAAATGTTAGCGTGTTCATCCAATAGCAGAAGCCGAAGAAGCTTGCTCTCAACTTTATTCAGTTTCGGCTTCGCAAGGCAGTAGAGCACGCACTGCTCCGAAGATCCGTTGAGCCATATAAAATAAGACAAAGAGCATATGCGAGCTCTGGGATAAATAAACCATGAGGATTTCTCTACTAACGGCGTATTTCTTGATTAGAGACATGCGCTGGGCTGAAGGGGATGTGTAGTAGGGCTGTGCCCTATGCATCGTGACTGCGATAGAGACCCGAAGCGTACTCCCAAGCACACACCGAATCTCCAGTCTTTACCTGCAAGTCTATTTCATAAACTCTTCACAATGAAATTCGTTCAGGCTGATCAAATAATCCAAATTCCCGATGGAGTCACAGTTTCCATTAAGGCCAGACAAGTCACTGTCACTGGACCGCGTGGAACCCTTGTCAAGAATGTCGGACACATCAACGTCGCCTTCTACAAGATTAGCGATTCGGCCATCCGTGTCACTGTCTTCCACGGAGATAAGAAGCACGTCGCCACTTTGCGAACTGTCAAAGCTCTTATTGACAACTTGATTACCGGTGTCACCAAAGGGTACTTATACAAGATGCGTTACGTCTATGCCCATTTCCCCATAAACGTTAATGTCACCGATGGAGGAAAGTTCGTCGAGATCCGCAACTTTTTGGGCCAGAAAGTTGTTCTCCGTGTCCCTATCCGTGATGGAGTCAAAGTAGAAATCTCTACTGCTCAAAAAGATGAGCTGGTTCTTTCTGGAAACTCTCTTGAAGACGTTTCGCAGTCTGCTGCCGACATCCAGCAAATCTGCCGTGTTCGCAACAAAGATATCCGTAAGTTCCTCGACGGTATCTACGTTTCCGAACGCACCAACGTCGTTGTTGAGGAGTAAAGGAATTTTATTATAGACATTTCTATTTGAATACCTTGTCTACGATACGTTTTCCTTCATTCTTCAAAATCAATTTTCTTAGCCCTGCCTTGTAACGCTCGATTCACCTTTTCTTCTATCAACGAACAGGGTCTCGTTGTCTCTCTTAACGCCCTGACATAATGCAATGATGTCGCTACTTATTAGAATTCTGTAGTCGTTAGAGCATTTTGCCTGCTCATTTTCTCGCTCTGCCTCACTTCCCATTACTCCACAACACCCCACCTCCAACCTTCCACATAGATGCGGTTCTGCCCTTAGTACTTGCATTTATAACATCCAATGTCAAAAAGCGATCGAGCCTCTGTAGGCTGCCCATCGCATGGGTCCTCAAGTAAACGCCCATCGCCTATAGCCCACATGACTGCTGGCTTCACCTCAGGCTTATTATCTGCAGTCACCCTCCAACCGCTTGATCTGCTCAAAACAAGAGTACAGCAAGCAGGTGGCTCCTCGATTAGAGTTGAAATAAGCAAGATGAGCTCTCCGCTTGCTTTATGGCGCGGTACCCTTCCGTCTGCAGTTCGAACTTCCGTAGGCGCAGGCTTTTATTTTGCATTTCTCAGCTGTATGCGAGACGCCATGCTCAAAACGCCTATCATAAATACATCAAACAACTTCTCAAATACAGAAAGAAATTCCTCAGTACTGCCAAAACTTTCAAGCAGAGCGAACCTTGCGGCTGGAGCTCTAGCTCGATCACTTGCTGGTCTACTTACAATGCCGATCACAGTAATTAAAGTCCGATTTGAGTCTTCACTCTACTCATACAAATCGATCAGAGATTGTATGCTTCATATATACCGGGAAACAGGAGTAAGGGGTTTTTATAAAGGCTACGGCGTAACAACAGCTAGAGACGCTCCAAACGCCGGACTTTATGTCATGTTTTACGAGAAACTAAAAATATGGATTCCAGCCGCCATGTATGGCACAAAGCCCTTACCAGAATTCGACACCGACCTGCTACCCGCCAAAACTTCGGCTTTGATAAATTATACAGCCGGCGCTCTTGCTGCAGGTCTAGCTACCACCTTTGCTAACCCTTTCGATGCAATAAAGACCAGGATCCAACTAGAACCCACAAGATATTCTGATTTCTTCCAATCTGCAATATTAATGTACAAGGAAGATGGAGTTAGGTCATTTTTTGACGGCCTTGGTCTCAGAATGGGTCGCAAGATGCTCTCAAGCGGTATTGCTTGGTGTATATACGAGGAGCTTGTGCGAAGAGCCACATAATGATGTCACGAAGTTTGTCCATATTTACATAATAGAGCCTTAGACAATGTCTTTTAGCGTAGAAGCAACGTCATGTAAATTGCACAGTTTCTTACTGCCGTCGGAACGTCTTTCTAGTTCAACTTTCTGCTGATTCGCGTAAGTCTTTCCGAGAATTATCGCAGTAGGGAACCCAGTGAGCTTGAAACTTTTCATTTTATAGCCAATTTGTTTATCTCTGTCATCCACAACGGCTCTAATTCCGGCACTGGTCAGTTGTTTTTGAATCTCGAGCGCTTCTTCTAAATATGATGGTGTATGTATTATAACAGCATCAAATGGACTGATCGACGAAGGCCATCGAAGGCCATGCTCATCTTTAGTACATTCAGCAATTGCAGCTATCAGTCGCGAGACGCCAATGCCATAGCATCCCATTTCTATAGGAACGCCCCCAGCATCATTATCTGAAGGCGAGTATCGGGCCTCCAGCGGCGATGTATACTTGGTACCTAGATAGAATGTGTGGCCTACTTCAATAGCTCTTGAGGAATGTAGTGTGCCTGAACAATGTGGACAGCGATCTCCATCTTTGACACGTATGATTGATTTAGTGATATTAGTGGTTGGTGCATCTATGGATTCTGGCATGTGGAAAGAGCCAATTTGTGACTCAGAAATACCGACCTGTAACAAATTTACCACGCGCTTGATAGATCGGGAGTACTCATCTGAAGTGATTAGTTCGCTGGTAGAAGCGTCAGAAGAAAGGTTGATCTCTGGAACTTCTGCATACAAAAGCAGGGGGTTGACTTCAGTATTTGTGGGATGGTGAGCAATCACCAATACAGACTTATCCTTCGACAAAAAGAAAGTCTGAACAACCTCATCGACTGCTCTGGCACATATAGTGGTTGCACATTCATCGTTGGCTGCGTAGTTGCAATTATCACAAGATAGGACTCGATCTTCGCCAGACGGATGAAGATAGTGAAACTCGTGAGACAGATCACCGCCAATATCTCCAGAATTAGCTTTAGCAATGACATACGGGACGCTGATCTCGTCAAATATCTCACGGTATGCTCGCTGTGCAGTATTGTAAGTATTCAAAGCATCTCGTTGAGTCAGGTCGAACGAATAAAGGTCCTTCATGAGGAATTCTTTGCCTCGTAAAAGCCCACCTCTGGGGCGGAGTTCGTCGCGGTATTTACGAGTTATCTGATACACTAGGACTGGCAAATCTCGCCAGCTATTTACAGAAGCTTTCACTAAAGCAGTCACATCTTCTTCATTAGTGGGCGAGAGACAGAAATCTCGATTGCTTCTGTCTCGTAGTTTATACAGTTCTGTATTAACCCAGCGACCCGTTTCCTTCCAGAGAGAAGAATTGCTTAGAGTTGGCAGGGAGATTTCCGAAGCGCCCATGCGGTCGAGCTTAGATCGGATGATCTTTTGGATGTTGTTAAGGACTGCAACTCCTAGTGGCAAGAATGAGTAAATCCCCGAAGAATTCTGATAAATGTAGCCTTGTGACAAAAGCAATTCAGTCGAGGAGAGTACTTTAGGGAATTTTTGGGGCAGGAATAACCGCGATAGTCGCCCGGTCATTTGGTGCACTTCCTCGGCGAGTTGTACCGAATTAGGAAACTCTGGCAGTCGTATGCTTCCATTAAGTCCCAACAGACCGAAACCTACTTTGCGATATCGAAGATGTTTAAATTATCGGGGTCGCACATTCACAGCAAATACTCGATTTCATCTAGGCCTTCGTTTGTAGCAGGCCCGTGGACCGTGTATGATGCAAAGTCAAAATCGAAAGCAGGACCGGCCTCAGTATCTGTTTTCGTGTTCGACAAGAAGAAACTCGATCTCAAGACATCTCGAGAGCGGAAACTACTCGAGCCTGCAGTTGCTCGTTTGAAGCAGGACGTCTCCCTGATGACAAAATTAAGGCACCCTTCAATATTAGAAATAATCGAGCCTCTTGAAGAATCAAGAAGCGGTACTTTGACGTTTGTCGCCGAGCGCGTTACAGCGTCTCTCTCTTCTATAGTCGATTTTAAGAGACTTGGAAGGACGCGATCTCACGCGGATGTGAACGAGATCGAAATACAGAAAGGACTATTGATGTTGGCCAAGGCTATTGAGTTCTTACATCAGACAGCTCATAAGATTCACTTGAATATCCGACCACAGTCGGTGCTCATTAACGCCAAAGACGACTGGAAACTGACGGGCCTTGCTTTCTCCGTATCCACTGACGCCTCGCCTCATAATTTTTGCATAGACCCTTATCAGTTTGCTCTACCTCAATCTGTACAAATCGACATTAATTACTGCGCCCCGGAGCTCATTCTAGAACGGCAAGTTATCTGTGCAAACGACATATTCTCTTTCGGCTGTCTAATAGTTGCTCTTTATACCGGTTCTTCTCCGATAGAATCACACCAAGACATTGCGGAATACAAAAGTATTGTGTCAAAAAATCCCTCCTCACTTTATATCCCTTCTGCATCCTCCATACCAGGATATCTTGCATCCATTCTTCCACAGTTGCTCGCAATTAATCCGGCTAACAGGATGGATGCCTCCACTTTTGCCAGCTCCAAGTATTTTGACAACATTGTCATTTCAACTATCAGATTTCTTGATTCACTTCCTGCTCGCACTACAGCTGAGAAGCAGGCCTTTTTTTCTGGATTTCCTAAAGTTGCTCCCCAATTTCCCAAACTGGTTCTTCAACGTAAGGTGTTACCTTCCTTTAAGGAGGAATACGGAAAAGAAGATGACCTAGATGGTATTATTATTGACTCTATCTTACTGATTGGATCAGATATGAGCCAACTTTCATTTGCCGAGAAAATCTTGCCTATCTTTAAGTCTCTGAAAACGAACCCCTGCTCTCTTCTTTCTTTATTGGAGAACATCGATATTGTTCAAAAACAGCTCACACCAAGAGAATTTAAAGAGATAATTCTTCCATTGATCATTTCGTCGACCGAATCATCCGATCCCCAAGTTCTTGAGAAAGCTATGCTGATTATTCCTGATATCCTTCCTAGCTTGGACTTTATTTCCATCAAGAACAACTTGTTTCCACAGGTCTCATCTGTATTTACTAAAACTTCCAGCCTTGTCGTCAAAGTTGCATCTCTGAAAGCCTTGAAAGGCCTTCTCTCCGGTGGACTTGATAAACCGACAATTTTGCAAAGCCTGATTCCAATGATAAAAAACCTCAAATCCCGGGATCCTGATGTGATTACCGCAACTCTTGGTCTTTTTGAAGGTATGCAAGAGCTACTTGACTACTCATCACTTGCTAATGAGGTTGTCCCGATCATGTATAACTTCCTTGTTTCTTCATCCTTGAATTATCAACAGTTTCAACTATTTTCAGAAGGTATACGCAGAATTACTGAAGTAATTCTGGAAGAGAAATCTAAGACTCTTAGCAAAGTAGACAAGGGATCGTTGAATAAGATTGGAGTCACAGCTGCCAGCCCCACAGATGCCGTACCCGACTCCTTTGAGCAGCTAGTACTAGGAAAGAAAGAAGAAGATGATAATGATCATATCGATGAGTCTATATTTGAGTGGAGAGAGCCGGCTTCCAAGAGTCCGGTGACTCTTATCTCGACAACACAAGCCCCCCCCAAGCCAAATACCTTTGATATTCTTGGATCTCTCTCTACTCCTATTTCGCCCATGCCCCAGCAGCCGAAAACGCATCCTCTCCATATAGCGGGTTCAGCTACGGCACCTCCAAGGTTTACATCTACATTTTCCGTTTTACAGCCAGCTAGGCCATCTTCTACATCTCGACCTTCAGCTGCACATGAAATGAACACCACTATAGACTGGAGTAAGGCCTCAAATCCGGATAAGACTACACAGCCGAGTACCAATGGGCTGGACAAATATACCAGCTTATTATAGATACGCCAAAAACATGATATTATTTGCACTCTAAGCCTTAAGAGAATTCTGCATCAAGTTCTGAGTCGCTTTGAGAGCCTCATAGCGTAGTTCTGGGTCCTGGTGAGTCATGAGTTCCATTATACGAGGTTTAATGCCCTGACGCTGAATCACCTTCAGAACTTCTGGTACCTGATCAATAAGGAAACCAATATCATTGCATGCCACAGCCAAAGTGACACTATCATCTGAGGTGGATATTATTTCTAACAACCGATTAGTGTATTTCCAGTTATGCTCCCTGAATTTATAGGCATTTGACCTCCAAAAATCAGCACTTCTATGAGAAGGACTCCATTTAAGGCGACCACTTTCGAGCTCAACTTTATATTCGTCAAACGAAGACAACTCTCCTTCAGTCTCCTCAAGATGGGCTATCAGAGTTTCTAGGTCATCTTGTAGTTCGGAATCGGACCATTTGCGATTTGCCAAAGAACGTAGGAGAGTAAGACCATGGTGAACCAATATAACGGCTTGGTTCTTCTCAGGAGCCAGAGTGACCATGTTGACTAGAATGGCAATTGAAACTCTAGCAATTTTCTCCTTTATGACTGACTTCAAGATCTGTAGAAGAGTAGGAATGATGTCGTATTCTTCATTTAGTTCTCCAGCAGATTTTGGATAAAACGTAAGTATCCAAAAGACCATGAGAGTGTGATATGTAAGTTGTACATTAGTCTGAGAAGACAAAAAGCCTACCAGTGGAGGGACTATAAGCTTGTTTGAACTCCAGAACCGTTTTCTAATTGTTTGGGATTGGAGCAAGCTTCCGTATATTTGCACGGAAAGGTCCTTAAGGTTGGCATCAGTAGACTTCGACTGCGAAACGTTGAAACTGAAAAATCTATCGACGACATCTGCAGGAGGAGTCGGGTCGTCTTTCAGTACAATTGTAGTTGCCAGCGAGCAAGTAAGCCATACATGTTCATCTGAATGGTCGAGCAGAGGGAGTAAAGTAGCGTACAACGCGGATTTATCAGCGGAAGAACCATATATCGACGATACAAACTCTGGTGACAGTTCAAGCAGATCTGAGAGCAGGACCAACGCATACTGCACAATATCGGGACGACCAGACTTCGACAATAAGGCAGTGATGGCTTTAACGTAATTAAGAGGAGAGTCGGAGACAATGGATTGTTTGCGTTCATCACCACATTTGTCAATTTGCTTGATAAGCTCTGCATCTGCGAGATTCACTACATCTGTACGGATATAGCCATCCCACGGAACTGGTCGAGCCCGAATGTTAGAACATATTTCGTTGAGATAAGGGTTTGAGAGCACTGCCATTCTGCAAAAGTTTAGTAGGACAGTTGATCAGCAAAAATAAACAGAGCACGTCGAAAAGGAGAGTATTTCCCAGTAAATCTGCAGATAATCCGTAGGAGAATTGCTCAATTCCTTGAGAATGTTGAGACCAGATGAGGAGAAGAGGATGCTGGTTGGATATCTACCTAAAACTTTAATCTACAGCCCTGTTTACCCTACAAGAGCGCGTTTCCGGTTGGGACATACTCAAACTCTATTAAAATAAAACTTATACTTCTCTTACTGAAGAAAAGTGATCACCAGTCGGTATCAGTTTCCGATATTTAAACATGCCATCAGTAAGACCAAAAGCAAGACACTCTATCGCTAAGGATAATGCCCCTAGAGAATCAAACGGTAGCGATCTGAACATTCTGAAGAAGGAGATCGAGGCCCTTGGGGGTACAGATGAAGATTTCGAAGCACTGAAAGATATATATAGTGATGAGGAGATACAGGGCGGTTCAGGTTCCAAAGAGCTTAGTAGAAATGAAGTGTCAGATTTCATTAAAAGCTTAGGACTGTCTGATCACAAAGTTGTTCCTGACGAGGAGGAGGAAGAGGAGGAAGAGGAAGAAGAGAAGGAGGAAGAAGAAGAAGAAGAAGAAGAAGAAGAAGAAGAAGAAGAAGAAGAAGAAGAAGAAGAAGAAGAGGAAGTGGATGATGAAAAACAGAATTTCACTGCGCCCAAGACAAATAACGACAGAGATCAGGCTGCCCAAGAACGATCCCATTTCGCTGGACTTATCGTCCAACCAAGAATAGACTGGTTTAATCTGGTCCAGCGCCAAGAAGCAAACTCGAAACTAAAAGATTATCAAATAGCAGAACTTAAAGAAAAGGCCCAAGCAGTACTCGATAGAGACTCAGGTGTTTACCAGAAAAAATACGGTGCTATGGGAAGTAACAATAAGTTCTTACAACAAGTCATGACTGGAGGTACACTGAATGATAGAATAAGCGCATTGACTCTAGTGATCCAAGAATCTCCTGTTCACTCAATCCAAGCATTAAATTCAATGATGTCTATCACAAAAAAGAAGTCTCGTTCAACTGCTATTCAAGGTGTTGCTGCATTGAAGGATCTATTTGTAACAAATGGATTACTACCAGATCGTAAGCTTCAATACTTCACCAACCAGCCTCTCTCTATGAAAACTGACGACACTACCCTGGCTATTTGGTACTTTGAAGACTTCCTTAAGTCGTATTACTTTGAACTGTTGAAAATTCTTGAAGGATGTCTCAACGATTCTGTTGAATTCATCCGCACTCAAGCTGTCGTTCATGCCATTGATCTCCTGCAAGCCAAACCGGAGCAGGAAGCAAATCTACTCCGCCTTGCTGTTAATAAACTTGGCGATCACAGCAAAGCTGTTGCCTCCAAGACCTCATACATGCTTTTACAACTAGAACAGGCTCATCCAGCTATGCTGTCCATAGTCATTAAAGCTATCTCTGACCTCATATTCTCTCCTGGCGCAAACTATCATGCTAGATATTACTCTGCTATTACACTTAACCAAACCGTCATTACGAAGCAAAACTTAGAGGCGGCTAATGAGCTGGTCACCATATATTTCAAGTTGTTTGAAATAGTTATTGCTCCATTAGCTAAGAAGGAAGACAGCAAAGCTAAAGAAAAAGTAACAAAGAAGAAAGGGAGGTGGAAGGCCAAGGAAAATAAAAAGCCGAGCGCGAAGAATACAGAGGAAATCAGTGAAGATGCCGTTAGCCGTCTAATTGGTGCAATACTCACAGGTCTTAATAGAGCATTTCCATTTTCTAAATTACCGGACTCTACTTTCGAGACCCATATTGACGAGCTATACAAGATTGCGAGATCGGGAAATTTTTCAACTACGATCCAAGCCTACAGTTTCATCTTTCAAGTCTCAAGTGCCAAACAAATACTTTCTGACAGAATATATCGAGCATTGTATGAGACCTTACTTGACCCTCGCCTAATCTTGTCTTCTAAACAGAACCAATTTTTTAATCTATTATTCAAAGCTCTGAAAAGTGATTCGAATATTCCGAGAATTCGTGCATTCGTCAAAAGATTGGTGCAAATTACATGCAACATGCTCAACGTCGGCGTGGCCGCTGGCGTGCTCTATTTGATTCATGATCTGAAGGTAAACACCCCTTCTCTTGCATCAATGATATATGAAGGAGATATTAGACCCCAAGATGAAGAAGAGGTGCATAAGGATGTACCTGATAACAGCGACGCTGAGGATGGAGACGTTCAAGCGGATCCTGGGCCCGGATACTACGATGGAAGCAAACGCGACCCAAGGTTTGCCAGGGCTGAGAACACTGCATTATGGGAAATACTACCTCTTCTGAACAGCTTCCATCCTACTATTACATTGTACGCCGAAAACTTCTATGCTCGCGATCGTAACCCAGAACTTGCAGCACGGGCTACTAAGCCAGACTTGGAGTTGCACAGCCTTGCACATTTTTTGGATAGATTTGTGTACAAATCAGGGAAGATGAAAACTGTCAGTCGTGGCTACAGTGTAATGCAGCCTCTTTCTGGCGGGGTGAATAACGGACTAGTGGTCGGTGTCAAGGAGAACCGAGTTACTCAGAAGCCAGTAAATGAACGATTAAGAGCAGGTGAAAAGATTCAAGAAGACGAAGAATTTTTTGCACAGTATTTTACTCAAAATAAAAACAACATGAAGAAGAAAGAGAAGAAAGCCAAAGGTGGAGAGGATGAGGATGATGACGAAGTGTGGAAGAAGATTATTAGCGGCGAGAATATGATAGGAGATGACGAAGACCTGGTTGACATGAGTGAATTTTCTGATGAAGACTCTGATTTGGATGATATTGAAATCAATGGCATAGATGAAGAAGACTCGGAGAACGGGGATATTACATCTGGAGACTCAGATGAAGGAGAAGTAAAGATTCGTACCATGGAAGATTTGATGAAGGATTTTGAAGGCAATGGCGCATCAGATGAGGAGGTGCATGATTATTCCGAGGACAATTCTGATGAAGATTTTGAAGAATTTAATGACGAAGATGAAAGAAGCAGCGATAGTGAGATTGAGGAGGAGAGCTCGCGCAAGAAAAGGAGGTTCAATGATCTGCCTTTATTTGCCGATGCTGATGAGTATGCACAATACCTTTCCGATTAGTTGGATTTACTCTTTATGAGCTTACAAAGCTAACTAAAGGATCAATGCCATTAAATAACGTGTAGTTTAGGTTTGTAGGGGTCATGAATCAGACGAATTGCGGCAATGCAGTCGCCCACTTCGGCTGTACAATAAGCGCATCAGCCTCTACCAAGACTTTTCCGGGCTCTTTTTCAGTGCCCAGAGTAGATAGAGTTCCACTGACGTAACATTTTCTGCCCTCTATTTTATCTACTTTGGCAGTCAACATGACATACGAGTCAGCCGGGGTAGGGGCTCGGTAATTTAATGATAGCCGAGCAGTGACACCAACATGTCTAGGCAAAGCCTGAAAGGCACACCGAGCTAAACCCTCATCGAGGAGAGTAGCCAACAAGCCACCGTGAACTATACCCGGATGACCACAGAGATCAGGACCCAAGTGGTATATGCCGATGAGATTGGAGCCATTCAGAAAGAGCATAGGAGGGATGGAGATCTTACCTGGGCCCAACAAGGTAGAGGCCGTCAAGACATGGGGCCTGAGTGATTCAGGTATGGAATGGAATGGGAGAGTCAAATCATACGATGGATCTTCTTTTAGTGAGCTGACCAAGGGATGTTCATGAATATAGTCAGCAATGGTCCTCAAATGCGGAGGAAGATTTCGAATGTGTGAATCATGCTCTTCGGGAGCATTCTCACGCTGTTTACGGAGATGAGACTGAATACCAGCAAAGTAACCAATACTAGTAGCACCAGCAATGACAGCTGGAAACTTGATATAGCGGAGCATTTTGGTGAGCCAGCAACAAGACAACACCTGGTTAAGAAGAAGTATATAGAACGGCCTCGAGCGCGGTTTTCGGTGTTCTAAGCTGACCAATCACAGATCACTATAGTCCCAACCACACTATCTCTGAAGTTTCCTCAGCCTCCTAGTTTAAACTCTACCTTAATGGACGCCGAAAACCCAATCCGGGCTATCGAGACGGCCAGTGGCTGCATTTGTGCGGTCGGCGTGTATTCAAATGATGATATTAATTTAGTTTACCCTACAGACGAATTGAACACTGCTGCTTTAAAGGGGATTTTGACGGCACAGCACTCAACAGCTACATTGGCGCAGAAACTGAAGTTAGGAGAACTGCAATCTGTTATTGTCCTCACAGACGCTGATACAGTTGTAGGCAAGTCTTCTAAGAACCTAGAATGTGTAGCTATTGGTCAGACAGCTCATGCGATATCTGCTGCTGATCAGATCAAGAAAATTGTAGTCCAGGTGGCACCATAATCGACCGATCGATCTTCTATTTACGACTAACGAATGATTTTACCGCTCTTGCTCTCTAAATCCCAACCTCGAATTTCATAAACTAATCCAAATTCTCCAACAATGCATTCCATTCTGCAGAACTGAGGACTTTCTCATATCCGTAATGATCAACTTCAGGACCAAACACATCGTCTGTCTGCATATAAGAAGGGCTGCTCAAATCCGCGTTCATATTCATCGGCGTCTTTTCTCCCAATCCTTCTGACCAATATCTTCCATTGTTAACTGTGTCAACAAAAGTATCGTATCTGGCAAAGCCAACGTCTTTCTCGAACTGATCGAAATCAGGCGTATACAATCCGCCAACAAACTCCGGATTCAATGGAACTGCAGGCTCAGCTTGTCCGTTATTCTGGCTAGCTTGGCCGCTCGTACTGTTAGTGTTATTCGCACTGTTTCCTTTCACAATGGTGTCAGCTAATGATCGGACATCAGCCGACGAATAGTCCAAGGTCTCATTGGCATTCACGTATCTGGCAGCTTCTTGTTCTGCTCTAGCACTGCTGATACTTGTTGAATGCGAGCTGGTAGAGCGGTACTTCCTAGATAGACTTGGAGGTAGAGAAAATTTGGAAGCCAAATGTTCTAGCTCAGCAATCCCTGCTTCGCTAACTCCCGACTGATAACTTAGTAGTCGACGACTTGCAATAGCAAGCAATCTCTCTAATAATATAGCACCTCTTCTGGCAGTAGATATCCATGGCGCAACAGATGCAAGAAGCGATATTATCTCACGGATCAAGGAAACCTGTCCGTACTCTGCAGAGTAATGGTCTGGTCTCTCTAATATGTCAAGCACTAAAAATACACCAACCGCAAGGGTACGAGATTCGACAACCCATAATTTCTCGAACATAAGCGGCTTGTCTCGACGGCGCTGTGCCATAAAAGCCTTTATTGACTCCATACAGATAGGTAGCGACGTTCGCATCCATTGTTCTCGCGTAAGAAACCTTGCCAGAATCATATGCAAACTTAACCTTTCAGCTGGGAGCTCTAAACTGATGACATACTCCTGTAGAGACCTTATCATGACAATTGGAGCGGTAGGGTCATCGGCAGCTGTGCAAAACGTTGCTGGTAAACTCCTCATAATTTGCACTAAATCTTTATCCGCATTCTGTAGTCTACTAATCATGGTAGCCCTCGATTTAATCCAGTCGCTATCGAAAGACGTCCTCCGTATAGAGCAGATCCTAATCATATACAATATATATGTTGTCGATGTGACAGTCTCGGGGGGATAATCGGGTATAGGCCCTTCACAATTGAACAGATCTTCATCATTATAATTCCCAGGAGGAGTAGTACTAAAAGAATTAATCCCAATAGCAGGATAACGCTGTAAATTGGACATCCAATCACTAACCACCAGGGTATACCACAATCTTCGACCGAGCTCGCGATCGAGAAACTTCGCGTCAGAAAGGGGTTTGTCTCCATGCTCAGGCGAGATCCTGTGCAAGTTAAGTTTCTGGGCAATAAATACAGCGGCATTCAATAAACAGTACATCAAATCGAAGCCACCAAAATTTTGGCAGATCAAAGTCATGACGGCAATTGCCTGGACAGAAAAAATGTCAGGAATAGTCATGAACTCACCTTTGAAAAGACATACTTGAGCCGAATGAAAATAAGATTTTGATACCTTTTCAGAAATCGGGTCCGACGAATTTAAATGGAGCACAGCACGTACATGGGCTTCATCCATAAAGTACAAACCGCTAGAAATAAGCGCGTAATAAACACTTAACCACAGATACGTTTTACGGCTCCAGTTGAAGTCACTGGGGTTTAGGTCATAGTCAGCCACAGGGCTAGGCAAACCATTCTCCAAGTCACCCGAACGCTGCTCCAGGTAATCAAAAAATTCGTCGTGCTGCTGAAGAAAAGTGGGAGGATGAACGGCATTGTGGAACCATAAGAAGCGAGAAAGACAAAAGCGTATTATTTCTTCTGATTGAGCACGAGAAAGCCTTGGTAAATCAGGTTTTGGTTTTCGAGGCTGTTCTGAAAAAAGGGATGTCAATCCTCTGAATTGAAGCGGGACCGCTTGTCGAGAGTCGGGGGCTAAAGTGGTTTGCAAATGGAAATCGAGCTCGTTGTCGTTATCGGGAAAATACTGACCAGAAAGGGATACCCGAGATTTTGGATTGGAGAAAGGCATGTCAGTCGGAGATTGCGATAAAAGGCTGTGAGAATCGTCCTCGACATTTCCGTCGAGGTTGGCGTCGTCTGCACTGAACGACATCATTTGGAGGCCCCAAGCCAATCGCTGGACATCTGTATCGGTGGCTGGTACAATAGAGTCTTCCGAAGATTCATTACCAGAGTCTCCTGGGTGGCTTCGATGATTTCGATGATTATTGGCAGCAAATAGTCGGCGGAGTTCCGCGTTCTCGCCAAGCACCCTAGATAAGAGCATCCTAGCGGTATCGAGGTCATCAATGGACGAGATGCTAAGGCCGGAGAAATCTTCCAAGTTTCGTAGCCGGTCCTGAACTATGACGAGTTCACGACGACAAGTGGCGGCTTTACCTCGTTTAACACATTGCAAGCAAGGTATTTGTTTGTCGCACTTAATTTTCCTCTTGGTGCAATGCGAACAGGCCTGCGGTGTTCGCTGGGTTTTGCGTATTATTTCCTGGTTTAACAGTCCAGACATTATAAAGAGCTAAACTGAAGAGATCAGGGCCGGAAAAAACCCTGCGATTATTACTGAAAAAGTGCACAAAATAAGAGCTACAGCTATCGAGCGAGTTCGAGTATTCGACAATTAGGGTCCGGTAATACTCCAAGTGTGTCAAAAGACAGATCAAATAGAATATATGGAAAGTACCGAAGGCAGGAGAGAGATCTGCCGCGCGGAAGACCAGAAGAATAGCAGCTTGACTGTAGCAACTGGTATTTGGGAGCTGAGACCAGAGTTTTTCTACTTAAATATGCTGTATGAATGTTTTTCGATTGGGAGATTAGATTTAAGCTAGCCCGATCGGGAAACTGCCGAGAAAAGGTGATAGAGTCGGAGATGTGTAATAAGCTATTCGAAGAACGTACATATATGTGCTGCACAATATGAGAGAAATTAAGATTTAGACGAAGCGCAAACGGCGTAAACAGTAGACTAGGACAGTACCGGGCACAGTAGACAGTATTTGTGTTGCAGGGGTCCCTCTAGCCCACTTATCGCGCATGCCTGAGGACAGATGAGATTAAGTTTAATTTGACGTGTAACCAATCAAAATACGCAGAACTATCAAAGCACAAAGTGTAATTAAATGGAAACGGATTCATTAGTGTTCGCTCAGGTGACATAAGATTTTCTATTGTCTTTGTTCAGGGAGGCTAAGTGATATATCATGCTGTGATTGAGCGGTGCACTACCTGAGTATGAGTTAAGGGAGTTAACTTTCAGGATTGTGTGCGTGGCGCTGATTCTGTTCTGTGTCAGGTAATAGCGTAGTAGCCAGTAGAACTGTCCGTAGAACAGAAGACGGAGGAACATACTCGCTGGACGCGTCTGGGTAGAATGGCGCTATGACCATGCTTCCCATGTCACCCAAAGAGGTGTCACAATATGTCAATTCGGATTGCAGAATCGTAATCATAGACGTCAGGGTCGACACTGCGGTTGTCGTAATAGTGTGATACATCAACTCGTCACTGGGAAGAACCGTTCGAACTTCTGTGATGGTAGTCGGATCAGGATAAAGTATTAGCGTCGTCGGTTCAGGGTACGCGGTTATGATAGCAGGTGGAGGGAACACCGTGACGGTGGTCTGTGCCGAGTAGACCGTCATGGTCGCTGGTTCAGGATCTGGAGCTACCACTGTATAGGGAACATAGTCTGTGATGGTAACGAATTGTGTCTGAGTTCGAATAAGAGGCCATATACGCCGAGGACCTCTTTGTTTACCGATACACCGGTTTCCCTGGCCGGCTTGGAGGAATTTCACTGGCCCAGTATTTGGTTCATCAGATATATCACCAGTGATACTCCCTGCGTCTCTCTCGAATCCGGGCAGATTCGCTCCGGTAGCGTATGGTTGGCTATTCTTCGCTACACCCACTCCAAGGAGCGTGGAGCAGAGCAATGCACAGTATGCTACTTGTTCTCGGATAAGGCGCATGAAGAGTGCCAAACGTCACATGCTTTGCACCAGGACAGTGAGTTAGCTTTTCCCTGAGGTAGGTCCCATGCACCTACCCGCGCCTTCGGGGTCCCTTTCAATCAGGGCTGAATATTCACAGCAACCCACCACGACTGCCACAGAAATACATCAGTAAGTCGCTTACTGCCAAGAAGCGGCTGTGCACCAGGTCGTCCTAGCCGTTTGGCGAGGAGCTGCTCCAAACGTTCACTCAAACTTTGCTTGGCCTCATTTGAAAACCTTATCGCGACTCCTCTGACGGTTGCTATGCGGCTCACATACCAGAATTGCCTTGTGCCAAAGAGGCCGGCACTTGCTCCTCTCTTTCCTTCGCCTACTCGCGGTCGGTTACGCAGTACGAAACCGCAATCCTAGTAACGCAACACCCCCAGCTATTTTAGAGAAAAAAGAACGTGGCCTCTGCCTATAATATTATGCTCTCTGAACGCGAGAAGAATACCTTTTTGGCTCGCTTGTCCGAACAAGCTGAACGCTATGATGAGATGGTTACATACATGAAGGCCGTCGTCATGGCTTCTGATTCTGAGCTCACTTTTGACGAGCGTAACCTCTTGTCCGTTGCCTACAAGAATGTAATTGGAACTCGCAGGGCCTCATGGCGCATAATCTCCTCAATAGAACAAAAAGAGGAAACTCGCAACGTCACCGATTCCCATATCGAGAAGATCAAATCTTACAGGGGCAAAGTCGAAGCAGAACTCGAGGATATTTGCAAGGATATTCTTTCATTGTTGAAGGATACATTGATTCCTAAAGCTGAAACTGGCGAGTCCAAGGTCTTCTATTGGAAGATGAAAGGTGATTACTACCGCTACCTTGCGGAGTTCGCGACCGGTGATAAACGTTCCGAGGCTGCAGACGCCTCCTTAGAGGCTTACAAGGCTGCGAACGAAGTAGCAACGACAGAACTTTCTCCTACACATCCCATCCGCCTTGGCCTTGCGCTCAATTTCTCAGTATTCTACTACGAAATTCTAAGCTCTCCAGACCGCGCGTGCCATCTGGCCAAACAGGCCTTCGATGATGCAATTGCTGAACTTGACTCGCTCTCCGAAGAGTCTTACAGGGACTCTACACTTATTATGCAACTGCTACGCGATAACCTTACTCTTTGGACATCTGACTTGGACGAATCTTCAGATAAGCCTGCCCCTGAAGCAGAGGAGTAGCTTCACTTCTATCTGAGCGCAGCACCCATGTATCAATGCCCCAGCTTCCAGTTTGTTGGCCCAGCTGCTCATACAAACTGCGCGCCCTGCCTAGTTTGTTTCCAGCGTTTACTCTTTGTTGTATTGTGAAGAATCTTTTCTCACACCATGTCGATTTCTATTTTGGCTGATTAAGGATATTTAACTATTGTAGTACTATTAATTACTTAGCTTCATAACAAAATGTTTTCATACACTTCATTTGCAACACATCTTACTTGCTAGAAGGCACTGAAGTCCCCCTTAAGCATCCGTTCACCAATCGGAGTAGGAGGTCTTTTAAATGGCATCTTCAGATCATATAGCAATTTTCCACCAATTTGCCCTCCGCCACACCCCAAATCTTCTTCTACTTTAGGTGCCTGTGGGGAAATGGTTCCGTTGCTGCTGCTACCAGATAAGCTTCTACGCTTCGCTTCGCTGGTCGATGATCCACTTATGCTATATCGTCTTGTCCAAACCTTGCCTTGCGCACGAAAGCCCTCCTCCGCCGGTCGGTCTATTGCAGGGGTGCTAAGGCGCCTTTGTTTGTTTTCAGCCATATTTCGGTTTCATATTATAGAATGTCAATAAGTAAAGCCAATGACTTATATATTTAGCGCGTGATGCCGTCATCGATCGCCGCTGCTGTTCGTTCCCCGCATCACTAGATTGACAAATTAGAGTTGCTGACCATGACTTCATTGATCTTACGAGCCGCAATAACTAGTGTAATCACGACCTTACTACAATTGTTCAAAGAGTATCGTAAATAACATAAATACATGCATGTGAAGGGGTAGTTGCTCAGGAATGATAAAATGCAAGTTCTTCAAGCAGTCGTAGAGCTCCGTTGATTCCTTCAACAGACCATTTAGCTTGTGAGATCCGCTGCGGGAAAGTCGCCGTATAGACATATTGTGACGGGATGCTGAGTTTGTCAGCCCATACAAATACATTTTCGTCATCCTCCGCATTGCCCAGAACCATCACAAACCCTGGCAACTGATTAGATCTCTTCTCTCGCTCTAGATCCAAAGCGAACTCGGCAGCTTGGGATTTCGTGACGTTCAGTGGCTCCACGACAATTATGTGATCGCTCGCAATAGCTTTGATATTCTGACGCTCAAAAAATACATTAATATGATTCACACACTCTCCAGTCCATTGTTCTACCTGGACAGGGTCATCAGCATCCTCTATGTGAAACGCAATCGATGCCTTTCTTATAACTATATATGATCCAGGAATTCTCTCCGCCATAGAATCCAAATGCTTTTTCACTGTCGGGATCCAGGCTAACTCACTCTCGTTAACTAAGCTGATCCATTCGTGGGAACCAACAGGTCTGATGAAGCATCCATTTTCTGCTATCAAACCAAGGTTAGGAACTCTCCGGAAGATCCGCTCCAACTCAGTAGACTTTAAACCAGACATTAAGTAAACAATATTTTTTGCATCGTTCGTAAGCTCGGTAAGTGCTGCAATTGCCCTCTGAGGACTCGCAAAAAATGAGCTTTTAGAACTACCCCAGAACGTGAGAGTGCCTTCATAGTCAAAAAGAAACATTCGGTATCCTGGAGCTTGAACCAGTCTAAATTGAAACTTAACAAGTTGAATATCCAGAGGAGGAACGATGTCAGAAATTCTTCGACTGTTCTGCCATGACATATTGATAGCCTCCAAATTATATTTAGTCCAATCAAGTCCTGTGTGATTAGTAATATAGTTGTATAACTTACTCCATCGCTCTCGCCTTTCCGCTAGAGGCATAGACACAGCTGTAGCAAATGCCTGAGCTACCTGTTCTATATACCATGGGTTAACTATCAAGGCTTGGTCCGTAAAGGGACCAGTGGCGGTACCCGTGAATTCTGACAGAATTAACGAACCGAAGTTCTCACTCTGAACGAAAACATACTCATGACAGGTTAGATTCATACCTTCTCGCAAAGATGTGACAGCAAACACATCTGCTTCTAACAATAATGCTAGATACTGCTCAAATGCAATGTCTTGATGCAGAAGCACAACAGGCTGATGAGAAGAGATATCGGCATTCGAGGAGTTGATGCGATCAATGATTTCTGAAATGTCTAGTTCTGTTTCGCAGTTAGAACGATCCGACAGGCCAACTTGAACTAGTACCGTGTCACGTTTGCGTTCAGGATGCTTGATCAGAAATTGCTCAAATGCCAAAAACTTCTGCTTCAAGCCTCTAAGGCTATCCATTTTGTCCCTGGAAGCAATAATAGACATACCTTTCCATCGCTGACGAAATACTGATCGCCATCTTGCCACTTCTGGCTTTATAAGTTCAGTTGCAAGATGCTGCGGATCTATGCCTATTGCACATGATCCAACATATGAAGTGTGCCCCTGATACCGAATTGCGTTATTGGCGACATCAGCAGCGAGAATTCTGTTACAGGTTTGCATAAAATGCCGAGCATATTCTGTGGTCTGAAAGCCAATATAATTAGCACCTAGCATGCCTTCTAAAATACTTTTTCTTGTTGGGAGGCATCGAAAGACCTCACTCGACGGAAACGATATATGCAAGAAGTAACCTATCGAGGCATCGGGAAGTGCTTGTCGAACCATGTGAGGTACCAAGAAGAGATGGTAATCATGAATCCAAATAGTATCACCAATTTTGTAGGTAGAGATAACAGTGTCAGCAACTGCTCTATTCAGAGTGTAATAATGTACCCACGAATGGTCTTCGTAGGCCTTTGATTTTGGGTTATCAGGAATTTGATAATGCAGTGTGGGCCAGAGGATTTGCTTGCAGTAATGAGAATAGTGACCATCAAATGTGGAGTCTGAAACATATACAGGGTAGTTTTTGTATTCCCTAATCAGTTTTTCGGCAATCTGCGATTTGGTTTGCTCATTCAGCGTGTCAGTAGGCATCCCTAGAGTGCCTACCCAGGCAAAAGGACCAAGCTTGGTATCATTTTTCGGGATCGCATTAATCAGGCCCCCGTTACCCTTACCGTATCGTAAAACTTCCCAGCTTGCGGTAGCGTAGAATTCCCGCATGTCTGACTGGGTGCGGTGTTGACGCAGACTCATATTATGATAGAGGTCTTCATGAAACGTCTTAGGAGCTCCAAGGTCTCGGCTGGACACCCGAGGAGTGACTCTCAGACCCAATTGCTCGACCTCGCGAGGGACTCGTTCCTCAACTATTGATTTTCTGGGGGTGGGGGAACTTGCACGTGATTTCGGCTGTTTATAGGCAGTACGAGTAGACACTGGAGCAAACATGGAATCGCCACTGCTGTTGAATCCATCAACAAGTGATGTGAAGCTCGTAGCTGAACGAGTGAAATAAGATCCTGAGGTCAGGCTGTCAGATATCTTCTGTTCTGCTGTTGGTGAGTTAGATCTTGAATGGGCGGCTGTTGGAGCTGTAGAAACAGCCGCTGTGAGAGATTGCAGCAGCGAATGCCTAAGCGGAACTGCATCTAGACTCACATGAGAAAGGCTAGATGGATGCAGCTCTTCAAAGGAGTCTTCCTCAGCCTCAAAAGCTACAGTATTCGGTAGATTACTAGATGTTAGTATCCTTTATTGGGTATTTGCGGGATCGGGCGTCGACTGGAGGTTCAAGAAATTCTGGTTTCACATGCATCACAGAACCAATCCGGGTAAATTTCATAAACCTCGACATTATATACTTACAGGGCTACAACGAGGACAGTCATTCTTTCTCAATGATATGCCGGGGCAGTGATGGTGAAGGTTCAGAGACTTTTGGAGTATGATGGAAAACGTCCCACACTGAGTTATTCCTTTATAGGAAACTCCCAGTACGGTTCACTACTCCCACTGAGGCATCACGTTCTATATGCTCTATAATACCTATACCAATTCCAATGTTCATTCAACAGAGAATATTAGGTCATAATGTAGCTTGTATGGTGCTTTTAGCATTTACAGCATTGGGAGCTATGATGTGGTGGGCCGGATTAGTGGTTTTGCTCGTGCATTGGATCATGTCCGGCCATGAACCGTATTTCTCATCTAATCTGTTTGCTTCCGATGTATTGATATCCCACATCGTGCCATTTATATCTGACCTGGGCTCGAAAGGGATTGGACATACACTATTCATATTGAGTTGTGCTATACACGCCCTGCTTTTCACCGTCATTTCCTTGATCACCAGCGCTCTTAGGTATAGCATCGCTAGCTGTAGAGACTCTCGTCTACACAGTGCATCCATTTGTCTTGGAGCCTCAGCTATCTTCTCGCAAGTATTTCTACTTCTTCTTGCAATAAAAGACTCCAAAACCTCTCCTAAACTGCACTCAATCTCTTTAGGCCTATTTCTGCTGGGTGGTCTGTTCTTTGTAGCTTCGGATCTGATCTGCATGGTCCTAATATACACGCGGCAAGATTTCCCATGGTCCAGCACGAAGACAGTACGAAACGCAATTACAAGAGACACTCCAGCAGGATCTGCGCGATATATCACCAAGCAACCTGGCTACTACACCATGATACCCTTTAGATCAGCAATATTCTGGAAGATCGCGTGGGTGCTCGTCTCACTGTCATTAATTATCATTTTTGGAGTCATGTTAGGGCTCTCTTTAAACATACCTGCCGCTTACTTGGAATGGGCTCTTGCGGTATGGTATCCTGTCTATGATCTTTTGATAGTCTGGGACCTCTTCCATATTACCTACTACATCTCCTATCTTAGTAATCCACTCTCCTTCGTTTAACATAGAGATAGGAAACCTACAAGCATTACGAAAATGAAGTAAAATATGCAACCATGTAGAATACATGAAATCTTAGGAATAAAACACCGCCAATCTCGCGACGTCAAAGAAAAAAAAATACTAGCAAAGAATCATTACGCAGCAATGTGCTCTTGGAAGACACCTCTTCGATCTTCTGTGGCAACCTCTTCTTCGGTAACTTCTTCAGACGATCCATCAGATCCTTCTTCAGAATCTTCATCAGTTGTTGATTCATATGAATCATCCTCTGAGCCTTCAGAAGTGCTTTCTTCTTCCGACGAAGTGGGCTCATAGGAGTCATCATCTGAGTCATCATCCGAACCAATACTGGTGGCTGCATCCTGATGCACTTCAGCTGGAGCAGATGCTGAAATAGGAGCCTCAGGCTCTTTCTCTGCGGTCTCAATGCCAACAGCACCAGCTACAGCAGTAGCAGCAGAAGTGGCACCGGCAGTAATAGGAGCACTTATCCTATTGATTTCCTTATTGTCACCTTTCACTAATGATGAAGCTCGTCTGCGTAGGCTTTTGAACCATCCATTTTTCTTCGCAGGGGTAGGCGGAGCTTCAGTATCATCAACTACTGTCGTGAGCTCGGACTCAATAGGCCTGGGCGAAATGGATCCACTTTCGACAGGTTCAGGCGCAGCCGTCTCAGCCGTTGGCTCAACAACTTCATCCTTTGAGTCGACTTCTTTCGACTCATTGACAGCCCCCTCCCCAGGAACAGAGTTCTTAACGGCCTCTATGCCTGACTCAGCAGCACCTACAACACTTTTCGACACAGACGAAATAGCGCCAGCAATACCGGCCACTCCGGCCACACCGACAGTGCCAACAGCGCCAACAGCGGCTGTAACTTTACTATGATTAGTCGATTGCTCTTGTTCAGCCTTTTGGAGGGCTGCTTCGCGTTGAGCAAGAGACTCCCTACGGGCTTGTTCTTTCTCAGCAGCTTTAATAGCCTTTTCTTTGGCTTTCAGTTCTTTCTTCTCGGATTCTCTCTTCCGTCGTTCTTCATTGCGCAGCCTGCGAGCTTCTTCCGCCTCTTCTTTCTGTTTACCTTTAATAGCAGATTCCTCGGCATGACGTTTCATGCGTTCCTCATTACGGGCACGGCGAGCAGCTTCAGCCTCAGCCTTCTTCTCGTTCTTCTCTTTGTCAAGCTCGGCTTTTTCCTTAGCTTTTATTTCCTTGGCTTCGGCCCTTTCTTTGGCCCTTGCAGCGATTCTAACCTGTCTTTCTTCCTCACGCTTGCGAGCTTCCTCAGCTTGCTGAGCCTTTAATTCTTCCTGACGAGCACGCTCAACAGCAGCAGCCTCAGTGATTTCTTCAAGAACGGGTTGCACATTTCGCTGAGCAATAGCTTCAACTTCAGACTGTGTCATGAAAAGACCACCACCCATATTGATTTTCCCGTGTTGAGAAAGGCGCTCCTTGGATTCCTTCTCAGCAATGTCGTAAGCAATATCATTGAATTTTTGGTTATAGAAGATATTACGATAAACCATATTCTCTTCTATAGAGTTGAGCTGCTTATCAACATTACTTCGGGCAAGCACCATAACATTTTGATACTGCTTGGCGAGCATCACAGCAGCATCTGACTGGTTAGAGACGATCTGCGATCCTCGGCCAGTAGCAGAAAAAACAACTTCGGGGGCATCTTTACCATCACTGAAAGGATTATCTGTTCTGTACAAAGCAGAAAGTCGATCACCGGCACGCTTCCTAGCAGCAGATTCAAGAGACCCAAGATGACGAAGATCGATACCAGAGACTTCTTTGTCGATCTGGTAAGCATCAAATGGAGGAGGAGACTCAACAGCTCGCAGAGCAGCAGCACTGGCAGAAGTGCTAATTTTATGAGAAATGGACTCGTCAAAATCAGAAAACTGGTTGTTTGACACAGCTATGGCGGCCTTGTTAGCGTTAGCACTAGTCTCCGGAGGGCTAGGCTTCTTAGGAAAGCTAGCGTGCTTAGTGCTATAGGTAGCAGCAGTTCCCGCGGTTACCGAAGGCTTAGGTTTGTAAGCTTCTGGGAACTTTATCGAGCCAGCTCTAGTTGCAGCGGTATTCGCGTCAGGAATGGAGGAAGGCTTCCAGAGTGTTGGGCCAAGAGACTTCGAGTTGGTAGCAAGGGTAGCGGCCTGGTTAGAGGCGGATGTTTCCACGCCGATTTTTCCCTTGCTAGGTAAATTCTGTGTTCCAGCCTTCATTGTTCTAATGTACTGTGCAGTTGCAGAGAGTTTTCGAGGGGATTGAGTATCTGCGGACATTTTATAGGCTTGAGAAGCAGTAGCGGCGGCACGATTTGTTAAACGATCTCTGGCAGTAAGCTCTGCGTTCGGAAAATGATTGAAGTTATGGGTTGATTCTAAAGAAGTTTGTCGCAGCCAGTCTTTGGTGGCTGAATGACGGTCAATTGGCTGATTGTGAGCAATCGGCATGAGATTTCTTCAACAATTTAGGCCCTCTCGTATAGTTGATTCAAGAACCTTTTCCTGCGGAAATGTAGTTACACAAGAGACGAGCTATAGAGAGATAGAGCTAAAATTACAGATGATATGGAATGACCCTCTTATCCAGGCAATAGATTCTAAGGCAGCGTAAACGGAGCCAAAAATGAGGGGTGGTTGAGATATCAAGTGGGTCAGGCAGGGAACGGATGGGACGTAGGCAGCAGGCTAGTCCAAGGAGAATAGAATAGGAAAAGAGTAGTTTCAATAGCGTAAAAGTACAGTTACCGATGTTACAAGGAAATCAGCACAGAAAGCAGGAAAGCCGGCTGTTTAATGCACTAAATAAGAAGTGTGTAAAGTTAGAAAGCTGCAAACTTATGGCCTTACCGTATTGGGCGAAAGTAACTGGGTATGAGGCAGGATAACAAGGCCTGGGCAAAGGGTTATTTCCGGAAACGGTAATACTGGCTGGTATACTTTTTGCGGCAGTTGATTGCGGTTTAGTCGGGCAAGCCTGATGGCTGGCATGTTCGTAGTAACACCTGTTTCGGAAGCGACGGATGAGGCTGTAGAAAAGATAGGAGCAGTCACAAAGGTACATTTGGCTGCGTATATCTTCATGATAGAGATTCAGCTTGTAGCTTATGCATCTTTTAAGAAACTAGAGTTTGGGACATTAAGGTTGCTTCGTCGGCCAGAGAATAGCAAATACTGAGGGCAATAAGTGTAGTGGCTCGAGGACTCGCTCGCGCAGGATAAAAGGTACATACAAGTTGAGATAGGGAAACAAAATATACGTGACTACTGTGGTAATATCTCATTGGGGTAGAGGATAAAGATAAGGGGTATATGGTAAAGAAATGGTCTCTCTCAATGAGTCTTACTCCTCCCAATATGACGTCATAAAGTGGTTTCGAGAAGACTAAGCTCCGCTAGGGCACAAAAAGAATACCGCTAGGAACCTTCGATTTGTAATTAGAATAGTCATCACCAAAAAACTTTAAAAGAAGTGTTTCCTCATGCTTTATCCTGGCCGTGAAGAACCTCTGAAGCACCACAAAGAATGCCATTGGGGTAATTACGTTGCCTAACCAGACTTGGGTGCCCAAGGCCCATATAAAGAAGCCAGTATAGCTAGGATGACGAACCCAAGCGTAGACCCCGTCAGTGACCAACACATGATCATCTTTCTTTTCGTCTTGAATCTTGTGCGAAAAGCTGCTGGCTGCTGACGACATTGCCTTGACGCGCAAATACTGTCCCGATATACAGAGCACCAGGCCTACCAATTGATAGGTGATCCGAAGCCATCTTGGGATCATTTCCAAAGGATAGTATAGGTGGACCAGAAACTCGGCGATACCGGACAGGTGGGCCAGATAATACTGGTACCCGTTGTCGAGTAAAAAAGACGAAGCCTCTAGTTTTTCAGGGTTATAGATAGCCGTGGTAAAGTATTCCAGGACGTGAAACAAGCACAGGAAGGAGACGTAGAGACAAAGAGGTTCTAAGCGATCGGCAAAAAGGATGGCACCGGCTATTGTGCCTGCCGATAATACCGAAGCTAACAATACCTGACCTGGATTGTCTGGTTGACGTGCAATATTTTCATGTATCTCTGCTGTAGACATCTGCTTTCTTGGAATAACAAAATGAGGGATACCCGGTGCGGGGTGAATTTAGGGTATACCAACTGAGCCGCACAATGACACAAGACAATGAGTTTTCAATATGCTCAAAGGAAATGGAGGGCTAATCAGTGGGATAACATTATGGATAACTCTTATTATTTTTTAATGTCCATATCAGGGCCATGTTGATTTAACTTCAGCTGTGACCCCGTAATTCTGTATTTGGTCGAACAACTGCGGCCCAAGGACTGCAGTTGTGATGAAACCTCGAGGATAGGTGCCGGATTTTCGTTGTTTGAGCAGCTCTAACGAGGCAAGTGAGACAGATATGGCTGCAACCACGTACATAGGGTCAATTTCTACTTCGAGTTTCAAGAACACCGGTTTGTTGTCAGCTTTATTGGCAACCAGTACACCGGCACAATGAGCTTCTTTTGTCTGTTGCTCTGTTGGTGCTGATCCAGGAGGTATAAAGCTGCTCAAAATATTTCGAAACCAAGAATATTCAACCAATTTATAGAATAAGGACATCACACAGGTTGTAACGTAGGCTGTAAAGTAGTTAGAGCAGCAATCGTAATCCTCATAGGTGAAGTCTGGGCCGTATACTCTGTTTAAGAGTGTGTATGATCTCGCAATGGTTGCTGAATTCATTAGCTGCAAAACAGAAGGAGCCAATGCCATGTTATTAAGGCGCGGCTCCCTCACCGGCTTCCAGACATAATCCCAAAGCTTCTTGTGGGCTTGCGGCTCTTCTCCGCCAGACTCACTCGAGAATGCACTAGGTCCACCAGGGGCAAAGTATGTTCCGTATATTCCCATATTTACAACAAGAGAGTCGACAGTGCCTCCACTTGGTCGTCCCACTAGCTCTGTGACAACAGATCTAGCTTTACTAATAGGACCAACTTTCTCGACTAGCCAACGGATCGCAGTATCCTGAAGAAATGAAATCGTTCCACAGGCAGGAATAACCGTCGCGCCGGTGCGCTGAGCACGAGAATCCAACTCATATATGAGTTTACTAATGTGCGGCGAATCTCCACACAGGTCTACGTACCCAACTCCGGCCTCGATGCAGGCCACCAGTAAATTGTAGCCTACAATAGGATATGGTCCAGCCAAAGCCATCACAACCTCAGTTTCTTTTACAATTGAGTCCACTTCGGACCGGACAGTGGTGTCAAGGGCCAGGACCTCCGGTACCTTTGATTTGACGGCCACAGCAGCCTTTACAGAGTCGAGTTGTTTCTGTACTTTCTCTTTCGATCGCCCGCATATAGCCCATTTAATACCAGGATCCATTTCCTTGAAGAGAAACGGTAGCACATGACGTCCAGTAGTTCCTGTGACACCAGTAATCACAATATCATAGGTTTTTGCCATGCTGTAGAAAGAATAACGTCGAACTGATGATCCTCGGCTTCTTGCTCAATTATCTAGTACTTAGGTTACACACATCTAGGCGTAACAGAGAGCATACCTTACGCCTAGCAACGTACTCAGTCCGCGAAAAAAAAACCCTAAGGAGGAACCAACCGACAGCAAAAAGATTTGCAGAATCTTGTCTTTTGCCGACAGAAACATAGGTGGAAAGCAGAAACTTGCAAGCATTAGAAATGTCAGACAGTGAAACTGAAGTTTTAGAGTCCAGGCCGCCCCCAAAAACCGACCGTTTCGGCAATACCCAGGAAGAGAGTGAAGAGAGCGAGGAGAGCGACATTGAAGTAGAAACAACCGGAAAGAAGTCTGTGACTTTTGCCGACATCGATACTCAGAATGAGATCAATGATGAAGAGCGTCGTCGACAGGAATTTGAAGAAGGTGGCGGACTACCTCCTCAACCGGACGACATCGATGTCTCGACACTCACACCTCTGAGCCCGGAAATTATTCAACGCCAAGCTACTATCAATATTGGTACGATTGGTCATGTAGCGCACGGAAAGAGCACTGTTGTCAAGGCTATTTCTGGTGTGCAGACCGTTCGATTTAAGAACGAGCTGGAGCGGAACATTACCATTAAATTGGGTTATGCTAATGCCAAAATATATATGTGTGACGACCCGGACTGCCCTCCTCAGTATAAATATAAATCTTTTCGGTCAGATAAGGAAGTTCATCCCAAATGTCCAACTGGAAAGGGCCGCTACAACCTGTTGAGACACGTATCCTTTGTGGACTGCCCTGGTCACGACGTCCTGATGAGCACAATGTTGTCAGGAGCAGCTGTCATGGATGCTGCTTTACTCCTTATTGCTGGAAACGAGCCTTGTCCGCAGCCTCAGACTAGTGAGCATCTGGCTGCGATTGAAATCATGAAGCTCAAGCATATAATTATCTTGCAAAATAAAGTGGATCTGATGAAACAAGATACTGCTTTTCAACATTACCAAAGCATTCTGAAATTCATTCGAGGAACTGCTGCCGATGGAGCTGCTATTATTCCCATTTCTGCTCAGTTGCAGTACAATATTGAGGCCGTTAATGAACACATCGTCAAGGACGTTCCTGTCCCTATGCGTGATTTCACAGCAACCCCGCGCTTGATTATTATTAGATCTTTCGACGTGAATAAACCAGGTGCTGAAATTGATGATCTGAAAGGTGGTGTGGCCGGCGGAAGTATTCTTACAGGAGTTCTTCGTCTTGGCGATGAGGTCGAGATCCGTCCTGGCATTGTCACCAAAGATTCTGGAGGAAAAATTGCTTGCCAGCCTATTTTCAGCCGCATTGTAACACTATTCGCTGAGCATAATGATCTGAAGTTCGCTGTACCTGGTGGCCTAATTGGTGTAGGTACTAGGATTGACCCTACGCTATGTCGTGCCGATCGTCTCGTCGGCCATGTATTGGGAGCCAAGGGACACTTGCCAGAGATCTATACTGAGCTGGAAATCAATTACTTTTTATTGCGACGACTGCTTGGTGTTAAATCTGAAGACAACAAAGGAGCTCGCGTTCAGAAGCTCGCCAAGAACGAAATTCTCATGGTGAACATCGGATCGACAGCTACTGGTGCCAGAGTTCTGTCAGTGAAGGCTGATTTGGCTAAGTTACAACTCACTTCTCCAGCTTGTACCGAAGTAGGAGAAAAAATTGCTTTGTCAAGACGTATTGAGAAGCATTGGCGTCTTATTGGCTGGGCTACTATTACGAAAGGGGTTACGTTATAGAGTAATAGTTCTTAAGATGAAGGTTATGGTCACTCGGTATACGATCTTTAAGCGACTGCTCATCCATAACTCACTATATCTTGTCCACGCGAACCGACGGAAGCTGGCTTTGATGTCATTAAAGAGTGATTGCCCGCCTCTTAACTCTCTTCCAATTGCAACGCCTTGCTTTGTAAGTTGACCATTCAATCCTGAGTCATAATTGCGTGGATCTTCACCGTCGGCTACCCTGAGCTGGATGCTATAGCGCTAATGGAGTATCAATATTATGGCAAAGATCCGCTTGCTGACAGCTGCATTTGAAAGAGAATTAGGAGTGTTCTTTATTTAACGTCAACGTATACGGTCTGGTATAGAGCTCAAACTTACCCGGCACCCCTTGATAGAAAAGAGAAGTAATGCGTCATGGCTAAGTGGGTTACACTTTTTCCGAATTATGACACTCCCGCCCCGGAGCAAAATAAGATTTGTAGTTTTGCACAGACCACTAGTAGAGCGGACCTCTGGGTTCACCACAAGGAAAAGTAAAATCAATTCCGCACGACATCCTGCAGTAAATTACGCTCGTTGACAGTCTTACATCCGAGTTTTGAATCAAGGGGAGCCCTCATGCGATGAACGCGAGGGAGCAGATCGTCTTATTGGCTACTTGCGTGGCCAAGAGCGGACCTGAATGCTTACCATTAAGCCCAGACCTCGCAGAAACCCGGCCAATGATGCGGCGCGAAATACTGTCAACTTAGATCGATCGGGAGAAGCTTTATGGCGCTCTAGGGTTTGCTAGGGGTCTTAAGGCTGTGTGTTCAACCTTAAATTCGCCAGGGGATGGCGTGGCTTAGCCAATCGCATGATGCTATGGCCTAAGCCTGAGTCCAGAACATTTCTACTAAGGTGCTGGTATGTCGTTGCCAGACCAATGTCAATGCATTCCTCAGCCATTTTTTGGGTACGTCAGCGCCAAGACAATTTCTGAACAGGGGTGGGATTCCCGCTACCTATGGTGTTTCCCTTGAATAGGAATTGGAAGATGATAGTACGCGGTCTCAAACATACTTCAACACGGCGCTCTGGAAGGATCGGAACTCTGCGTAGGCTCTTTTCTTTGGCCGCGAATTGGGAGACACAGCACTTGTCCCAACTAACCAAAAAAATATCATCTTACTATTGACGGATGTCTTATCTATGGAAATGGATAAAAGCTGGTAAGGAGTTTCCTAACCCAGAAACAAACAGCCCGCAATTGGCCGATATTAAAGCTTAAATACACTAATGCGTTCGGCCTAGCACACCATAGACCGTGCTATTGGCAGAACTTAGTGTAAAGGTAAACCTAATTAATCATATAGCGTTTGAAAATTTTACCGTCTCTGAAAGCCTCTGCCCGGGAGGCTAAGGTATATATAAACCCCTGCTTAGTTTAAATACATTTCTTCTTCTGCTTATACAGCTTTTTTCATACGTTTTTAAAAGTTTCGCTCGTTGTTCAAAATGCAATTCAAGACAATCACTGCCCTCACTCTTGCTTCTTCTGCTCTTGCTGCCAACTCTTCGTAAGTATATAACTCTTTTTTCTAGTAGATCAGTTGATCAGACCATGGTATTCCTCTTGCAGTAGCTTCGGATCTCTGAAAAGCAACAGTTTTTTAGATATGCTGGCATACCGTTTGCCGGAAATTGATAGCATAAGGTCTTTTAATATCTATTTCGAGGTTTGTGATGTTCTAGCGAGTGTATTTTGCCAGTGCAGATGATTTTGTGTGCAAATAACGCCTTCAGAATATTGGCTCAAATCGAATTTCGATTATATTCCGCCTTATTTCCCGCCTACAAAATGAACGCTCCTTTCAGGTTTTGTTTATTTAATTAAGCTTTATTGCGGCGAATAGTTAATATACAGAACCGCTAATTAAGCTTTCAACTTTCGACGGCCGGTATGTGAACCTTATCTTCCGATCTGTATACTGTGGAAAATACATGTGCAATGGTTTGAGATCTTATCTACTAAATATGTTCAGGATATACTTAGCTGAAGTATATTTTTAACTAAACATTACTAGATGTCTTAAGAACGTCGACCACTAACATCCTTTTAGTAACGGCACTAACACTACGACTGTGTGCCCCACCTGCACTGTTCACCCAACTGTGCACCCCACTTCTGGTGCTAACAAGGCTATGGGTGCTGGTGTCCTCGGCGCTGTTGTTGCCGGTGGAATTGCCCTTCTCCTCTAAGCACATCTTGTATGTGTTTGAGTTGCGGCACTTAGTTGAAAGCCGAGCAGTCTTTCATCACCAACCGTGCATTGCATTCTTTTTAGCTTAGGCGATGTTGTCGTTGATATAGATTGTTTGCTTTAGCCTGTTGCTTGTATAGCTAATTTGGAATCTTTTTATCTATATTAATAGTGTTTTTATTAAATATTTAGTAGTACTCAGGAACTCATGGCATGTTTTACGGAATGGAATATCTTGGCTGAAAAGGCTTGGGGCCGTTTCTGCTAGGTTTCCATAGCAACAAAATCACCCCCGAAGTCTCCGTTTCTCGGTTGCTTCTGTTCCCTTACGTCTGATACTTGCCTCTGGAGCAATCCATTGCATCTGAAATATAGCTCACTCTTTTTAGCAGAGTCCGCTGAAAAATTTTAGCTAGCAAAATGGCAGCAGAACTCCCAATTACTTTTGAAGAGAATCTGCAGCTCACAGATATCGGAATCCCTCAATCTGCAATCAACTTCAATGCTTGCACGTTGGAGTCCGATAGATATGTTTGTGTCCGCGATAAAAATGATCAGGGTGCTGCCCAGGTCGTTATAATTGACCTTCATAACAACAATTCCGTTGTGCGGAGAAATATATCCGCTGACTCCGCCATAATGCACCCCGCTGAGCCGATAATCGCACTCCGTGCGCAGGGCAAAACACTTCAGGTTTTCAATCTCGACACCAAGGCTAAACTCGGCTCTTATACTATGCCGGAAGATATTATTTTCTGGAAGTGGATAGATACCAAATCCTTAGCTTTGGTTACGGATTCTTCTATTTTTCATTGGGATGTGGTCTCAGGGGCTTCAGCTCCGATAAAGCTTACCGATAGACACCCTACACTTGCAAATTGCCAGATAATCAACTATCGTGTCAATAGTGCCGGTACATGGTCAGTTCTAGTAGGAATAGCTTCAGAGGATGGCAGAATTGTCGGTCATATGCAGCTTTACTCCAAAGCTCGCAACATATCTCAACCTATTGAAGGCCACGCTGCTGCCTTCGCAGATTTCCGCCTCGATAGTGCTACTAGTGATTCTCACCTTCTCTCTTTCGCTGTGCGCAACGCGACAGGGGCTAAGCTGCATATCATCGAAATTGACCACGATGAATCGAACCCTGCTTATTCCAAGAAACAGGTAGATGTTTTCTTTCCCCCTGAGGCCGCGAGTGATTTCCCTGTCGCTCTTCAGATATCTAAGCGATATGGTATTGTATATGTAATCACAAAGTTTGGATTCGTTCATTTGTACGATATTGGTACTGGTGTTTGCATTTACATGAATCGTATTTCTTCTGATACCATTTTCACTTCTACTGACTACGATGCTACTTCTGGAATCCTCGTAGTCAACCGCAAGGGTCAAATTCTTTCCCTGTCGGTCAATGAACAAACTATTATCCCTTATATTCTGAACACACTCAGCAATAGCTCCTTAGCTGTGGCTCTTGCCTCTCGCGGAGGACTTCCTGGAGCTGATGATTTGTATGCTCAGCAGTTCCAGTCTTTGCTTTCATCTGCAAACTATGCAGAAGCTGCTAAGGTTGCTGCAACTTCTCCTAGGGGTGTTTTAAGAACCCCTCAAACTATAGAGCAGCTCAAGCATCTTGGAGCCCTACCTGGTCAACCTTCTCCTATCCTTCAATATTTTAGTTTTTTGCTTGATAGTGGTAAACTTAATACTGCTGAAAGTCTGGAGCTGGCTAAACCAGTACTCCAGCAGAACCGAAAGGAGCTCTTGGAGAAATGGATCTCAGAAGACAAACTTGAGCCCTCCGAGGAACTCGGTGATATCATTAGACCTTATGATATTGCCTTAGCTCTCAATGTTTACCTTCGTGCTGGTGCTCATGCTAGAGTGGTTGCAGCTCTCGCTGAATTGGGACAAGTTGAGAAAATCCTACCCTATTGCCAAAAGGTTGGATATACCCCTGATTTTGTCGTATTGCTCAATAACCTTGTCAGGATAAACCCTGACAAAGGTGCTGAGTTTGCCACACAGATTGCGCAACAGGATTCTATCTCTATTGACATAAGTCGTATCGTGGATATTTTCATGTCTCAGAACATGATACCTCAAGCTACTGCTTTTTTGCTTGACGCCTTAAAAGAGAATAAGCCAGAACAAGGAGACTTGCAAACTAGACTTTTAGAAATCAATCTGCTTCACGCTCCTCAGGTAGCTGATGCAATTTTAGGTAACAATATGTTCTCGCATTATGATCGTCACGTTGTTGCTCAGCTGTGTGAGAAAGCAGGTCTTCTGCAACGCGCTCTTGAACATTATGATGATATATCTGACATAAAGCGAGTTGTTGTGCAGACTCAGTCTATGGATCCTGAATGGCTTATTAGCTATTTCGGCCGTCTTGATGTTGACCAGGCCCTTGACTGTCTCAGAGAAATGCTTAAGAGCAACATTAGACAAAACCTTCAGGTTGTTATTCAGATTGCAACTAAGTACTCCGACTTGCTGGGTTCTTTACATTTGGTGGCCTTATTCGAGGAATTTAAAACTGCAGAAGGTTTGTTTTATTATCTTCAAAGTATTGTCAATTTGTCTGATGACCCAGATATCATCTTCAAATACATTCAGACCGCTTGCGAAATTGGACAGTACAAAGAGGTCGAACGCATTGTTCGTGACAATACATATTATAACCCAGAGAAGGTTAAGAATTATTTGAAGGAGGTGAAGCTTCCTGATCAGCTTCCTTTGATTATTCTTTGCGATAAATACGACTTCGTTCATGACCTGGTACTATATTTATATAAGAATCAACAGTTCAAATTTATCGAAGTTTATGTTCAGCGTGTCAACCCATCAAAGACTCCCGCTGTCGTTGGTGCTCTGCTGGACGTAGACTGCGACGAGTCTATAATTCGTGCATTGCTCGATTCTGTTATCGGTCAAGTGCCTCTCGATCCACTCGTGTCTGAGGTTGAAGCACGCAACAGATTGAAACTGCTTCTTCCCTTCTTGGAGAAGACTCTTGAAGGAGGCTCTCAGGATGCAGCTCTGTTTAATGCGCTTGCTAAGATTTATATTGATAGCAATAACAACCCCGAGAAATTTTTAAAGGAGAATACGAATTACGATACGTTGACCATTGGAAAGTACTGCGAGAAGCGAGATCCTTATCTTGCTTTTATTGCGTACCAGAAGGGACATAATGATATGGAACTCGTGCATATTACTAATGAGAATGCAATGTTCAAGCACCAAGCTCGTTATTTGCTCACTCGTGCCGATCCTGATCTTTGGGCCAATGTTCTTTCTGATGACAGTATTTATCGTCAGCAGTTATTAGATCAAGTTATATCTACTGCAGTTCCTGAGTCTTCTAATCCAGAAGATGTGTCAATTGTCGTGAAAGCTTTGATGACTGCTGATTTGCCAGTTGAGCTTATTGAGCTATTGGAGAAGATCATTTTGGAGCCTTCGCCGTTTAACGACAACGAGAACCTGCAAAACCTTCTCATTTTGACTGCTATCAAGGCAGATAAGTCCAAGGTTATGGATCTCATTCACAGACTTGATAATTATGATGCCTATGATATCGCACAAATCGCTATTGACAACGAATTGTACGAAGAAGCATTCGAGATTTACAAGAAGCAGAAGGATAATGTTAAGGCTGTTGGAGTACTAGTTGACAATATTATGTCACTTGATCGGGCATCAGAATTTGCGGACACCGTTGATGAGCCTAGCGTTTGGAGCAGATTAGCTAAAGCACAACTTGAAGGCCTTCGCATCAATGATGCCATTGATAGCTATATTAAGGCTAAGGATCCTTCAGACTATCATGATGTCATCGACATTGCATCTCATGCTGGAAAGGATGACGAGCTGATCAAATACTTAGTTATGGCTAGAGCTACCCTTCGGGAGGCAGAAGTTGATGGTGCCCTTATACAGGCTTATGCTCGAACTGATAATCTTCCACAGATTGAGAATATGCTAGACGGTGCCAATGCTGCCAATGTCGATGAAACAGGCGATAAGCTATTTGAAGAAGGCTACTATCAAGCAGCCAAATTGCTTTATTCTAGTGTTTCAAATTGGGCTAAACTTGCTTCTACTCAAGTCTACTTAGGCAACTATTCCGATGCAGTGGATTGTGCTCGTAAGGCTAGCAACATTAAAGTTTGGAAGGAAGTTAATTCTGTTTGCGTTGATAAGAAAGAGTTTCGCTTGGCACAAATTTGTGGGCTTCATTTAATTGTTGATGCCGAGGAACTTCAATCTATCGTACAGCAATACGAATCTCTGGGCTATTTTGACGAATTGATTAGCTTGCTCGAGCAGGGTCTCGGACTTGAGCGAGCCCATATGGGAATGTTCACAGAGCTTGCAATCCTCTATGCTAAATATCAACCTGACCGAATGATGGAGCATTTGAAGCTGTTCTGGTCTCGAATCAATATTCCTAAGGTTCTTCGAGCCTGTGAACAGGCTCATCTGTGGCCTGAACTTGTATTCTTATATTGCCACTACGATGAGTGGGATAACGCCTGCCTTACTACTATGGAACGTGCGGCAGATGCTTTTGAGCACAATTCGTTTAAGGAAATGATTGTGAAGGTTGCCAACTTGGAAATCTATTATAAGGCGGTGAACTTTTATCTTCAGGAGCATCCTACATTATTGATAGATCTGCTAAGTGTTCTCACACCTCGAATTGATGCTTCTCGTGTTGTAAAGATGTTTCAACGATCAGACAACATTCCTCTTATTAAACCTTTTATCGTTTCGGTTTTGGAACAAAACAATCGTACAGTCAACGAGGTTTATTGTGATCTTCTTATTGAAGAAGATGATTACAAGAGCTTGAGGCACACCGTTGATAGTTATGATAATATTGACTCGTTGGAGCTGGCAAAGAAACTAGAAAAGCATGATCTGATCTTCTTTCGTCAGATTGCAGCACATTTGTACAAAAAGGCGAAGAAGTGGAACCAGTCTATTAGTCTCAGTAAGGAAGACAAACTTTTCAAGGATGCTATTGATACTGCTGCTGCAAGTGCTAATATTCATGTAGTTGATGAGCTTTTGAAATATTTCGTGGATACTGGCAACCACGAATGCTATGCAGCAATTCTTTATACTTGCTATGATTACATCAAGCCTGACGTTATCCATGAGTTGAATTGGCGCTATGGTCTTAATGACTACACTATGCCTTACCTGATCAATTTAGCAAAAGAAACAAGTGATCGGTTGACTTCCTTGGAGAAAGAGAATGAAGCTCTTAAAAATAGTGTCAAAGGCACCGCTGCTGATGAGAGTGAGCCAATCATTGGACCTGGCTCACGGCTGTTGCTGACCCAAGGTACCGGAGCTGGATTTGCTAATGGAATGGCTCCTCAAGGCACCGGATTACAATGGCCAAGTGCGTAGTCTTATATTCGTATTTCCGAATGTCATTATTCTGTAAATATGAAGTAGTTCTTACTATTATTTCTAGTAATAAAAATTAGACTCTTACGATTTCCTCAAATCAAATGATAACTATCAGATCAGAGTTGATGCATTTTTAGGCCTTTGTGACTCAATTGCATACAATATAACATTTTATTCATGGATTTGATATTAATCGTGATTATAGATCCTTTTTTTCTTTCAATCTAGACTGAACAAATTCCGCCATATTCACATCAGCTTCATCATAGGTTTTGAGCCAAGGGTGTTCGAGCAGCTGAGCATACGAAGGTCTCAGAGCACTGTCTTTCAGAAGGCACTGCTTACAGAAATCAACAGCTTCTTCCGAAAATCTGTCAGCCGGTAACTGTGGGGCCTCTTCTCTGACGATTGCATTTAATTGTGCAAATATACTGCTGTTAACTTCTGGGAGATAAGGATATCTACCTATAGCAGCTTCCAGTAGAGTTAGTCCAAGCGACCATACGTCCGCTTGAACGTTATATGAGGAGACTTCGCCAGGATTAGATCCAGCAGCACCAGAAGAAGCAAATATACGTTCAGGAGCCATATATGGTTGGCAGCCTATATTTGTCCTTGCAAGAGAGGCGACTAATTTCTTTGATACACCAAAATCACAGAGTTTTATTGAACCACTTGTAGAGAGCAGAATATTAGTAGGCTTAATATCACGATGCATCACATTATGCTCATCTTTGAGGTATTTCAATCCTTTGATGACTGACAAAGCTATATTGGCTAGGTAAGGCTCGTCTATGCCATTTTTGTATACATTAGCAAGTGAGCCTGCGTCCATATATTCCATGCAAATATAGACCCCTCCTTCAATAAAGAAGGCGCCGAAGAAATCAACTATATTTGGAGAATGACATCTGTTGAGAATTTCAAGTTCGTTTACTATTGTCTCCAATTTGGCTTTATCGAGTTCCAGTCGAATTTCCTTCATTGCCATAAACATTCCGGTGGGTTTATGAATTACTTTGAACACCGTTCCATAATTTCCAGAACCGAGTTCTTCTCTTTCTTCGAAATCGTCTGAAGATACTCGAAACGAAGAGCCCCCTGAAAAATCTACCCCACCCGAATGAACTACCGCGTGGCCGGCGAAGTTCAGTACACCTTTCTGAAGATCGAAGTATTCCGCAAATTGCGAAAACTGGTTCTCTACTTTCATCCTAGGCGGTTGGGGACGATGATCTAATGCTCCTGGAGTGCGATTATGCCCACTACTGTTCAAAGCACGACGGGCAAGGGAGGCTGAGCTTTGGCTTGTACGACAAGGTTGGAACACGGAAGCAGAGGAAAGGGAGGTTTCTGGAGAGTCGAGGGAGCCCGATGAATGTTGGTCATTGACTGAAGAGTGATCGAACTGGTGGCTGTTAGGAGTCGGTGTCTGAGAGCCAGACTCGTTATCCAAGGAAGAAGAGTTGGATAGACAGTCCGTAGCGCTTGTTGAAGTGTCAGAGGTGCGATCCAATGCGTTGGAGTCAGACACACCCGACAGGGAAAGGATAGAAGGGGATTCAGTAGTGAAGTCAGGAGTGGATATTTTGTCATCTGAATCATCGAAGACAGCGATTGAGCCTAAATTCAGGCCACGACGGGAAGCTAAAGAGGGCTTTCGATCGCCGAATGCAGAAGGTGAGCCAGCAAGCCGAGGAGACCGGGAGGCGCTTCTAGAGTTGAGCTTCTCGAGGAAATCCTTGTTACCTAAGCTCCGGCCGCGCTTGCGGGGAAACTGCGGGAGTTGTTTGCCAGCGGCAGCTGCAGCGGCCTGGCGTTTCTGTTGGAAAGCCTGGACCTTGGCCTGGACATCTGGCGAGAGAGTGACACCATTCAATAAGCGAGCAATATCCTCGTCGTTTTCGTGATCGGGTTTGGAGAGTAAGGAGGTCTGCGAAGTAGTTGGGCGATCGGGCAGGTGAGATCTGTTCGATTTGGAAGGATTAGAGTGAGTTTCAAATTCAAAAATGTCTGGTGGATCGAGCATGCGCGAATTGAATAAGTTCACGGACTGATCAAAAGATTCATCGGCTTCGCTGCCAGAGGAAGGCGGCGCAGGGTCGGAGTTGCTAGGTAAAGCCATTACTATCTCAGAACGCCCAAATGAGGATCCTGATAGGAGGAGAAAAGCGAGAAATGAGACGGGAAAGCGGGGGAAGCTAGAGATGAGTAATGATATATAATAATACACAGAGAAAAGACGTATTTGCAACAAACTAAGAATTAATACATAATACTCCTGCGCGAAAGAGGTAGGTACAGAGTCGGGTGTGGGTGGGGGTAGGAAATAGTTTAGTTGGATGCCGAAATAATAAGATTGCAGAAATGCCCTTTTTAGTTTCAATATGGGCCCCATTTGGAAGAAAATGCATAAATCCTATATCGCACCAACCTTATCTGCCCGATGCGACCATTACTGATCGAGCTACAAAATGTACGCTTAACTGGTGAACTTTAACATACTATTGCTTCCCAAATTACTAATTACTGAGGTTCGGGATATCGACATGGAAGAACGGCGTGTCAGATGAAACAATTGGTCCAATATGACGAACATCTTCAACGTCTCCACTCTCTTGTCCATTGAATTTTTCTTGTAGCGAAACTGACTGAAGAACCAACCCAACTGCTGAGCTTGATTCCTCTAACGGAGCTAACTCCGGCTCCGGCTGTCTGCCAAACTTCCCTCTAATGAAAGCATACAGCGCTCCCAATGGCGATCGTGGAATTGGGGCAGGTACAGGAATGCCTCTATTCCAGTTAGAGGGCTCGTCGCTAACAGAAGTGATCATTTGTGTGATATGCTGAGGAATTCCTCGCCCAAATCCAGTTGCTATCAACGCTCTTCTTATCCAAGGTGATAAAATCCGCGCAAAATGGAACTCGACTTCATGGCCACAGTACCTATTCACTTGATTCTGTGTATCGATGAGTGCCTGCACTCCAGTTGAGTCGACTGTGGATACACTACCAAAGTCAAAGATGATAGCGCGAAGAACCGGCCGGTTATCCTTTACACTGTCAGCTGGGGGTCTGTTTCTAGGTCCATGGTCGTTCCAAGGCCTATCTCCAAGTGTACGATAGATCGAACTACTTCCTTGCTTGAAATTTTTCTTCACTTCGTCAACAATAGTATCGTTATGCCGTGAAGCATTGGGATACGTAAGTCCTTCATTCAGGCGATAGATCAACACTCCTTCGGGGGGATCTTCAATAGCGATATCTGGGTTGACCACTCGGTGAGATAGAGGCACGTAAACGATTCGTTCGGTGATAATTCCAACCTTTCCGTCACTTGATTTCGGCCATGCTGCTATTATCGCTGTTTCTTGATTATCTGTACTGCTAGAATCTTCAGTACTTTCAGAATCAACCGAGTCTTCTTGCACGACAACGTCTTTAACATCTTCATTGGACTCCGTTTCATCAAATACTCTTGAGCTGGGATACCGTATCTCTGTCAGACGCACAAAACCAAGAAAGTCTCCAGAAGCCTTAGCAGTTCTGAATAGTAATACGGCAACGCAAGCAGCAATTGCAAAATAGATTCCAATCTCAATGGTGGTGAAGACAGTTAAAAACACACACACCAGGAAAATTATCGCATCTGTTGGAGATACTCGATAAAAACTTAGCAGTTGTTTAGGAGGCGCAATTAAATCAGCAACAGCATGAATGATAACGGCCGAAAGAGCTGCTTTTGGAATCCAATAGAAGGCACTGGTTAAAGCATACAAGGCTAGAAGCACTACCAAGCCAGTGAAAATTCCTGCCAATGGCGTTCTGACTCCACATTTCGATTTCAGAGCTGATCTGGAAAATGAGCCAGTAGCTGGATACGCATTAAAGAACACACCTATCAAATTGGTTACTCCGATTGCTACCAACTCTTGGTCTGGAATAATTTTATAATTGTTGATTCTTCCAAAGGATTTGGCAATAGCAATGTGTTCAAGTAGCAGCACTATAACACTAACCGGGAGCTCAGGAGCAATAGCTTTGAATATTCTCTCATCAAACTTAGGGGCACCTACATGCTGAAGACCGTAAGGAACCGTCTTGATAAGAGACAGTGAATACTTTGGAGTCTGGCCAGTTGCTTGAGAATGCCAATATTCGTGTCTGCATGTTAGATATGCAAACAAAGTTGCAAACACAATCACGATGGCGATTCTCATTACAGAGAAATAAAAGAAAATTCTGCCGTATTTGCGAGAATGTTTCTCCCCATATCCAGTAACTCCTTTGAGAAAATACAGAGCAAATAAGGAGACAAGTCCCCAAGCGGCATTGAGATTCGAGTGGCCCAAATTCTTAATCGTGTTGATCATCACCTTGTACGTGCTGTCTCTAGTGTTGAAGAGACTGCTAATTCCGAACAACTCCGGCAGCTGTCCAGTGAGGATATTAAATGCAGAACCTGACATAAACCCTGCGACAGCCGGCAAGGGGATAAACTCCACTATAAATCCCAGTCGAAGCAATCCAATACCTGCTGTAATTGCACCGCAGAGAAGAGCAACAGCAGTTGCGATTTGCGGACCTGTAAACTGATTTGGGTATGCATTCTGAACTCGGGTGATGACTTTACTGACCTCCAACGACATGACAGCGACGGGACCTATAGTGACATCTTTCGAGGTGGCGAAGAAGCAGTATATAAACACCCCGACAAAAGAAGAATAAAGTCCATACTGAGCAGGTAATAGAGCAATCTGAGCATAACTCATTGATTGTGGGACAACTACACAGCCCACTGATATTCCGGCTATGAGGTCTCCGATTAGCCATTGGATGTTGTACCGGTAGATCCATTGGAATATGGGGAAAAGGATGGAGAAATAGTTTCCGATCCGACGGAAAGGATGATTAAGGTGATCATAGACATAATCGTCTAGTCCTACTACCGGCGCGACGTAGTCTCGGTACTCTACCTTCTCGTTGTACAGAGTGTCGAGGCTTACAGCTCCAGTCGGGATGGCAGGATACTGGTCCTGGTCCCACCGAAAGGAATTCTTGACGGCCGTCCACTGCCCTTTAGCTTTGTCTTTGATTGTCATGGCCGGATCTTGCTAGAAAAGGTGTTGCCTTATGAAGAGTATACAAGACGAAGAGGGTGAGAGGGGGGAACGTAGAGCCTATATAATGATGTAGAGGTCTATTACGTGCTATAGTTTGAAATTTCTAAGAGTAGTTTTGCAATCCATACGAACAAATCACTAACGCAATTCTAGCGTAGGTCACGTGTAACGTTGTCAGTAGATTGCGAATCTTCGGTTTAACCTTAATTTAATAGTGTAATGGGCGGTCCTAATTGGTTAGGTTAACGTCTAATACAAGCAGGAGCGATGAGATGTGCGGCTAATAGAGTTATAAGGACGTACTTTCTAAGAGCATCGAATATAAATTTTTATAGCCTAGCAGTTATATGGCGATTAGGATAAAGTGTATGAGGAAGGACTATGCATAATGGCGTATTATTTTGACCATGCTAAAACCATCATTGATAGTGCCACGGAGCCGACAGAAAATGGGAGAGTAAGCACAACATAACCCCAGAAGAGTATCGAAGACATTTCCCTTTCAAAAATCCCATTCAATTGACATATTTGAGATAACTGAATTGCAGGGGGAGATGAGGTAAGGAGAAAAAGGACGACAATGAAAATCGGATCGTCCAGGATAGATATCTCGAAATTATGGACAATTAGAGCAAGAACAGGGAATAATATTATTGCTGGTATTATCATTCTGCAGAAGAGGCTGAGTGAGACAACAAGACCATGACGCTCTTCATCGCTTGGGTCCGTATCAGATATTTGAGGGCCACCAGCACTAGGGGCGAGATTACCGCCGAGCACTACTAGAATAAGAGGAACAGCAACAGCCCCTACTTGCTTGATGGCAGAACCTAAGGTGGAGTAGAGAAAATGAGGAGGGGTAAATATCTCGTGCTGTAACCGAGGTAGAGCTGCTACACAAATGGCCAGTAGCATACTCCACAAAGGTCTGTTCATAAAGCTTAAAACATATTTACCAGAAATATAAACAGGGTGCCATAGAGGATTAATAGCATAACCAAATCGCTGACCGAGAGCCTGAAGGCTTGTGTAAGACCTCAATGCAGTACCGTTAGCCGCATACATCCAGTCGTAACCTACTTCTATATCGGTATGAGGACAATTTCCTGACTGGCCAGCGGAGGGCTTGGAAATGGAATCCGAATCAGATTCTGAATCCGAGGGCGACCCGGGTTTAGCAGTTACTGGGTGAAGCTTTGTGAGATTAGTAGGGCTGGATTCAGAAGCAGTAGGAGTTGAGGATCCAGAGTTCGACCTAGTTGTAGCTTGACTGGGGATTGATATTCGCACAGAGCGATGCTCGCTCAATGACTCG
Source organism: Tortispora agaves (assembly GCA_030462865.1). Lineage (NCBI taxonomy): Eukaryota > Fungi > Ascomycota > Trigonopsidomycetes > Trigonopsidales > Trigonopsidaceae > Tortispora > Tortispora agaves. The sequence continues at coordinate 121,927 of JAKVQP010000008.1, forward strand.
TAGTTTGTATGTGGAACAGACAGCGTAAGTGGAGAATGTTCAGAATTAACATTGAGAGTATTAGAAGCCCGAGAAGAAGTAAGAGCCGAGGATGAAGCTTGCCTGGCAAGAGAACGCGAGGAGGCGATCCGCTCTATTTCTTCAGGTGTTGGTTTGGAAAGCAATGTATTGTAGCCCCAAGACCATCGGAGAATCTGCCCCAACTGCTGGAACAAAACTAAATAGAGGATGCCTCGAGATGTAATGTTGTCTTTGGTATCGTTAGGGATCCGATCCCACCTGAGTTGGTCAGCCATTGAAGAGGCGAGGGAGATAGTCAGGGAGACCGGCAATGAATTGGAGTTCCCAAAAACAGCCATTGCAGTGACAAAGTTAGACTCACGCTCATTGAGTCTAAACACTCGGCTAGTTATCCTTGAGCCTGCCCAAGAGATGGCAGTTGTGAAAACGAAGATTAAAGGTACCAGCCCGAGATCGGCCAGTGCATCCATAGAGAGACTCGATCCAAGCTTGGCAAACACCAGACAAGGAGTAAATATTTCTACATTAAGGGCAGAAATCTGTTTTTGGAGATCGGCATGTAATAACCCTGCTTTGGACGCCCAGAAACCGAGGGACGATACTATGACTACTTGCAAGACAGCTTGGAAAGCTAGGAAAGAGAGGGTACCGTAACTTACAGCATCCGCCATGAAAAAAGGTTAAAACAGCTGGAAAATCGAGCTGTTAATAACCCTGAGAAGTTAACGTACCAATGATATCAGGCTTAGTGCGACTATTCTCCTAAAAGATACAGTGCAGCACGTAGTACTACGGTCAGTTCGTGACCTGAATTAACGGGTTGAGAAAGATAGGAATGGACTTGGGGATTAGATAGCCAAATTAAGTTTTTGGGACACGTCCCGTTTGTGTGATTGGCCAGGGGGTTGTACTTTGGGCGCGTGGGAAAGGCGGTGAATCCAGTAGCCGAAAGCGGCTCGGAGACGAATCAGAAAAAGCAAGAAGAGTGCATTCGCCAAACCTCATTGTGCCTATCTATATATGTGAGAGCAACAGCGCGCAGCAGAGGGAGACTAGCCCTGCATGACGAGGGTTTGGGTTGATCGATATAGAAAGGGGTTCTGGGCCATGAAACAGTTGCGATGGACGGTTTCCTCATTGTGATTTCCAGAACCAGTTCGAAATGCTCGAGGATGCTACTGCTCCGGTGGGATCGGGTTGCGTGAATTTCTTCGCTTTCAGATCGTACGCTTCTTTCTCCAGATCTGATATTTCGAGCTGCTTGCTCTGCACCATTTCGTCTGCCAATAATCTAAGCCGGAGCCAATGGATAGATGAGTAGACAAATGATCCAATTAGGAATATTTTCCCGACAGGGTATACGGCTTCTCGATAAATGTTGCTCATACTAATGTGAAGTGGAAGGGAGAAAGAGTTTTATAGATTTGGCTCTTGGGAGATCTGTGCCGATAGCAGCACAGAATGATTCAGGACACTGCACTTGTGCTAGTGCAGTTGTATACATCAAGCATTTTCTGATAGATAGTTGTTTTACTCTATACTTGTTTCAGCAGTGATCGCAGGCGTGACCGGTGGCGGATGAATATTAGCGACATGATCGTATATATAACTATTCAGGGAGATTGCTCAATTGGGACTATATATAGCAAGCGTATATCAAAATATAAACCAAGCGTTGATGGTTTAGTGGTAAAATTCGTCGTTGCCATCGACGAGCCCCCGGTTCGATTCCGGGTCAACGCATTTTTTAAATTTCAATTTTCATTTAATAGTGTCTGTATTTTAGTCGACATCGTGCTCGAATAATGATACACCTGCTAGAAGAAAATTTACCGGAAGGAAAAACGTTCAAGCTCTACTCGTCCCGAACCAGGGCCTTTCCTCGTCGGCTAACTAAAGCTAAGAATGCTCCAAAAGGTTCAGGTTCCTCCATACTATATCTATTAGTGAGTGATGATGTAGCGATATTTGGCCTCGAGGTGGAAATATATGAAGAGGCCAGTATGGTGACACTGTTCATATCGAAAGCTGACACTACGGGATATTACTACTCTAAGAATCCAAAGCCCTCGCGTTTGGCGTTCGGAACAATCACACAACGCATACTTGAAAACATCATTTCAGAGTTTCCTAATCGCAAGGTTCGATTGTGCATTTTCACACGCCCGGAAAAACAATACCTATTTGGGCTGTCTTCGAAATGCAAGGACAAGCACATACTTACTGGTCTCCAACTTTTCAAGTGGTGGATCAAGGTATCTGACACTGTTATGCGATTCGCATGCGAAACAGATTCAATTGAACAATATGCACTAATTCCAGGGATGGACAACCAGGAAATGAAGCAGTTAATCAGCGCTTTCAAAGATTGGCGGGTAGGAACAGTATTTTGTAAGCCAGAAGATGAGCAAAAAACTAGAGCGGTGGATGTTATTCCACAATTTTCAGATGATCCGAAGACTAGATTTATTTCAGATATAGAATCACAGAGCAGACAGCAAGAGGTGACTGTAAGACTATTTTTTGAAGAGATCCAGGGCCGACAAGAATTTCGACTTGCACAGACGGTAGGTGTAATAGGAATAATAGGACAAACAAGGGCTGGAAAAAATAGTACTCCACAACCGCCCCTTGACAGATTACTTGATACACATGCGTATGACCGACTTCATGAGCAGCTGCTTAATGGAGACTACAGTTCTTTAAGTAGTGCTAAGAATGCAACAGCGGACATATGCAAATCAATGAACAACAAAATCGAGTTGATTGGCAAGTTAAAAACAGCAGATCAATCTAAAGCAGAAGCTCCCGCAAAGCGAGTCAACGTATTAGGAGCAAGTCTGATTCGGAAGAAAACTAAGGTGTCTGATCAACGTTAGTGATGTCGTTAAGACTCATCTCAAGTTTCCGATTAAAATATAGATTTCTTTGCAACTGAATCCTCCAGCTACTTTTCTGCCTGTGATAACCCCAACGAGACTCTTGATAAAACACCAAACTATTCAAAAGAGCCACAGCTTTTTTACGGTCTATATTGGAACACTTAATACAGTTTTCTGGAGCCTTACCCATGTTGATCTTAGCGCCTATCCATTTGATTCGACTGTAATATTCGATTGGGATTCCTCTCAAGTAAACCCTCATGATGTCCAGCCCATGAGGATCAGCATCAACTGCGACTAGTACTTTGATCTGGGGCTGTTTTTCTATTTCCTGCATGATGAGAGCTAATAGCTGAACTGTTACATTGTCGGGGTAACCCTTGCCGCAAATTACTATTCGATTATTTCCAAGGTATTTTGATTCGATTAAAGAATGAAGGATCGCTTCTTTCTCGACGACAACTATGGTATCGATCTTCGGACCTAAAACCACACTCACAGGCTTCCCCGGGATGGTGGAGAATGTTTCACAACTTATTTCACAGTGGGGATTTACGCATGAGATTTTCATTGCGCCAATTGCACTTCCTTTACTACCTGGAACTATACCAAGCAGCGTTGACTCTATGTTTAGCGCCTTGCTGAGAAGGTTCAACGCTATTTCTACGGCGTACTGGGAGCCAAACAAGGTAGTATTTCTGTAGTAGACTTCTCGTCTAGTAACAGTTTTATTCTCTTCAAGAGTCTCAATAGAGACAGTGAGAACCAGAAGAACCATCGTGAATCGGCGGCATTCCGATTCGGTTTTACCAGGGAAAGTAACATCGCCTATTTTAAGTTCACGACATTGTTGAAGCGAAGATACTACATACGATATCAGACCTTTCAATTTCTTGAGAACTCGTCGCCTACTTGGACCTGGCTTCACGAAGTATCGAGGTTGACTGGACATGGTGGAATTAGACTGAAAAGGGAAAGACCCAAGAGAAATAACAATAGCATAAAGTCTGCAACAGAAAGGAAAGAAGATGAATAGAAATACAGAATAATCTTAGTTCAGATAAAATACATTATAGTCCGTTAGAGTGAACCCCATGGAGTCCAGGAGTCTGCTCTGACGTAGCGGTAGTCAGTGGCTTTGGCTCAAATGTTACCGGGAATCCAGTACTTGCAAATCCAAGTACGATTGTCTGTCTTGATATGAGGAGCTTGGATTGAATCAACTGTCTGATGAAGTCTTTGTAATCAGAAGGCTGAGTCGGTGAGATATATTTGAGTCGTAGCCAAAGGCCGAAGTCGAGAGGCTTAATCAGGGTGCCAAAAATCGCTGTTTCTAACGGCTGGGTGATGTGTGTGATTTGAGTCGGGCAGATAATAGTAGTAATGGAAAGCTCTGCTAAAACTCTTCGGAACCCTTCGGTATTAAACTCCGGAAAGTCGTTCAAGATTAGAACCATCTGCAGATAAGGGTCGTTCACTTTAGAAGAAGCTGCTGGAACCAGCACATTTCTCACATAGTCGGTTACTAAAGCTTCACGTGTAAAGCATTCAGTAGAACCTCTGAATGCGTATGAGGTACTATGTTGAGAAGCGAAATCCTTCAGTGAGTTCAAATGATCTACATTCGGTGAAGTAATGGCAATCATACCAGGCATTAGGGTTCCATCGGCACAAGCACACTCATAGATCATGAACGAATCTCGTAGAGGGACAGTGCTAGAGTCTGCTTTGGATATGACTGAAGGCCGATAAGTGTCCTGATAAGAGGGCAACGAAAATTCAGCTAGACTGAATACAAGCTCAGCCGCAGTTTTGACACCATTTAAGACTCGTGAAATTTGATCTTCGTGTTTTCGTAGATTCGTCTTAGTACCGGCACGTTTACGTCTTCTATCGCCTTCTGGGAAGAGTTCAAGACCCAATGTTTCAGAATTGCGGCTCATGAATGATCTAAACCAGTATCTCGAAAGTTCATCTCTGTCTTGGCTGAGAGGAGTAGAGAACATGAACGGGTTAGAAGGAGTAGAGGATCCAATAGCCTTCGAAGCAGGTGACTGAGTAGGAGTAGAACGTGAAATGAAGGCTGGGGTCAGTAGGTTTGATTGTGATGGACCATTCCGGGACGCATCTGCCGCTGGCCCAGGTATTGATAAGCGGTCATTAGGCGATGAGTGAGGGACATTGGATTTGATTTTAGTAGGAGCAGAAGATGGAGAAGTAGCAGAGGAAGAAAGATTCCCCGTAGATGTCGAATTCAAGGTGTCTCCGGAGGCCGGCTGTGGAGGATCTGATGGACCAGGGTGTGCGGGTGCATCCACAGCGGGCTGTGGAGGATCTGAAAGGGCAGGTGGCGTAGAAGTATCAGCGACATGCAGTGGAGAATCTGAAAGAGCAGGTTGTGTAGAAAGATGAACAGCAGTCTGCGAATGATCTAAAGAAGCATCAGCTGCGGGTTGCGAAGGGACAGCAGATGTATCTTTGACTGCAGCCAAAGGGACAGCTGGAGTAGGGCTATATTCTTGAGAATACACTTGGTGATTTGAGTCGCGTATTGGAGAGTCTGCGGTTTGAGAAGCAGTATCTGAGCGGAGACGCGATGTGCGGTCTTTAGAGATACGAGATTCATGTATTGATCTAGCAAGTGTCTTTACCTCAATGATCTTGAGAGGGTATCCGTCATAGTAGCCACGCACAGCGGCCTCTGCGACCTTGGCTTCTTCTTCTAGAGATAGATATCTGCCTCTGCGCGAGCCTCTTGGTCGTGAGGAATCGTCGTCCTCCACTATAGAGAGGCCTGCCGAATCTTCGGTGCCATTGGTTATATCGAGGGAATCCTCGCTTAAAGTACCACCTCGAGCGTTCAGGCGCTTGATAACCATTCTATAGCTCAAGCCAAACTCCTTTGCTAAAAGTTTACGGCCACTCCGGGACTTCTTACCGGGGAGGTTCTCGAATCTCACGATTTCATCAGCACATAAATCATACAGACGGTTCAGAATGTCTCTGCGCATCCGGGAAGTGCTCGTATTCTGCATGGCAGCACGCATTTCAGCCATTGTCTTTCGGACATCGTCTGGAATATCAGGAGTCTTAGGAATGTGCATTGTTGGCTGTTTATAGATATTCCGCAGCTGTGGTAACTACGTGATGCGCACCGTAGTTAGGGGGAATTGCCGTAACATTTTTCCGCCAATGTCTTCGTTGCTACGGAAACATCCTCTCTTCCAATAATGGACCTGGATCCTACGCAGCTTGACGGGGTGCCAGCGCTCGCTGCCACGCTTAATTCTGCTATTGATGCTCCTTCTCAGGCTGATGACGAAAGCTCTGGTAGCTGGAGTGTCTGGACGAACACGTACTCCAAGTCTCGACTGTTTGTGGTGATCGCAAGGTCGTTAGCTGTGAACCTGCTGCTCCCATTCGCAAATGGAGTAATGCTAGGATTCGGCGAGATCTTTGCCCACGAAGTCGGGTTTAAACTTGGATGGCTTGGTGCCCGACCTAGGAGCCAAATAAAGGCAGTATCTACGGTTACGAGAAAGAACGAGGACGATAACGAGAAAATAGCATTATTAGCCGCGGTGCAGTAGAGACCTGATTAGCCAGGATCGCTAGCCAGACAGGCATGGAGTGCCTTGGCAACTCATTTCTGCGGAGGTTTTCTATATACAGCTTCGACAGCGGACCCATGTGTTTGAGTGGCCCGTCTCTGGTTTTGGGGACTTTCCTTCAGCTCCTTGGTAAGCCGACTCACTTTCTCAGCGTCGGCCATGGACTTCTTCATTCGCTCGGCCATTGTGGGTGCTTTGAAGTTAGGATCGGGCGGAGGTAGCTTGATCAGAGGCTCCATGCCCAGTAATTTTCTCACACCGGGTCTGCGGAGCATTGCCGACGTCGTCATGGACATCAGTGACGTCGTGCTGATGTAGAGAACTGTTGCGGCATCAAACGACATCATGACAAAAATCGACAATACAGGTAAGCCATACATCACTTTCTTCATTGTACTGCTCATGCTCTGCATCCCTGTCTCTCCTCCCAGCCGGAAACCGATCAGCAGGGCGGCCGTAGACAGAATTTGCATACCCAGGAATGGATCGGGCTCGTAGAGACATTTGAACCAAAGTGCTCCTTGGTCCTCAAACCCGGCAACTGGAACCGCAGACATCTTTCGTAGAGCAAAGAACATCCCAATACTAAGGGGTGCCGAAAGCATCGGTCCCAGACTAGCGCTCATTTTGAACCCAGACTCCCTGAGAAGCTTCGCCTGAGCCATTTGGTATTCCACTGCCTTCTGGGGGTCTTGTTCTGCGAAAGCCAGGGCTGCGAGCTTATCTTGCTGCGGCTTGATTTTGTTGATTTTCGCAGTGTTATTCGATGCCCGAATCGTCAGCGGAAGCGTCACTAGCCTGACGCCAACCGCCGCAGTTACTATTGTAGCCCACCAGGGTAGATGCCCGTACACATGTATCATCTCTAGTATATGCTGCATTACATCTGGCGGCCACCACCAAGTCGTAGCCAGCCCTACGCTCTGAAGGTATCCGATATGATCCGAAGCCGAGCCGGCAACCTCTGCAATTTCGCTCATAGGAGAAGTGCTAGCGGCTTCTGCTAGTGCGCTGGGGGTAGTGGAGTTCCACCTCAGTGCTGCAAGACTAGGAGCTGCGGGGCGTACACGCCAACATTGCTATCTTGTTAAATTTTGAGCGGTACATAATTTACGGTTTACTTATACATACCCTTAGAGGCGCGTGCCTCAGTGTCGATCGAAGCATAGCCGACAGTTGGAAGCAGAGTTTGGGGGTAAAAATAGCGTCCTCGGGGGTTGGTGGATCGTCTTTTGGGAGTTTCCTATATGGCTTCGGCTAGGATCCCGCGAACCAGAGCGTCATTTTCAACGATCCTTGGAGCCAATATTTCTCCCACAATAGCCTTTACCTTCTCTCTATCTTCGTCTGAAGGTTCGCTGACGTCTTCTGTTTCGCTAAGCACCGACAGTGTGTCGAGCAGCGCTGTGAGAAGCACTTCTTTGTCGGGTTCAGACAGCTCGGACAGCGTTGTAGACCATATCTTCAGGTTTTCTAGCACCACCAGCCGTACTACTTCTGGCCCAAGCCCCTTCAAGGCAATAAGTGCACCGTAGTGGGTTCCAGGTGACTTTGAAGGGTCCATGAACGCCCGCAGAAGAGTGCGGGTAATCCGCGGTTTGAGAGTGTGGTAAGTTTCCGAATAAGTGTTGCAAATATGCAGAACAATAGCGCCAGAATAATCTCGTATTTGGTAGTTCAGTTGATCTCCGGTACCGATATTCTTAGCCAGCAGTAGCGTCAAGACTGGCGGCATTATGGAGTGAATGTATGGCTCGATAAAGATAGTCTTGTTGCTGATAAGAGCATCGACTGTATCAAGCATAGTCTGCATGAGTTTCACATTAGACAGGTTGTGTGTCACTTTTTCAGAAACTATCTGAATTAGGTATGGTACAAGCTGGTGAAGGCCAGGATCGTTTCTTAGAGAGCCAATAGCTGCTTTACTTAGCTCATCATTATCGCCAGTAAGGGCTTCGACAACGCGTTCAAAGTACAACTGCAGTTCCTTCGAGAGGATGTGCTTAATTAGAGGCTTCACTTGCACGTTATTTGCCAAAGCCGCGGCCCGCGAGATGTCCAGCCCTTTAATCGACGGGGACAGAGACTGAATTTCGTCGCCAGAGGGGTTCTGGGGAATAGCTGGCTGAACTCCTTCAATAGCAAGCCAATGTGCGGTAAACGAGACCTGCTTAGGAACTTTGGGCAAAGGAGCATTGATGATCTTCTCAAAATCAACCTCCTCGTCCTCTACGTAATACAGCGGCTGGCCAATAACCGGTCGGAACTTGATAGGTCTTGAGGATTCATACCCAAACACAGGCTCTACATTTAGCACCCGTAAAGCGTAGTTAATATCTGATGTCGCCAGGGTGTTTCTCTTCGAATGGCGCATGAACTTGATTGCTTCCTCGAGAATCTCATGAATGCGGTACTCGATATCCATAGCCAAAGTTCCTGCAACATCGTCCGCCATCTGGTTCGCACCTATTCCAAGGGACTCACCCACATCCTTCACTGTGTCCGATGGCGACCACAGAGAGTGTGAGGCCTTCGACATTTCGTTATTTGTCGAGTGCTGCATTGGTCCCGAGGGGTGCGCCAGTGGTGTTCCTAGGGTTTCCCTAGGGCTGCTCGGCCAGTACCCAACCTGCCTCTTTCCAGCACCTAACTGGACGAAGATATAATATAATACCCGACCCGCAGTGGAGATCAGTAATTGACGTAGCTGGGGCGCTAGATCAGTAAGAGAAGTAGGCCGTATATCACCCGGGGATCTATACCACGTTAACCTTGGAGTGTGCGATCTGCCGCTGGATCACTATATACCAGTTTTGAGGCCCAGGCACTGGATTTCCCTTGCGAGGGATGTTGGGGGGCCTCAATCGGTCAGTACCACGGCACTCCGTGTGAAGATGCTCATCATCCCTCAAATTAGGTTGTACTCAGATTCTCAAGATGACCCGGAAGTCCTAAAATGGGTACCGGAGCTCTCATTGAAAGATATTTATAGTGTCATCGAAAAACGCATTAAAGAGTCTGAAGATTCCCAAGGTACTGTATCATCGTCTAAAGCGCTTTTCTCACTCAAGAAACAGCCGAAACCTTACCGGAAGCCAATGTGGGGCGCATCTGGCCATAAATGGCCAGCACCTAGCCCCAAATCGTCTACTGCCTATGCTGACGAATCCAGGCTGGTTGCTATATTGAAATGGAAAGCTAAGGATCTAGCTGAGCGTGAAAAGCACCTGAACAAGTTTCAATCTGCTAAAGACCTGTCGGATCTAGAAACTGCTAATCTTCCAGACTCTCTGGGATTAAGTGCGTGGAAGCAGTACTATCTCTTTAACATGGCTACCCTCGAAAGCGTAGATAACAGAGCTTCTGCTACAGCAAAACATGCTAACGGTCCCCGCTCAATGTTCTACAATTTTCTAAAGAATTCTAAACTCTTTGGACTTCATTCACCTTCTTTCCAAGACCAACGGTCTTTTCAGGTATCTCCTCACCAAGATGCAGAGGCCTATTTGAGCCAGCTCGCCAGAATGGCCTATCCATTACCAGACTACACTCCGTCGAAAGATGATATATGGCATACTACGTTTGTGGTTAGCCTGCGGACGATTCGGCAAAGACTGCGGATGCCCAGACAGCCTGCATGGGATGCACAAAACACTAAAGATTTCTCGCGGGCATTATTCGATACCACTGATGATGCTTCATTTTTTAGCATTTTTGAAGCATATCTCGAACTGCCGCAACCGCGGCCACTACATATGAAACCTCGCTTGTTTGAGCAGTTCCTCTCAAGACTCCTTGGGCTTGATGTGGTCACGCCTAATTGGGCACAGGCGGTGATGACCGTATACAGAGATATGGAAGAGGCCCAACTGCCGCTTACGCCGATGGAAAGATGCTCCAGAATATACTACTCAGCTGTAGCGAAGGGCTGGCCATTGACTGAAGAAGGACTAAATGCTGCGGTACATGAGTTTAATGATTATATGTCCTATGTCGAGTCTAAGAATTTGCATATTCTTACCAGTAACAGCTTACAAAATGAAAACAGGGAGCAGAACAATACATTACCAACACCAACGTTCACGGGAGGTGCACCTATCCTATTAGGGCTTGCTCTTAATGCCCAAAACCGAGAACTAGCAAAGATAGCAGCTGCTGTAATGGTGCCTAGATATATTTGGGAAGGATCTGAAATGTCCGGTTACGGAATGGCTGAAGGACGAAGTACCAATCTAGATAGAGCAAGCTTTGTACTTTTGTGCAGATATTTTGCAGACACTGCTCGACCGGATATAATTCGACGGCTATACAGTGCCCTTCTAAGCCAAGGAGATGTTGTGATAGATATTACATTGATCAACGCGTACCTGCTGGGACTCGTTCGTACAGGCCAGGTAGATGAAGCCGAATCTATATTAAGCCGAATCGAAGAAAGAGCGAAAGAAAAAGGCTTGAGGAGTGGTCCTGATTTGAGCAAAGGAATGCAGCGACAAATTGAGTATTTACTTAAACTGGTGAGCGCCAAGCGACTGATTAATCAGATGAGACCACCGTCAGATTTGGCTATGATACCAGGCCCTGAACGAGTCGTTCCGGTAGTGCCAAACCATCAATCATACTATATGTTTATCATGCATTACTGCCGATCAGGAAACTACGAGAGGGTGCGATCCTTAGTGGAGAGAATGGAGGCCATGGGCATTCCCGTGTCAGTTGAGATTGCCACTGAAATTATCAAGGGATTTAACCGAAGTAAAGAGTGGGGCAATGAACGGCTCCAAACATTTTGTGAGGCTTATCAGGAACAAGTTATAGAGAGTGCGAGGTCCGGGAAGAGACGGTTCGTGCGCGTGAGCCGGCAATGGAAGATTGCAGTCGAAATGAAAAAGCCAGCCGTCACAGCGGAACTTGCACATACCTTACTGACGGCATATATTCGTCGAGGCATGACAGATGAAGCACAGCATTCGATGGGGTGGATGGAAGAAGTGTATGAGGAATTTTATGGTCGAGCGTTAACTGACGACAAGAGCATCAAACGTCTCACAGAGACAATGACAACACAAATGACAAGAACGAAGTAATGAAAATGTTATGAACTGGATAAATGATAAAAAAATAGAATTACTTAGTTGTTTTTGTCTTTAGCAGCCTCTCTTGCTTCGGCACGAGCCTCCGCGCGAGAAAGAGCTTTCCCTTCGGAGATATCGAAAGTCTTTTTGGCATCACGGATGAGTTTCTGCATAGCAAGCAGTTCCTCAACCCTGCCAATCTTCTGCGGGTCTTTTCGAAGCGCGAACTTGAAGTCGTCCACCTTGACTTTTGCTCTTCCGGCGGTTCTGCTGAATCGCATGGCCTCATGACATACGGACACTATGTACTGCGACAAGATATCTTCAAGAACCGCCACTGTTTCATTGTTAGGATTGCGGACATCACCAAAAGCATATAAGAGCGATCGGATGTCATTGGTGAACAACCCTGCCCGTTTACGTTTACGTAAGTCCTGGCGGTCCATGACGAGGATAAGATTCGGTGATTAGGCGTGAGGCTGTACTTTAAAGTGGGCGTTTCTCCCAATGGGTCACGAGGACAGGATTACCGGTAGTAGCACTAACCAATATTGATATCATTAAAGGAGCCATACATTTAAGTGGCATTAGCATAAATAGTAGTATACACCGAGGCAGTATAGCATGCGTTGTAGGGTCATTCGTATCACAAATATGACTTGGTTGTAGAGATAGCATTCAAAGGACCTGGTAATAGGGCTCGTGGTGTTCGTTATTCTAGAGCGCCAGAGGCAGTATGCGGAATGCCAGCCAGCTTCACGACCGCATACCGGAAAGCGTTCTGTTCAGGAGTAACTTCATACAATAGAGAGCTGTTGTTCGGCTTGTTTGTGGCATTGTCGAGCATCTCGTTCTCTTGAAGACAGAGATGACACTTGGAAGAAGGCGAAGGCATGAGATGCTTGAACACACCGCACTGATGGAAGTCCTGCTTCGATCTGTAGTAACATAGAGGCAGGTTAGCCGTGGCTCTGTGAAAGACCCGGATGACTAAACTGCGACAGAAGTCTCGCATAGATGTGGAGACATATTCTGAGAGCTGCGACTCGCAGATATCCTCGACAACCCGGAGCTCTCGGACTAAAACGTACAGAGCATCGAACACTGTAGCTATCTGTGTTATGTCGGAAATCACTTTGAGGCGAAATGACTCGATATAGCCATTGGCAGTATTGGCCCAACTCCAAAGCGCCTGTCTAGCCGATGCTGGATCATTCCGGACTTTCTGTATTAGAGCATCGACAGACTTCTCGTCCTTGGAGAACATTCCACAGGCTCTGCGTATTAAAGGTTCGTTATGTGCCACAGCTTCTGGATCGAGCATAAGCGCTGCAAATATCTCATCCATTGGGCCCAACAGCGCTTTCGTCTGTAGCCCGAACTCGGTACAACGTACACGATCCTCTAGGATCGCAGCCATACATATGTTTATTGGAGCTGTCAGCTCCATAAACTCCTGTTGCGAAAAATACCAGAAACAGCCTGCTGTTTGGAAATAACGGTTTATCCAGAAATAAGCCGTTAGAAACTTCGGAATCACTTTCTTGTCAATTCTTTCGTAGATGTCCAGCTGCTCTATCACCGGATTCATGCTAAGATTCTCAAGTTGGCTTTCAGCCGCGTCGCCAATCTAACCGTATTCAAACTCCCAGCCGCACTCCCTTCTTCTGGCCGTTGGAAAATGGTAGGTATTCACACGAATCAGGAATAAGCACGCAAACTAACCCGTAAATAGAGTGCGATATTTAATTTTCAGAGTCTGCTGATAGTGCTGGTACTGATCATATGCACAGCTACATATGCACGGAGCCTAATACCTTCCGTGATCGACCGCAACAAAACTGGACCGGCGGGTGTCTTCTGGAAGGCTGCCCGGATCGGTGAGCGGCTGAGCCCCTACGTGTCGCTGTGCTGTATTGCTATGGCCATATCTATGCTAATGTAAGAAATATAATGTTATTCAATAAACCTCATCGCGTCCTGTAACCATCTTCCTGGTGGTTTCCGAGCCCATTATTCTTTCTAGCTTCAGAGCATCCAGCTTGGAAAACATAACTCTCACTTGTGCAGAATCTCCGTCAATTCCACTACGCCTATTGTTGTCCTCCACCATTTTCACAAACTCGCAGTAGTATAGTGGATTAGCAGGCAAGGCATACATCACTGCTCTCCGAACGCCTTTAAAGGAGAATCGTCGATAATGATAAGCTCTCCACGTATAGATCATGATGTGCTTCCGGCCATCTGCAAATAGTGATCGTGCCCGAGAAACCTCCGGTCCCGATGAATATTCAGATATAGCAACAAAGCTGGGCATCACAATACTGTTTTTGTTCATGTAGTTGCGGACCCGTACAAAATCAATGTAATCCGGCACGATTACCAAAGTACCCGAACCAGGCTGAGCTGTCGACGGCATAGGTGCAGAACGTGCTATGCTAGGCAATATAACAGAGGTGAAATGCTTGAATCGAAGATCGGGCTCAGCAGATACTTCCAAACCTGCTCGTCCTCCTATTCGCTCAAACTGTTGTTTGACGTTACCTGTTGCGATCGGCAAATCATATTTCGGTTTCAGTTTATGTTTACCCGCCTTGTTTTTCAGTTGATTAAATAAAGAGTTGATTTCAGGAGTGATGTATTGGGCCAAAATAATCGTCTGTCTCATTTCATTACTCAGCCCATCCAGATAAAAAGGCCGCACGCGACTAAAATCACATCCATGTGGTTTGGCAGGCATATTGTTTAAATACCTAAATACATGCTGAAGATGAGTCCAGTTCTGTTCTAGGATCGCATCAGCATAATCAACAATGCATACCTCAACGGAGGAAAGAAAATCGTGATCATGCTTTTTTTGAGATTTGACATTATCCGTGTCCTCATCGCTAATAGCTAGCCTGAGTCCCAACGCCGATCCAATGATGATATCAGAACTGTAGAACTCCGAGTAGAGTTTGGCTGTCTTCCTTGTAATCTTGATTCCCATACGAAAACTATCGTCAGTGTTTCCAGCAAATAAGAAGCGGAAGTCTTCCGGCTTTCTTTTCACCAAATCAGGCGTGTCTGCATAAAATTCGTCAACAAATCGCTTGTAATTCTCAGTCTGCTCAGGTTTCAGTATTTTGAGTAGATCTTCAACAAAGTTGTAGCAAAAGTCCTTTGTAGGGACAATAACCAGCACCTTAGGACGGGTGAAGCCCTGATCACGAAGTTCTAGATCAGGGCTGACCACAAGTTTTTCGTTATTCTTCATTATTCGCTTTCTTGTTTTAATGATATGATTTAAGCAGTGCAGAGCACATAGCCTTCGCAGTTCTGGCTCATTCGTAGGAGATTCCGGGGTGAATAGGATGTCCCTATATCCACAGACCGCGGCACTTAGTTTGGTCTGCAACACAGACAGGTCCCCGTTGAGGCTAGAAAACGTAGCTCTAAGCTTTTCTCGAATGTATAAAGACTCTAACGAGCTACTCGAAGGAAGTGGGGGCTGCTTGTCATCAAATCTAGTAAACGGATCGACGGTTTCTTCGTCATCGTCTTCATCATGCAGTGAACCAACAGACTCATTATCATCTAAGATTTCATAATCATTTACCTCACTTGTATGAACCTCTATTATCTTGTTCGAGGCATCATCATTTAGATCTTCCCCGTGATCCGAATCATCATCGCGATCCAAATCCTCTTCATGATCCAGATCACTATTTTCACTTGCGCTGATGTTTTCACCAAACTCATCATCAGATTCACCTTCACTCCTGTCACTTTCATCACTGCTAAGCTCCGCTTGCAATAGCGACATCAAATCTTCGCATGCTCCACCACCGACCTTCCTCTTCTTCACTGGCGCAGGATCTGGCGTTCGCTTTTGCTTGCTCGCACGCACATTATTCTCTCGTCTCTGACGCCTCCATAAGTCAGGATCGCTACCAGGGGCCCGCCGAACGAAACGGGCTGTCTCTCGGCCATTTCGAGACGCCATAATCTACCCAGTAGCCCTCGAGAGCTGCGAAGCAGCCCAAACTTTTCAGGGTGTAGGGGTAAAACCATAAGTTTTCTTCGATCCAGCTCAACCCTCGATACCGACATTATGAATTTTATCCAGCTGACGCAACCCAGCGGCACACTTGGTGCTGGTGGCTCTGTTGGAGTGCCTTTGACCGTCATTGTTCATCCGCAGGTCATTTTTTCGATTCTTGACCACTCCATCCGCCACGACGAGGGCCAGACAAACGTGATCGGCACTCTTCTAGGAATTCGCTCAGACGACGGTTCGGAGCTCGAAATCAGAACTGCATACGGCGTGCCTTATGTCGATAGTAGCGAAGAAGGGGAATTTAGAATGGACATGGAGTACAATCAGCAGATGTACCTTTTGCACCAAAAGATTCATACGAACGAAGTTGTTGTAGGCTGGTACAGCAACTTTTCAGAAATGACTCCGCTTGCTTTTCTGGCCCAAGGGTTCTATGGCGAGCGAACACGTCCATTCTCTCCTGTTTATCTTAGTGTTGATTCTCGACCAGGCCAACCTTTTGCCGTCCAAGCCTTTGTCTCATCTAAGATCGGCGCTGGCTTGATTCGACCTCAAATGGCTGATGATGGCTCGTTGCAACCCACAAAAACCACTGTTTTTGAGCCTGTCAAGACAGTAGTTAAGTCTACCTCACCAGTTGATAACGCTGCTTTTGCTCAGACTTACCAGGCAGCACAATCTTTCTCTAACTCTGCCCCTGTTCTCACTGACTCTAAGAAGTTGTTGGAATCCATCGAGACTGTGCTCGAAATGGTCGAACGGGTTCGCAGGTACGTTCACGATGTATTAGAAGGTAATGCTCCTGCACGGGTGGAGGTCGGAAAGTTCCTCTTGGCTGCACTCTCTGCTAAACCTCACCTAGACCCGGAAACAGTCGAGCAAATGCTCTCTTCTCACCTTCAGGACGTCCTTATGACTGTGTATCTCTCCAACGCTATTAAAACTCAAATAGACCTTTCACAGAGACTAGTTTCTACTGTCTAATATATAATGTCTTATATTTTCTCATAAGTAATATAAATCAGCTCATTTTTTGCACTCCCACTCCGCAAACACACACCATGAAACAGATTCATCGGCTAGAATAAGGCCTCGCCAGATCCCGATTTCAGAACATTTCACTACTGCTTCCCATATGCCATCATGATCACTAGCACCCGGTTTTCTATGTAGTTTCATAGTCTTACCTGAAGGACTTCGGAGAGCTATCTTGGCTGGCTTCTGCGCAACGTATTGGTCGTGTTGTCGCGCCGCGTGCTCTTTGAATAAGAAGATTGCAGAACTTCCTGACATTATTTCATAGTTTTGTGGCTTAGATATGTAAATATCGTAATTCTGCGCATATGTTGTTGCATGACGTTGAACAAACTTGAACGGCATGGTTTCTCCTACATGAGTAATAGGAAATGCCATACCCAGAGGAAGCGTAACTTTCGCTCCAAGCGATCTTCGAAATGGTCTTTTATCATAGGCATAAACTTTCAAAACTCCTTGGCGGACCTTGGGTGGTAACAATGCTTTTATGCGAAATGTTTTTACCCCATCTTTCCAAAAGCACTGTGATAATGAATACCCTGAAGCAATCTGACCTGGGACCTCTGAAAAATCTAATCCGTAGTGTGGTCGTGAAAGTTCTACCTCCACAGAGCATTCAACGTATTCTGGTACGCTGAAATCGATCTGAGCTATATCCAGATCTCTCAATTTGGTATCTGCTCCAGAATATCGCACCAGTTCCAGGTTGTTTAAGAAATAACCTGGTCCAGCAACAGGAAGCGATAAAAGTACAGCATCTGATTTTGGAGGCTTTAGCATTTGCATTGCTGGAGTACTAGGAATGTGTGAAAACATACAATGCGTGGGTTTGGTCAAGAAATAGAAATCCAATGCTTGACTTGCACCTGCACCATAGTAGAGCGCTCGTTTCTTAAAAGAACGATTAGACAAAGTTGCATCCATTATCCGCCAAGATTGATTCACTAGAACGACGTTCCAATAATGATCACATATCACACCCATAGGTTTGTCGTAAACTTCACCAGGTTTCTTGAGGTGGCCGGAGACCACACAACACTTTATTCCGCATATCTTACATAGCTCTTCGATCAGATGAGCAATATCTCTTGAGTTCCCGCGTAGATTTCTAAGAGTGATAGTGCTGGAATCACGAATCATTTCATGTGGTATATTGTCCTCCACTACAATTTTCTCGCTGCAGAAGGTGAACATGAAGCGAAGATACGCAAGCTCATTATTAAACTGCGTCGTAATATACGTTCTTGCAAGAGATTTAGGAGTAACAAGAGGCGGGAGCCCATTAATCCTCTTGACAGCTTTGTCCACTGTCACTAAATAGTCACTATTCAGTTTTAACGAATCTGAATCCAAAACGTTAGCGGCATCTTTCACCAGTTCTGACGGGTATTCTACTAGAAATCCCTGTAAAGCTTCTCTAGTAGTTCTCTGTCTAGATTCTTCCTCTGAGTAAGAATTGGCTCGGTTGAGCATGCGCTGATTTTGAATCCACTGAACAGACATCGAAGAAGAGTCTGAGGGGCCCAAAGAAGCAAATAAGGGCTCCATTTGTATGCTGTTGACTGAACGTTTATGCAGCGTTGGTACAGATACTGAACCTTCGGATGAATCAGAAGCTGTATCTGTCTCAATGGAGCTTCGGTGAAGACCGTTAGGAGAATCTGCCAACGATACTGGCTCAGAGAGTCTGCTGGTATCACGACTTACGCTAAAGAGTCGTCGCAAAAATCCTGTGGATTTTTTTAAATTGAGTCTAGTCCGAGATTTTTCACGTGTTAATGTAACAGGAGGTAGGGAGGTTGGTGTGATGACTTCGCTAGCAGTGTTGGATCTTATGTGGTGACTAGCTGGGATTGCTGATGATTCAGAGTTCATCAATGGGTTAGTGGTGTGTTCTGTGCCTATTCCTCCACCAGTGGGGATATCTTGAAATAGAGAACCATTACTGGGATTCTTCAACCCGTCATTCAGTTTGAGAGATTGACCAAAATCTGTGTTTGCAAAATCAAGGAGCAGGTTGTCGATCTCTGCCTGAAGTGATTCTGCAGGCGCATGCGAAGATATCCGATTATCTGACTTTGAATATTGAACTCGATGAGGTGGAGGAACAGGAGGGATAGCCTCCAGATCAGTCGTGGACTTCAGATTAGGAATGGTATACGAAATCGTTGTACCGGAAAGGTTTGTATTGCTCCTCTTCACAGCAGAATTAGAGCCACGAATAGACAATTCACCTGAAATTTCAATAGCACTTTGGGATCGTGGTACAGCATCAATTTGAGCGTCTATTTGCACTTTTTCGACGAAATTAGATGGGAATATACCGATAGCTCTATTTCTCTTCAGGCGGCCGGTCCACCATAGGCCGTCACCAATGGACAGACACTCAATTAAGTCACCCTCAATAAAGCCTAAATCTCTTTCTTCTTCGCCGTTCCAAGAATACTTTGCTCGGCACAAGAAAGGGCATCGGGATGGAAATAACATATTGTGTAGGTAGTATCGATGGCAGAATGTTTTGTTCCTTCCCAATTAGGAACATCCCAGGAACAAGCAGGGTTAGGGTACATATAGTGTACAAGAGAGCTGCGGATAACTAGTGGGGTCAATTGAGTATTTACAAATCCACAGTTATTTTGCTAGTTAGTAAAGCTTTGAGCGAAGGCGTTACTGGTGGTTGCTGTATATATTTGCAGGAACTCATAGTGCTGCCCACAGTTAGCTTCTTCCTCTTCCGTGTAACATCAAGATAGCGATTAGGAAGAGTGAGAAGACGCAGTTTGCTCGCGGGGCTTAAACACGACAATGTCCTAAGGGGTAAACCAATATCCAGATGCTGCTTAGTGAGCCTTCAATCAATGCTCATGATTGGACCAGGTTACTATCAGATAGAAGCTGGTAGCTGTTCTGCCATCAGCCATTAGCTTTCAGTTACCACATTTCGTAATATCAAAAGAGAGATGCTGACCAGCATCTAAGATTACATGGTTGATACTGAACATTAATAGCGTAAAATTCTTTAAATTGCTACACTAGCCTTAGTTCTTTATCCGCGGAGCTGTAGAGCAATCCTCAAGGTTTAGAAATTAAAGTAGACTCCCAACCGAAATCAGAGTCAGAAGAAGGCACTATGCAATTGAGCATGAGACATATATCAAGATAACCCTGCTGAGAAACATGGGCTACCTTGAAGTACCAGGTGGAAGTAATATAGTGAGATGCTCAAGTCCAACTGTGCCGTGAAAGATCTAGAGCTTGAGACTGCTATTATCTCCAGTTCATGAAGTTGTTTTACCGAGCTAAGCTTTTCCCTCGATAGTTCGAACATGTAGATTAGCTGCCGAGAAAAGATATCTAAAACATTGTCAACGTCTAACTGCATTAAACAGAGCTGCAACACAACAGATAGCGCTATACTAGGAATTCGATAAATAATCCAATCCTAGTCATTGTTCAGCGTGAAACCAATATGCTCTCTATTGTCGTCCAGTAATCTGGCATATTCCAGTAGCAGCAGGTACAGGTAGACTTCTACGTCTTCCTTTCGCAGGACTAGACTAGCATGATCTTTTCCGTTGAGGGCGATCCGCTCCGCAATGCCCTGATGAGGTTCTATAACGCCGTCAATTCCGACAAAATAGGAAAGAAGCTTGTGGGCATCGTTTAACTGATTATCCATAGGAATAAAATGCAACCATGGTATAAGCCGAGAATCATGCCATTCTCGGAAAATAGTGGCTTTTATCGGTAAGCTTCTACTTTGCAAGAAGGGTTTAAAACGCGCGGAGAATGAATGACCATCAACATCTACCAGGTATTTTCGCCGGTACTGGTCAGTTTTCAAAAGCGTTGGTAGTTCCTCGTATAGATCATGTAAAAATGTACAGTTTGGAACACACCATTGCAAGGAATAGAAACCGACATCAGTATGGTTACTCAGCAAATCTTTTACATCCATCCTGCAATCTTCATATGCAGTAAAACCATCACGCTTATGTTTCTCACAAAATATGTTCGAAAGACCGTGCCCAGGATAAGAAGCATTGAAGACGTCCACCAAACGATTACGGTGAATCTTCATGTAAGAATCCTCTCTCTCAATACCTCCTGTGGTAATTCCTCTCCACAGAACATAGTCAAGTTTTTCACTCCAATCGACGTCGTGTTCCTCGTCATACCCGTAGTCACCTTCGTTGATATAATACTTGTTGCCAGGATACCGAATATCATTGTTCATAGAGGTCTTAGTTTCGGAAAAGATAGGTACAAGTTTCCGAGATTCTGTGGCAGTTGGAGGCACCGCGACAAAGCCGTGCTTATCATAAATAAGAGGTCCGACAACGCAAAGATCAGTCGAAGCAGAAAAGTTAGCTACCAAGCCACGGTATCGATAAAGCGATTCAATCTGCTCCGCAGTATCGAGGCTAGTGTTCATCCATCTGAGCAAAGGAGAGTCAGGGGGGCATGAAGTGTAGCCGTAATCAACAAAGTTTTTTCCAGCAAGATCGTCATAAGTGACTTCTATCTTGGAACTGTAATCGGAGGCGAGCAGACTCTGAGAATAAGTGTCGGATGTTATGTGTAGAATTTGGAGACCAGATTCCTGAACATGTGAGTTTTCCAGAGCCTGGAGATCGTCATAGGGAACCAAGACTCGAGGCTGGTCATTTATGTTGATGGCTATTTCCATATTGGGGAGATAGGACGCAATTTGGTCTATCATTTCGGCGACATCGGATATACGGTATCCACCAAGGTCAGATGTTGCCCTTCCATCACGAATGGTAACTATACCAATGGCAGAAGTTCCTCTTAAGCCATTGATTGCAGCTCTGATGTCAGCTGGTTTTATGAACCAGAAGGGTCTTAAGTCTTCATATATGGCGTCAAAATGATCGAAATCAACACAACCTTTATTTATCGCAAACTCATGCCATTTGTTAAAGCCCGGAGGAGGAGCTCGCTTATGCTCGTTTTGGTACTTGCGCACTAGTTCGGCAAGAGAATAGCGGCGGTAGGTCGGCCGTCGGTGGATATATGCGTCAAAGTAAAGCTGAACTATAGGATCGTCTAAATTAGCGCCGCCGGTCTGCTGGACAATAAATTCATCGAACTCGGCTGCATTAATGGGAGAATGGCCAAGGTTCTCAGGGATGGGGCTCGAGTAACTCAGGCGGATATGGCCAATAAAAATGATAACAAATAGCGTAACGACACATATGATGACAATCGGCTGAACTCTATGAGATCGCCAGCGAGGCATCTTCAGAGTTGTAATGAGTGACATACGTGTTAACTGCGTGATATGTTGCAGGGTCTAGAAACGTATCAGCAGAGTTCGAGTTTCTGATAGGGACAGAGTAGCTAAGAAACACATCTCTACAAAGAACCTTAAATTCAAATTTAAATTAAGAGTGCACAAACTCAATATCTATTAGAAGCAGTGGATTTCCGTAGGAGTGAACAGCCAATCATAGTCAGCCCTTGGGTGAAGGAACATAAAGTTTGCGTTTTTTTTGTGCTAGTCCTTCTAAGCAGTAAGTGAAAGTTAGTGACCTTGCGCTTATTTACTGCCAACTAACCCTCAAGCTTCTATTCTCCGGTCAGTTGGATTTTCCCTCCAGTGTGACCTTTAGCCTGATAACTCATAAGTGTAAAGCATCCAACTTATAACTTTACATTATTTTGTTGCTCAATACTATTACACCGATGACAGATAACGAACAATCTTGGCAGCGCTGACTAGCCCTGCCAAGAGGGTACCCAGCGAATCCATCGTAGAGTACTACCTGTCTAGCGTGACGATAGAGACATTTCTCATCATAACTGCCTACCTCTCTGCTCCCTGTTGTCTCAAGTATTCAAGTATCTCAAACCACGGAAGAGAGTTAAAAAACCATGTAAGCATCAATTGGTAGAGAGACTTAAGGTCTGGGTAGCCTGTATGTCGCTTAGCACTTGACTAGTGACCCTTCGTTTATCATACTAACGATTGCAAATCAGCGTTGGCGCTTTGCCTGAACAAGGTTATACGCATATGCTATCGACCAATAGAACCGTTCATACAGGGACAGCTAGTTTGTAATAATGAACTTTGGCAGCCGTGTTACGATACAGAACGTATCAGGTGTAGGGTCTTTTGAGTTTGCGCACATTAGACAAGAACCTATGCAGGAAAGTCTTGCATGCGCTATGACTAGAGGCGACTATCTAGACTGATATTGAGACAGAATTGAACTAGAACCCTGTCGATAACTCAACTGCCTTCTTCAAGTCTGGGAGGGGGTAGGCCTACCCGACTCTTGAAAATAACCTCCACTAAAAACTAACGAAGCTAACGAAGCGTCCGAAACTTATTCCCGTTAGCATCTTCTCTACACTAGAACAATGTCTCTCCAATTACTTGTACAGATCAAGAATAGTATATATATTCCACTTCTTCTTACCTGGTTGAGTAGGAAATTTTTACCAGCCGAAATAATACACTCGTCCAGCCTACGAGGCTTGCTTTCAAGGACACCGCCTTAGTGCTTGCAGTGACCCACAAACTTGTACAGCAGCACCTGCTTAAGCTTGTTATTCTAGCTTTTCTCCGCGAGCCTGCTCAACAGTATATCTTCTACCCAGCCCGCAACTTTACGATGCAGCTACTATGCTGAATCGATAGTTTACATCTCTCAGCCGTGCATATCACGTGCACACAGACTAACTCCCACCGCCCTGGCTCAAAGCTCGAGTGCATCGGGGTTACACCTATTACATTCATTGATCAGCGTAACATTTCGCACTGCGGATCCAAGCATTAAGTTCAAACAGTAATATTGAGTGCTACTGAAGTGTGGTGTTGGTGCGCTTTTTATAACCATGTGGCTGCCTCTACTTGCCACTTTGCTTCCTCTTCTTGCCGAGGCTTTCTCTCCCTTGGAACTGCCTGTTTACGCCAATAAAAACGTACCGGAAGATTGTCCTCCTTGCTTCAATTGCTTACTCCCTTCTTTTACTTGTCAACAATTTGCAACATGCAACGAACTCGACGGTAGATGCATATGCCCACCTGGATTCGGTGGAGAGGATTGTGGAACGCCTGCCTGTGGATCATTGGGTCAAGGCCAGAACCGTCAGCTGCGTAATGGCGACGAGCCTTGTGAATGTGAAGAAGGCTGGGAAGGAATTAATTGTAATGTGTGCATGACCGATGAAGCCTGTAATCCTCTTATGCCAGAAGGAATAAACGGCACTTGTTACAAACGAGGACTGGCCGTAAAGCAGAATTACCAGATATGCGATATAACTAATCGGAAAATCCTCGATATTCTTGAGGGAAAAGCTCCTCGAGTTACGTTTACTTGTGATATGAACCACCATACATGTGGTTTCCAGTTTTGGATCGATCAGCGTGAGAGTTTCTACTGCAGTCTTAATAGTTGCGTTGCTGAAGACGACTCTGGAAAACTGAAATATGAATGCGAGGAGATCTCCTGCAATTGTATTCCTGATCGTATGCTATGTGGTGAAAACGGATCTATCGACCTTTCTGATTTCCTTAAGATCTCAATAAAAGGTCCCGGCCATTTCACCTGTACTAATAACGGAACAGACTGTGAGTTTTCTGAACCGGAGATGAACAACCTCATTAAAGCTGTTTTTGGCGACTCTACTATTACTATGCATTGTAACAGTGGAGAATGCCTTCACTACACAGAAGTTCCAGGGTATACACCTCCCGAGAAGACAGTTAATAAGCGGCTTGTTATCATTTCAGTCGTTATAGTAGCTATTGCTAGTCTTATTGCGGCGGTCTTGCTAATCTACTTTGCAAAGAGAACTTGTATGCCAAAATCTGCCGGCTCAGATCCCGACGCTGCTCTTCCATCCACCTCCGAACTTTCTAAAATGACGATTGATCACGTAAACATGACCCTTTCTTTTACAAATATCGGCTACAGTCTTGAGTCTAAGTCTATTATATCTGGGATTAGTGGTATTGTTTATCCTCGCGAGCTTTTAGCCATTATTGGTGGCTCTGGCGCAGGAAAAACTACACTCTTAGACATCCTTGCTCATCGTAATAAATCCGGCGTCATATCTGGTAATGTGTATCTAAACGGACAAATTGCCTCAGACACAGCCTTATATTCCTCAATGGGGTTTGTTGATCAAGATGATATTCTCATGCCTACATTAACCGTTTACGAAACTGTTCTGAACTGCGCTGAGCTGAAACTTCCTTCTTCTATGTCACCTGCAGCAAAGTCTATGAGAGTGCTTGATATTTTGTCAGAGTTAGGCATATATCACATTAAAGATCAAAAGATTGGCAGTCAGGAAAACCGCGGTATATCTGGAGGTGAAAGGAAGCGAGTAGCTATTGCTTGCGAGCTGGTCACGGGACCTTCCATTCTTTTCCTAGACGAGCCTACATCGGGCTTAGATTCTTACAGTTCCTCTCAGGTGGTTGAATCAATTGTTCGCCTTGCCAAAGAGTTTAACTGTACTGTGATCATGACAATTCATCAGCCTCGTTCTAACGTATTTGCTCTGTTTGACCGCCTACTTCTGCTTGGCGGAGGTAATATGGCTTACTCTGGTAAATGCGCCCAACTTGCTGAACATTTCAAAGGGGCTGGATATATTTGCCCTCCGGGGTACAATATGGCGGAGTATCTGATTGACCTTACTATGGGCGGTATCGAACCTGAAGGTGAAGTTGAATCTGCCCGCACATCATCAGCCCAAGTTTCCACTACAGATCATATGCCATTAATGAGGCACTCAGAGCTATCTGGCGCACAAGAAGGCCCAAAGTACGAGATCCTGAAGAAACTTGTGGATTACTTCAGCGCCTCATCAGTGGCACATGATCTAGCTACCGAGTGCGAAGAACAGATTTCTGCTGCTTCATCCACAAATGAGTTAACACAAAATTCTCCTGTTGTAATAGTATCTAGATCTGGATTTATGAAGCAATTCAAGGTCTTGTCTGTGCGGGCATTTATCAATATATATCGAAGTCCACTGCTTCTTGCTAGCCATTATGTTATGGCGGTAATATTAGCTGGCGTATGTGGATATCTCTACTATAACGTTTCGGATGATATCTCTGGATTTCAGAATAGACTTGGTCTGTTCTTTTTTTTATTGACACTGTTTGGTTTCAGTACATTAACGTCTCTAAACCTATTTGCTGAAGAACGAGCTTTATTTTTGCGTGAACGTGCCAAAGGGTACTATACACCATTGGCGTATTTCTTTTCCAAGGTTTTATTTGATGTAGTACCTTTAAGAGTTCTGCCACCATTATTCCTTGGACTTGTTATTTATCCTCTAGTGGGGCTGACAACAGAAGGAGCTACCCTTCCGAAGTTTTTACTTGTTCTGACTCTCTTTAATCTAACAGCTGCTGCAATATTCTTTTTTATTGGTATAGTTATACGTGATGGAAGTGTGGCAATCCTTCTTGGAATATTAGTAATGCTTTTTGGCCTGCTGTTTGCAGGTCTGTTTTTAAACCATGACTCTATTCCGGAATATGTGCTTTGGTTACAGGACTTATCTATATTTCACTACGCTTACGAGGCACTGATTGTCAATGAAGTAAAATATTTGACACTGGTGGAGAAGAAATTTGGACTTTCTATCGAAGTGCCTGGAGCTACGATCCTGAGCACGTTTGGATTCGATGCAGCAGCATTTTGGCCAGATGTCTACGGCCTACTGGCGATCCTAGTTGGATTCTTTATACTTGCATACATTGGAATGCATTTTTTTTTGGTCGAGTCCAGGTAAGATCTATATTTCTATAAATGACATATACGCATACGCTGTGCGGCCTACTGTAGTACACTAGGATTCCAGAACCTTGATCCTCTGGGATCGTCTTCACCCATATACGCCATTTCCTCGGAAATCCAATGACTCATTTTCTCTAGCGTAAATTGCCTGACATCCCATTCTTCTTCTATCAATAAACTAAGGTCGCCAACCCATTCATAGGCCCACGCATCTGCCCATTTCATCGAATCTGTGTCAAAGACCTTCACTGGAATACGCTTATACTCAGATCCTTCAAATATATCCAGCTTTTGAATATCGCTCTCCAACAAATTGTATGCTACAGTACCGTAAACTACCGAAGAATCATCAGCTACCATTCCAGGATAGTCCCTGCCCTTGAGTTTTCGACGACAGTATTTCTCTAGTCTTGCAGGATGAATTACGATGGTATCTAACGGCTTAATTGTACCATTTGTCACTCTACCGAGCACCTCAGGAGCCATTAAAGTACCATAGCTAAATGTTAGCAAGCGTACAGATTTAATAAGGCAAGGCTACTTACAAGAAAGCGGTGTACGACATTGTCCGATTGGGACGATGTTTGAGATTTGGGACTTTGAAGCTATAATGTAGTGCCAATAATAGTAGAGAGTGAGTGAGCTTTGAATAGTAAGTGACGGACAAAGTCTGCGTATAGGTGAGCGGATGTTATAAATGCGAGACGTAACTGAAATCTCAGTAATTGCTGAGTTGAACGGCTTGCTGAACTAATTGATACGAGCGAGATACACTATTATGTTAAGCTTTCAGTAGCCATTAAGATTTAGGTTTATCCGAAATATTCACGACTAAACAGTACATCAATTAAGTGAATCCCGTGTTGCTAGAATATAAAATATCTTATATATAGAAAACCACAAAAGCAAGTACGTAATTCAAAAGCCAAGCCAACCATTTATACAGCAAGCAACACTATAAGCGATGTAAATGCCAGCAAAATAGGCTTTAATTTAGCATTCATACCACCTGAAGCAATAGAGGGCATGTTGATGAAATGGGGAGTAGCAGCGATAACCGTAGATTCAGTTATACTTCCAGCAGAGAGCGTTCTAGAAGTACCTCTATGTGCAGTCATTATAGTATCTGTCGGACTGTCATCGAGAATCACAGTTTCTACTGGGACATTTGGGTTTCCAAGGTTGACCGGTACGAATGTGGTGTAAGTTAGTGTTTCGGTGTGACAAAGAGTGGGATCAATACACTCAGCAACAGGTTTAGTAACCGATGATTCTGTCAGGTAAGGAAGAGGTTCAACTATAGGCCCAGATGTGACCAAAGGCCTTGTTATTATCCTTGTAACATACACAGTCACTGTTGGATCTATTTGCGAGGTAATGTCGCCATTACCGTCAGTAAAAACGGCAGAGCTAGAAGATAGACTGTAAATGTCATCTTGGAGCCTAGGAGTAGGAGCTAACACACTTTCAGTTGGCTTAGAGTCAGTTAAAGCGGGTGCGTCTTGTGGACTATCTGTTGGAGCAGCAACGCTAAATGGATGGGTAGAAGAGCTAGTAGTTGCGGAATCGAGCCAAAGACTCAAAACAGGGGGAGTTAGCTCAGAGACCACAGCAGAATAATCGATAAAATGAATTATGCTTGGAAAATCAGGCGAAGAACTCTCAGCTGGAGGGTCTGTTGCAGAGTTCCATTCAGATATGGCACCAGACGGGCTAACACTGATAGAGTCAGCTACTGAAACAATAATACTAGCACTAGAAAAATCAGCAGCTGAAATAGAAGGACTGGCCGATGAAGTTGAACTGGCAGAATCAGATGCAGAATCCCGAGGAGGAGTAGTAGACACAACCAAAATCGGATTTTGACTAGAAGGTGAAGCTTCAGTAGTACTAGCACTTACATAATCTGCTGGAGTCACCGTAGAAGTAGAAGCAGGGAGAAAGGGAATACAGATCTCACTTTCGCCTGGTGCCACAGATGAAGGCGGGCCTGAGCAGATCACTGGAACTTGCATTGTGGAGGACGTACTACATCCACACGCTGAATCATAATACTTCACAGTTGAAGTAACGTAGATAATGTGATACTGGTAACTATCGTCTCGCTTTGCTAGAGTATTCTTGTAGCCCGAAACATGAAGGGCTGTAATTAATGAAGAGTAATAAGAGACAAGCGAAAACAGAATGGCAGGCTTTATCTTCATTTCAAATAGTTTAGGATCCGACCTGAAACTCAGGAGAAGCCATATGGCTTATATAACGCAAAATACTCATCAATACGCCCTAGAAATTCTTTGCGCAGAGTCTCGGCAGTTTTTCAATAGAGAAAGAACTCTTATGGTTAGAATGTTAGGCTGACGAGACCAATCAGCAAGCACAAAAACAATCCAGAGAGCTTATATAGTCCTAAAAATGCTTTTTTCGCGGACTTATTAAAGAAAATTGTCAAAATGAGCGACTGTTCAAAGAGAGAGAGAGAACTTTAAGTGGAACATACTTTACTGACAGAACTTTGAACGCACAAAGAACCCCACAAAGTAGATTTCTTCAAATGGAAGGTAAGCTAAACCAGAAGTGAGGCTGCCTTTAAAATGAGCATAGTGTGGGTTCTTATGGTATACTCTAGAAATAAGTATTTTAGAACTTCAAGGGCCACGAAATGTAATGTGATTAAACCATTGAGAGATTCAGCGCTGTATAGGGTTTGGGAATCGAAACAGCTCAAGATTTAACATCTGAGAGCTTAATAATCTGAGCTTTTCAGAGATTAGTGAAACTCTGGATAAAGTTCTGTGCAGGAAAGAAAGCGCAAAATAAATAGCTTTAGGACGGTAGTATAAACCTGAAAGAAACAAGCTAGCAGTTAGAATGATGAACAAAAACCCTGCAGCACGACCGAAGATTTTGTGAGGTCGATCGCCTTTGACAAACACATCCAATTTGTCAGATTCTTCTAAGCTAAGGGCATCAGAAAACATATCTTCTAGTTCCAAAGAAGTAGAAGGTAAAACAAACTTTGGCTCACTGAGTGCTATATGAGGTCTTGGCATGTCGTCTTTCATTTCAACGTCCGCATCGGGCTTTGCTGTAAATATAGGTTTTGGAACTGGAAAAGCAGACTCAGGCTTTGGTACTAAGGAGGTAGATCCTTTCAGCCTTGGAGTTGCACGGTTCTGAAGTTTCTCTTTATCTGATAGACTATGCTTTTTCGGAGAGGAAAGTTTAACCGCTGGAGGCATAACAGGTTTTAGACATCGAAGAGCAATGAATAGACCAGTCATGTGCAGCGCTATAAGAGCAGCAAATATGTTTTTCATAGCGTCAAGCGAGACATGTAGATGAGGCACAGTGTATATAGAAACTAAGCGAATAGCATAAGAGATGAGCTGTACCCAGAAGTACTCACTTTTCCCAGATATTTTCTGCGCTCTAGTGCGTATGGCGGTGAGCCAAGCATAATCCCAAAACAGAACAAAAATAGAAGGTACGGTAAATATCCGCGTGAGTCGTATAAAAGCAGCAAAGGTAGCTGGTTGAGCCCACAGATGAACCAAGTGATCTGATGAGATGATGTAGGGAATAGTGGGAACAGGATATATACTCTGTAACTGGTCGGAAGATAAAAGAACTAAATCCGGCTTTATCGAGCCTATAATGCAATAGAGAACAACGGAGAGTGTAGCTATCCACCAGACGCAACCACGAATGACCCAGATAAGTAACCTTAACCTTGAGGGAGCTTTTCGCTTCACCAGCTCAGCAGAGTTTCGCCGGTTGATATGAAGTAGTTGGCCTAGTATATATGTCTTCGCGTTATAGTCATTTTTATCCAAGACTGTCTGCGCGTTCTTTTCGCAGTTTGGGCATAGCAAAGGGTACTGTTCTTGAAGTTTAGACTTGTACTCCTCCTCTTTGGCAAGAAACTTATCGTAGTCCTTGTGAGTAGGTTCGGGGAGGTAGTTAGCGAGCGCACTGACGTAGATTGTCTGGTTTGTCTCACAAACCGAGCAGAAAGGTGACTCTGGGAAATCGCTCAGAGTCATCGGATAAGAAGTTCGTTGGCTTCTGGAGACATAAGATGAAGGGTTGTTCACACTACTGCAACTGGGGCATGTCCATTCTTCATCGTTGCCCCTAAACCAAGAAAGGCTGCCTGTAATATCTTGAAGTTCATTACAGTATAGGCAGACCCTTCTGATATTTGAGGGCATGTGAGAAAGAGTAGGAGAGGAGTTGGGACAGTTTATATAACTTGGGGAGGTCATTGTTAAAGGCTCATTGTTGTTTGGGTCATTGTGCATTGCCATTGTTGAAAAAGTACAAAGAACTGAAGAAACTACGTGGAAGAATACAGTGCAGAGTCGTGATATTTTTGAGAAGATAGAATGGTCATTAGCAAATGAGATGCATCAATATCTTAATAGAATTGTCCAAAACAGAGTTAGTGGCGGAGTTTCATACCGAGGTCCTCGAGCCTTCTACAAGCTGTTAGATCTCGATTGGAAGCTTCTTCTAGCCTATCATGATCAGTAAAAAACCAGCCTTGTGCGTCATAGATATCTTGCTGTTGTTTTGAATATTGATTTTCACATTGCCATTTGAGGTTTTGGATATAGTTGTGCTCAACCTTCTTTCCGTAGTCGCGCTTTTGGCGTTCCGAGAGGTTGCTAACGTCTTTTGGTCTCATATAAAACTTGATGTGATGGTTCGGAGTCTCCAATTCGGAGGTGTATGGTTTTACATAATCATAGCGATATGCAGGGGTCTGTGGTCCAGAGCTGAATGCTTCCCAAACGTTGGATAAGAGCGGAAGAACTATCAGTAGGATGAGGGGTAAGAACTGTATTAAGGTTGAGAAGAAATTTTCGTTACCGCGACTTGCACCGTTTCGGTTCTGCGCTGTTCGGCGGCGAGGCCCGCCAAAAGAAGTATAAGGAGAGCCTCCGAATGTGTGTATACGAACTCCGGGACCACCGAACCCGAAAGTCTGGAAAGGACCACCAGCTGCGGCACCAGGTGGGCCGCCAAAAAACATATTAAAAAGATCTTCTGGTGACATTTCGGCTGATCCACCCGAATTGAAGAAATCGCCAAAAGGCGCACCTCCAGCCCTCGCTGAGGTGCTCGATGAGCTTCCCATCCCGCGGGAATCTGGATCCTGCCCAGTTTGATCAAACATGGTCTTCTTCTGCGGGTCAGAGAGCACTTGAAAAGCTTTTGAAACCATCTTGAAGGCTTCATCAGCACCAGGGGCACTATTCTTGTCGGGGTGCATTATCAATGCTAATTTGCGATACGCTTTTTTGATCTCATTGTCAGTAGCCGAAATCTCTACATCGAGAATTGCATAATATTCATGGTGCTTGCACTTGCGCACTCGCTCGACGGCGGCAAGCTGAGCAGAAGTGTACGTCCGGCTTTGGTTTCCTTGATTATGTTCTCTTGCAGAACTCATCTTAATTTTCTACGTTATTCGGAACGGCGCCGCGAGGGGAAGACCGACAGAGGAACGATGGATTTAGTTTAAAGGGAAAATAGCACTCACAAAGCGTCAGCAGTAAAAAAAGCCAAAGTTCGGGTCCGATTGTGATATTTGCCGTAGATAACACTGATACTGATAAATGACATGAAGGTTTATCTTGTAGGCGCTAGAAGCGGTTGCCACGGCAACTTTGTGTGTTAGGGTTACACAGGGTTGGGCTCGAGTACCTCGGGACGCTTGAGAGGAGTTTCTGGTTTTGCTTCAACAGTAGAGAATGGCGATGCACCGCATAGATGACGGGCTCTATGTGGGCTCTTTGTATGCGCTACAAGGTCCGAATGATCTACGTGTAGCTGGAATAACGCACATTCTCTCGGTACTACGGGGAGATCTTGACATGAGCAGACTTGAGAAGTTCTCTCGATTACAGATTGAGGTAGACGATGAGGAGGATGAAGACATTATACAGTATTTTGGTCAAGCTACAGATTTCATTCACAGTGCTATTACTGGTGGTGGAGGGTGTTTGATCCATTGTCAGGCAGGAATATCCAGATCAGCAACGATATGCTGTGCTTATTTGATGCGATTTCGCAATTACTCTGCTCAAGGTGCTATAGACAAAGTCCGCGAAGGCCGTCCTTTAGCAAATCCTAATCCGTCATTTCGTGACCAGCTGTTTATATTTGAACAGTGCAATAAAGATGTCTCGCTGGACTGCCCTAATTATCGCCAGTTTCGATTGAAGATCAAGGCTTCATATGCAGCAGCCTGCGGTCAGGCCCCGGAGATCGACACATATGTAGATACAACATCGGGTTCAAAAATATCAGAAATGCCGTCAGTTCAGTTAAGATGCAAGAAATGTCGAAGGGTGCTGGCTACAGATCGAGTGGTAGTGGTACACGAGCCTTCGGAGACTAAGAAGAAGATGCCCACCGCAAATTTAGTAACGAACCCTCGCATTTCCTCTTTAGTATCACCATACTGCACACAGTTCTTCGTTGAGCCGCTTTTATGGATGAAAGAAGAGTTAGATCAGGGAAAGCTAGAAGGGAGGCTGGACTGTCCGAAATGCAGATCGAAAATCGGGTCGTATCACTGGCAGGGCGTTAAGTGTGGATGCGATACCTGGGTGGTACCTGCAATAGGGCTGCAAAGAGGTAAAGTGGACGAAATTCGAAACAGCAAAATGTAGCAGTGGTTACTTTGGATCAGTAGCAGGTGGTCTTGGAAATAGGTCTGGTTTGGAGAGTAGTTTCTTTGTATGGAATGCATTAGCTCTAGCCTGTATTTGTGATATTCTTAGAGAGTAAAACGATGAATGCAATTTGAACCTTCTTGGTTCCTTCTTCTCTCTTGTTGGCTCGATCGCAGAGGTAGAATCTTCTTCTGTGTCTGCAGGTTTGCCCTCCACATCCTGGCCATCTTTAGTCGGTTCACCATTATCTTTCTTTGTTTTATATTCCGCTGTTACTTTCTTGATCTCGTCCTGTAACCAAGGCTTAGGGTCTGCTGGATCGGTCGGAGGGTCTAGAGGAGTAGCAAACATCCTGTTGCGCACATGTGCCTCGCATACATAGAAAAAATCAGCTTTCGGATCAACATTGACAAGAACTGCACTGCTAGGCTTATAGCATACAACGCACGGTTTTTTTTGCTCTTCTGCGACCTTGCGAAGGTGGTATTCGTTCTTCAGCATAGTCTTATTCTAGGTTTCCCAATTAGGTAGGTATCTGACCGAACCTTGTAAGGCCAGTAATCATTTGCCCTACAGTTAATGTCAGGGCCCAGGATTGTCCTCCGGATATTGGAGTGAGAGGCCTACGAGACCTTCACAGTTCTTGCATTGCACAATAACCATCACAAAGGCCTTCATCATGATGAGTAGGCGAGGCGTAAGTTGGATATCTACAGACCATGTGTCATACCTCAAAGTTTAATCCGCCGGCATTCAGTTTCGCGCCATCGCATACACTGCTCTATATGCACCAGTACGGGCTTTATCTACTATTGGAAGTAGGAACTCACTTGATTAACTTGAATGCTATTTATAGAAGATTTTAAGCTGTAAAGAGAGTTCACACGCTAACCCAACCCCAATTAATAATTCTCTATCTCCTCCACAAAACCCTATTCTGGCGAACTTTTCTGATACCACTCCTATGTCTACGTTCGGTCACCTCTTTAAGGTAACTACTTTCGGTGAATCTCATTGCAGGGCTGTTGGCTGTATTGTAGATGGTGTCCCTCCTGGGCTTCAATTAACCGAGGATGACATCCAGCCGCAGCTCACTCGCAGGAGACCGGGCCAATCACACCTCACCACCCCTCGAAATGAGCAAGATGCCGTGGAAATACAAAGCGGAACAGAGTTCGGAGTCACTCTTGGGACTCCTATTTGCCTTATTGTACGCAATAAGGATCAGCGCCCTCACGACTACTCTGAAACCGATGATTTCCCCCGCCCTTCTCATGCAGATTATACTTATCTGATGAAGTACGGAGTAAAGGCCTCTTCTGGTGGAGGCCGCTCCAGTGCCCGAGAAACTATTGGACGAGTGGCTGCTGCTGCAGTTGCCGAGAAATATTTTTCGTTGCTTGGCATAGAAGTTATTGCTTTTGTTTCTGCCGTTGGCCCGGTCTCAATCGACCGCTCAGACACAAATTCTCCAGAGTTCGTCAAACTCCTGAACAATGTAACTCGTGAACAAGTTGATAAATCTCTCATTAGATGCCCAGTTGAATCTGTCGTGCAGGAAATGCAGAAAGTCGTTGAAGATGCCAAAGCTCGTAATGACTCAATTGGTGGGGTAGTGACTTGTGTTATCCGTAATGTGCCTCGAGGACTGGGTGAGCCTTCATTTGATAAGCTAGAGGCAATGCTTGCTCACGCAATGCTTTCAATACCTGCTACAAAGGGCTTCGAAATTGGTTCAGGTTTTCAAGGAACTAAGCTCTATGGCAGCCAGCACAATGACCCTTTTATTAAAGACCCTATTACCGGCACTCTCCGAACTAGCCAGAACTATTCAGGTGGCACCCAGGGAGGTATCACCAATGGTGAGAATATCTACTTTTCCGTAGCGTTTAAACCACCTGCTACGATATCTCAAGAACAAGCAACTGCTTCTTACACAGGCAACGACGGGGTCCTAGCTACAAGAGGTCGTCATGACCCCAATGTGGTACCTCGTGCAGTCCCAATTGTTGAATCAATGGCGTCTTTAGTGATCATGGATGCTCTGATGATGCAGAACGCCCGAGAGCTGACAAGGAAAGCCATTCCCCATATTCCTGAATCTGCCTCTCGCCTTGCTCCTGAGCATACTTATTAAATATATCACCTATACAGCTAAATAAATAATACCTTTATTTCCTAGTAATACACTATTTCTTGAAGAAAATTCTGGTTAAAGATTCCGTCAAGTTATTCGTCAGGGTTCATTACTCTCAAAGTTCCACGTCTGGTCACACTAACCAGGACTTGAACATCCCCTATACCATTCTCCACTTCGTTTGTATCATCAAAAGGACTGTTCATCCGTATGTGTGGAGAAAGTGACCTCATTCCAGGACTTCCGTAGTACTGCATTCTCTTTTCGTTCCAAGACTTTATAGACCGTGAATCAGGGCTGACAGCGTCTAATGCATCCAGACAAAAATGATCTCGATTAATATGTGGATCGAAATAATTCTCTTTGTCCTCAATAATCCTTCTTCTACGTCGTCGAATGAAAAATGTTATCCCTAGAACACCGGCAATCAAGCAAACCGGAAGAACGGTAGAAAGTGCAACAACAGACGACTGTGTTAAAGGACCAGAGGTAGAATCGGACTGAGCATTCTGTGACTGTAAATCAGCTTCTGTGGGCTGTGGAGGAGTTGCGGTAGATGTCAGTGTTGCGGTAGGGGGTGGAACATAGGATGCCATCCAGTTCCATGAGCCTGCTGTATCGTAATATGCCAACTGGAATCCACTACCTGTGGAGTTCAGAGCCATTAGAGTTGATGAGTCTAATACGCCAACTGCTTGAGATTGTGTTATGGTGTGATAAGCTGAATCAGGGATAGCAGAATAGAGCCAACCTTTAGTGGAGGAGTATTTCATGCTAAATGCTTGTGGATTAGCCAGCTTGTTGCCCACTACTCCACCAATAACAAGGACATTGTCTTGGCTTAATGAAAGAGCTGTTGCATTTGAGCGAGCATCTGGCATAGATAGAGATTCTGAGGAAGAGACTGTTCGATAGACCCATCCGGCATCATAGAAAGCCATTTGTGACATGGCTAAATAGCCCGAAGAAGTCTCACCTCCAATAAAT
Organism: Tortispora agaves; assembly: GCA_030462865.1. Taxonomy (NCBI): domain Eukaryota; kingdom Fungi; phylum Ascomycota; class Trigonopsidomycetes; order Trigonopsidales; family Trigonopsidaceae; genus Tortispora; species Tortispora agaves. Next base: position 158,185 of record JAKVQP010000008.1, read on the forward strand.
ACAGTTTGTGCACCTAGAGACGTTACAGCAGCCCATGTAAAGGTATTTGGGTTATTGGGTATGTCTGAAGATTGAAACGACAGAGTTTTCGTAGAGAGATCAATTGAATAGAACCTTTGCTCTGTCACATCGTCACAAGAACCGCCATACAGATAGAGACTTAATGTGATATCATTGTAGAATATAGAAGCACCTGGCTGTAACAAAGGAGCGTCAGTGATGTCTAACATTGTCCACTGACTGTCTTTGACTACATCTATTTGATATATAGAAGTATTGCGCTGGCAGGAACCCACAACAGCATAAAGAGTGTTGCTAGGACCAGCCACTATTTTATAACTATCAACTCCAATATCGGGAAGTTGCAATGGGGTAGAATACTGGTCAAGAGCTTGGTACTTAGGGAACGAAACGAGAGAAGAGTTGGACAGCTCGAAAACTAGCGCGTTGGCCAAAGACCACGATCCACCGATAGCAGCTGCTAAAGGTAGATATGCCAGAAAAGAGACTATCATGCTGTTCTACTTTGCAGTAAAGAAAGAAGCGATGCAGGAGTCGGAAGTAACATTGTGAATATGCTGAGTATGATATATGTAGCCATATACGGATAGCAAACCAGCCTCAACTGTATTATTCTGATTGGGAGTATTTCTCGATTGGGTTACCAAGGCTGGTGGAAGGTCTCGTCCTTGGCTAAGCCCTTATAGCGCTGGACTGATCTCAGTAAGCAGCTGTGATCTTAGTAGCAAGAGTATGCTGCTATATGACTGTTTTTACAGCTCTGATATAACGGAACTCCTAGGATGTGTTTCTCTGACAGTGATCCAGTTGTTAACTAGGTGCAGCAGAACAACGAGAACTTTAACCTTAATAAGTAGTTGAAACGGTACCTGCCTGGCGCAATTTCCGGGCTAGGACTAAGCCTTACTTAATAGAGGGTTTATCAAATACATCGACCCTATCGCTAATAAGCGAGTTAGAACTACGATGCGCATGGTAGACGAGTATTGAAGAGTGCGCTGACATATGCTAACTTTTGCGTTTTGGAATTAACTTTGCGGGGAAATATAACTCCCTAATTACGAGAAATCTAGAGAAGACTAGTACATACGGACTCAGTTATATATACATATCATTGTCCTATTCTATAGCAACTTGAGCATAGCTTACATTTCAAGCATTACACTCTTAACATTGTGTTCCAGGGTCCTGTTTCTGTTCTTTTAGTTACTCTGTCTGCATACGTATCATCTCAAGGCGTCTACGAAGCTAGGCTTCATAGACAGACCACAGACGTATAAATAACCTTTGGTATCCTATAAACCCAAACTTATCTACCCGGCTAGTGCTAAATAGTCGGACCCCTGCTTCAAGTACTGTTAGCAATCACTGCACTTACCAACAAGCCGCCCCGGATCGACGATAACGTGACAACCATTCCGTAAATGAGTCGTCATAGCAACAGGGAAGCTCTGAGTCCTTCTCCCAAGGCTCTCGCTCAGGCCCACGTAGCATTGGCCAGCACCACACGTCCTTCTGCATTTTCTTTGCGCTCGGCATCTCCTCTACTTGAATCCCCTGCGGAGCTATTGAGTTCTGATACCATTAATTGTCGCGCGCCTCTAAATTCTTCCCTTATACCTGATTCTGCGGAGATCCTTGGTGATACAAATCCGACACCTACTCTCCGCGCCCTTGCTGTCCCTTCTGATCAGTCTTTGCGTTCTTCCAGTCTCCCGCACACCGCTGACCGACTTTCTAGCTCCGACAGTCATAGTTTGTGGACACAAACTTCTTCGTCTTTTGTATTAGCTTCTCAGGCCACTGTAGACTCACCTGGAAGCTCCACCCCGCGACAGCCTTCCCTTCTTATGCGCAGCTGCGAAAACTCCTCTCTTTCTAAGCCGACTCCGTATTCGCAGTCCATATACCCTACAGTTAACAGCCCTACGCAGTCTACTTCTCCTGCTCACCCATTGCGCTCCTATTTTTCTTCATCTTCTGCCCCCAGTGCTGATTCCACTTCACCTCGCCCATTACCAAGCCAACCTTTAGTACTCACTTCACCTATCCGTCACTCTTCCATTTCTGAAAGACTTGCCTTACATTCAAGGGATTGCACTATGAAAAATCTGCATCCAGACCCGAAACCGGCTACATCTAGCCTTCCACATCTTAGCACAGATCTGCCCATGAGCAGTTCTTCTTCGGTTGCTCCTAATTCTACCTTATCATTGACCCCAGTATTATCAGCCTCATCTACTCCTGTAAAAGAGACACATCACATTTCTTTTGATTACGATCCCATATCAGGGCGCAAGACCCTGAACACCTACGAAATAGTGCGCGAACTAGGTCGTGGACAGCATGGAAAAGTAAAGCTAGCCAGAGATCTACTTACCAATGAGTATGTTGCTATCAAAATTGTTAATCGCGTTGGACGTGCCCGTCTAGGACGCCCTCTTTCAGCTGGCGCTCAAGAGGAAAAAATCCGACGCGAGATCGCCATTTTGAAGAAATGCAACCATCCTAATATAGTTAAACTCCGTGAGGTTCTTGACGACGCCGGTAGTAGCAAGATATACCTTGTTTTAGAGTATGTTGAAGGTGGTGAGATCCAATGGCATGACTCTGACGATAATCCTGTGCTTTCTGAAGATCAATGCCGGAATGCTTTTCGTGATGTTGTGTTAGGTTTAGAGTACTTGCATTTTCAAGGCATTATACATCGTGATATCAAACCGGCAAACCTACTGGTGGCTGCCAATGGATCTATTAAAATTTCAGATTTTGGTGTCTCATATTCGCGTTTTGATTCTGCAAGCCCTACTTCTCCAGAAGGAAAACTCGGCAGTGAAATTGAACTGGCAAAAACTGCAGGAACTCCTGCCTTTTTTGCCCCTGAAGTGTGCTATAGTGACCCGAATTCTCCTCCTCGTTCAATCACCTATAAGATAGATTTATGGGCCTTAGGAGTTACTTTGTACTGTTTATTTTATGGAAGAGTTCCCTTTATGGCTGAAAATGAATTTGAACTTTTCAATGTGATCGCAACACAGGAGGTAGCTGTTCCTTATAGGGAAGACGGTTCTCCTGTGGCCAGTATTTCCTCCGATGGCATTGATATCCTTTTCAAACTGCTGAAGAAAAATCCAGACGATCGGCCGACTATACAGGAAATTAAAGATCACCCATGGACATTGCATGATATGTCACCGCAGGAAATCACCGCATTTCAATCACAAGATTTCCTGGGATCGGTACCTATTGAAGTTTCTACTGAGGAAATGAATGATGCCGTCATGGGAATTACTGGTAAAATACGACGACGATTATCCAAGTTAGGCAATTCAGCTCTCCAGTTTGCTGGCTTGCGTCGCAAATCGTCTTCGCGGAAAAATACTGTCTCAGGACAACAAGCATGGTCTGCATCATCATCGCATAACAACCTGACAGACGGCTCCGAGACTGAGATTCGAAGCGCAACCTCACACTCAACTGCAGGAGGGGATCGTACGCGTACTTCCTCATTTAATACGGAGATATTGTCTGATCCGGAAATCAAGCCTGTAGAAGAATTGGTCGGATCGCACACAGTAACCTCCATTGCTGGCTCACCTAATGCAGAGGCAGTGCAGGGAAATGAACAGGCACCACGATCAAGTCAGAGCTCTTTACACGCCGGTGACCGAATTGCTTCTGTATCTGCAGCCGCTGCTTCTCTTCAATCTGCTATGATTAATTACTCAAAAACTTCACGTGGTGGCCCAGATTCCAGTACCTCTACAAGCAGACGGCCGACAATGTCTGCCAATGATTTATCGGAGACGGGTACGCCTGAAATGCCTAATTTGTTATCTGTTCCTCTTTCGCGACCCGTGACGAGCCAACCAGCTAGCAGACAGAATAGTGTGCGGCGTAGCCGCGCTGCCACAGTGAATAGCCGATCAGCTGGTTCTCAAAACTATGGCGCAGGCATTCTTTCACCTCACACTGAAGGTATTGGGTCACAAGCGCTGCTTTCTGCTTTGAATAATATCATATCCTCTCCAGGGTCAGCATCGCCGAGTAATAGTCATGGAGCGATTCAATCTCCCTCAACTTCTGATGGCCGACTACTATCGCGTGAGTCATCTGTCACCTTTGATTTTCTAGACGACAATGACGACGACTCTCAGGGCAGCTCGAACTGTGATGACCTGGATGCTCAAGCTTCTCAAAGGGAGAATCGTATTGATGCTTTGAGAAGATTAGGGCTACCGATAATGGAACAAGGTGCTGAACCCGTTGTCGACGACCTAGAAACTCCGAAGTACTTCCAGCCTGAAAACAAGAACGCTTTATACTCTAACGATTCCGGGCACTCAGAGAGGATATTAAGTAGTCATCGAACTGGTTTAGGCTTGCTTGAGGATCCTTCGCAAAAGCATTATGATTCTGACAGTGAAGCTCAGTCAAGATTGCGGGCTTATTCTCATATGCAGCAGCGATTGGTTCGCCGTCGCAGCGATGAAAGCGACGAAGATACAGGTCTTACTTTAAATCTTGGAAATCGTCAGAATAAGCAAAACTGGACACCTATAGATACATCGTCATATGCATTGACGCGGGACGCTTCTAGTTCTCGGGACAGAGGACGAAGAACTGTGCGGGATCGCAGCTCTTCTATTGCGGTTGGTGTTCTGCAGCGAAGCTTAATGGAGCCCGAGCATTAGAATGACATCAGTAGCAGCATTTTATTTGTACAATTTTTGAAACCATAGTCAGACTGTTTGTTGCGTAAGTATTTCTATGTGCGGCGCCGAACTTAGTTTCTCCCACTATCCACAATGGATCAGAATAAACTGGACTTACTTACCCAGCCTGACGAGATATCTCAGACGCTGGCTAGACTAAACAATCCCCTAAATGTAATACAAGCTATACAACAGCTTTATTCAGTGACTCAGTCGGGACCACAAGGCGTGATGGACGTAGAGCGATCCCTGCAGCTAGCTGCAATGCAAACCACGCAGTCAGGGGCCCAGGAGACAAGCTCACTCCCCTATACTATTCTTCAGACGCTGATTCTCACCGGTATAGTTGATTCACGAGTAATGAGCCTCTATTTAGAGCAACATCAGCATTTGAGTCAGCAGCAGCCTTTACCACAACCACAACCCGAACCAGCACAATCTGCTGTTGCTCAGATAGACCCTGCTATTCTTGAGCAAATCCGACATCTTACTGCAGAGCAGATAGCAGCTCTCCCAGAAGAGTATCAAGCCGCCATTCGACAGCTCCGAGGAGACTGATTTAATGATTACGAGCAACTTAATTACGTTATATATGATTAATACCCGTCTTGCTTGTAAAGATTTCATCGTAGCAACATACTAGTCATCTCGAGTACTTAGAACTTCAGCTTCTACCACAGCCGCCTCTTCAGCTTCCGACTCTTCCTGTTCAGTAGCAGCAACGACTGGATCAGATCCTGATTCTTCAGGTTCTTCCACTGCTTGAGGGATATCTTGTGGTTCGTTTTCTTCATCCAGCTCTCCTAGTGCAGGTTCAACCTCCTCAGGAGGATCGACCTGAGTTCCCTCATCTTTGAGTTCTGGGCGACGAGGAGGAATGTCCCACATTAACAATGCTTCTTTGACCGAAAATAGTGAACCAGCAGAGACGGTCTTAGCAGCTTTCTCAGTTTCTGTAGGGAGTCGTCGATTAGGACCTCTTGTCCTCCTTCCAGAAGGGATGAGTGTAGTATGGGCTGTAGTTGAGGGTAAAGGCTTAGGCTCAGGTTTAGATCCAGGGCGCGGCATAATTGGAGCAGCAGATCCTGTTTTAGCCATTCGAGCTTCTAGGTCTGCAATGAAATTGGCACGAGCTCCAGTGAATTTTGGTTTTCTCGCAGGGCGAGGAGGAACCACAGGAATATTCTCGGTCTTAGCAAGGCTATCCTCCGCAGGTTCTTTTGTCTGTAGTGCAGGTTTCTTGATGTCAAGGGAGGCAGCTTCGGCTTTGTCTTCAATAGCTAGGTTCTGCCCCTTAGAAAAGCTGGCTTCAGTTTCAATTTCCGGTTTCTTCTCTTCGGTTTCTTTAGGGGAGTCTGAACACGAGGATGCCTGGGTTATAGTAGAGGATACAGAAACAGGCTCTTTTACTGCCTGCTCAGAAGAAGAAACAGCTCCTGCAATCTTTTCATCTAAATTAGAATAAGAATCAATGGATGCAGATAATATATCCACTGACGGCTTTGAAAGCACAGGAGACTTCCGTTCATACGGCGTAGTGGATGCTGAGGCATTTGTCGAGGTCCTGGAAGGGCGGGGAGGGATCTGCGGGACTGTAGTTTCAAAGTCAGGCGATTCTTCATCAAAAGGGGGTTCAATCTCGGGATCCTCTTCGTGAAAGGGAGCGGCGGAATCGGGCAATGGACGAGGCGGAACCTGGGGGATTCGAGTTTCAAGATTGGGTTCTTCGTCTTCGAACGGCGGTTCGGCTTCAGGCAGTGAAGTAGGATCAGCATTGTGAAATGGCGCTGAGGCGTCTGAATAATATTCGGAAGTAGAAGTGGCCGGGGGCGGCTGTTGCAATTCTACCGTCGGTTCGTCGATCTCAGCAGGGCGTTCTTCTGCCTCGTAGGAGCTGATTACGTCTTGAGCGGTGAGTTCTTCAGGGGACTGCGGAGCCATTGGTCTAAAAAGCTGAGCTTCGCGCTCTTGGTAGTCGACGCTGTCGCAGACCGAGACTTCTGAGCTTGCCAAGTAGCGATCTGCGATATCCTCTAGGCCTGGGGGCTGCTTGAGCGCTGCGTAGTGGGATGAAAGATCCAGAGATTCGAAGGGCTGTCTGGTGCCGACTTCGGAGTCTGCGTCCTGTTCGTGGAGTTTCCGTTCTTCGCGGCTGAAAATGCTATCGTTATGGACCTCTCCGGAATAAGGGGAACTGGCGAGACTGGCGTCCATTGTGTGAGTAGGAGAAGAGGAGTCCAGCGGCCGGGAAGAGGACCTTACGGGACGCGGGGGGACTACGGGTGTTTCAGGCATGCCTAGACGAGATGAATTGCCGAATCGGGCGCAAATGGGACTCTTGGTGCTCCCTGTCTGGCGATATGGGGGTAGGGGAAGAGTTACGGGGTTTGGGTGAAGTGGGCCTAAGGAAACTTTAGTTGGTAGTAAACATGAGCCAGGTGAGCTCAGAGAACAAGACGGAAGATGTCGTTGTACAAGAAGTAGCCGTTGTCGTTTTTCAGGTGGAAGACCTGGGCAAACTTCTTGGGGGGGTCGTCGTCGGTGTAGACGTCACCAGTGACCATAATCAGGACGCTGTTTCCATCGACAGGCTGCGGGTCGATGGTTTGCGGGTCGTGCTTGATTCTCTGGAAGGGGAACTCGGCGAGCCGCTGGCCGATCGCTGTTGCGCCTTGGAGATTGAACGTCTCGAATGTAAACATGCTTGTGTCCCGGTACAGTGACACCAGTTTCTGGCGCTCGTCGCTCCCGGCATCAAACGACGTGTAGTAGAACTGGGTGAATTCCTCTAAACAAACGGTGTTAGTGTCCTGCCTATCTGCTGCTGCGTACTACTTACTAGCTAGTGCATTGATATCGGCTGCGTTACTGTTAGAGTCTCTTCTTTTCGGGTTCTGTCTGGTACTTACTTGCCATTCCTGCGGTAGTAGCAGAAAGGAAGCTACTGGGAGGAGCCCTCATAGACTACCGGGCCCCAGGTTACCCTGGAAGTAGTACACATATTACGCTTTAACCCCGCTTGGCCGGCTTCAACGCTCAACAGCATTTGCTGACCGTGTTCTGCAGGCTTAGCCGCCACTCAGGTTCCGTCGCTTCCGCAAACTTCCGTTTGTTCTTATTGCACTGCCTGATCCTGCGATGTCTACGCCGGTCGGCTCCACGCCAAAGTCCTACCAATGCGACCAATGTAGCCGATCCTTTAATCGCCTAGAGCACCTCGCACGGCATAAGCACTCCCATGTCGGCTCCCAGGCTCGCAAACATGTCTGTCCCACTTGCGGCAAGTCTTTCATACGCAAAGATGTACTCCTGCGGCATGTACGGGCTGTCCACGAAACTCCTACAGTGCACAAACCCTCCCGACGTCGATCCTGCCTCAGATGTGTGAAGTATAAGATCAAATGCTCAGGAGGACCCACATGCGAAGCCTGTGCGAAGCGCTCTGTGCTCTGTGATTATGGACTAGACACAAATAATAACCCTCTTCCTATTCCAACCTACAAGAATTCTTCAAAATCTTCTGCGAAGCCTTCTCCAAACCAGCAGATTATGCAGGCTGCCTCAAACACTTCACCTAGCACTGACTACTCTTCCAATGCAAAAATATCAGACGACTTCACCCAAGCAACAGCCATTTTGAGTTCGCTAGATGGATCGAACCTCGATTTCTTCAAGTTCTCTGACGACTGGAGCAGAGACTCCAATATCCTCGATATCGACTGGCTCCGAGCAGACTTTTTCCCCGATAACCTCTCTCCCTCCCATTCGGAGATGCCTAATATTTCCACTGATGACCTTCCCCCCAGAAACTACAACCCTCCTGCCTATCCCATCCCAGACCTCGACCCGAATGCAGTCATATACCCTCTTTTCCCTCAAAATACACTCGACTTCGACTCTTTCTACTCACAGGCTCGCCCCGCTAATGCACCTTACTCTTTGTATTCGAGTAATAATCCTCCTTCGACCGGTACTGCTTCTCTTATGACCTCGCCTTATCCAGATAGGTTTCCAGTTCCGCCTAATCCACCAGGCGCTCCTTTTATCCTGCCTAGTCCTTCACAGAAGCGTACGGCACAGGGATCTCCTATAGGACCTTTTCCACACCCTTCAGAAGCGCAGAGTAACGACTATGACTCTCTGGCTGCATCAATCCCGACTCCTCAAGACCATTCTCAGACATCTCCAGCTAGGTCGGATATACCCTCGCCGCGCAATTTCAAAGAGCCATCACTTTCGGATTCTAAGTGGAAACAGGGCTCAAAGTCTCAGATTTCAAGAGACTTTGCTCTCCCCCCGCCCCAGCCGCGCTGGAAGTCTTCTGCTGATATCTTGGTTCACACACCCAAGGACCAAGTGTATCCAATTCGTACCCCCGCGGACAACTCCTTGAAGCATTCCAATTCTCAATATCCTCCCGCCGATAGGTTAGGCGAGGTTCCCATCGCTCACCCTTCGATTGCTAGACAGTCTGGAGTCAGGTATAGCGACCAGAAAGCAAGACATACCAAAGGCGATATATGGCCGCTTGCCCCTGGATCTGATACAAGTCTCTCCGAACAGAGCGAGGAGGTTCGTTTGCCGCCAATTCGCCAAGTTGTAGGTGATTATGGGATATCTAAGTCTGACCGCGGCCCGCTAGATCTTGGAAACCAGAAGATGTCCATCACAGACAACGGCAGAGAGGACATAGTCAAATTACTGTCTGTACATTTTGAATACCATCCTTTTCAGAGAGTCGACATTGATAAATTCCCAGACACTTGGATTATTAATCAGTTTTTGGCTCTTTATTTCCAGAATTTTCATCCAATTCTTCCGATTATACATCGCCCTACCTTCTCTGCGCAGAACACCCCCTCCATCTTACTGGCTACTATGATTTCAATAGGTGCCAGTTACTCTCGTCTTGATGGAGCTTTGCAATTTGCGGAAGCACTCTCTGAATTATGTAAGCGAACCATAACATGGCTGGCGCATTATGATACCGCCTATATGCGGTCGGCCTATGTTATTGGTTCTATGTGCCTTCAATCTGTTTTTGCTTTGGGCTCTGGAAACCCACGCCTTTATGAACGTGCAGAATCCGACAGATCTTTCTTAGTGTCGAACGCACGCAGAATGGGACTCTTCTCTGTTTCTAAATCAGATCCCTGGCGTTGGACCGGCCCTGAAGTTGTGAATGACGCTGAAGAACTCGAACGCATTTGGATTCTCTGGAAGGAAGAAGAAATGCTCACTAGACTTGCCTGGGGTGTATTTGAGACTGACGGGCTGATATCTATACCATCATCTCATCGCGGAGCGGTCACTCTTAATGACCTTGGTGTTTTCCTGCCATGTGCCGAGGAATTATGGGAGGCTGAAACTCCTCAGGAATGGGCCAAAATGTTTGATCCTAATGTAGGACCTCCTCGAGGCTTGCATTCGTACCCAACAATCCGACAGGTGATATCTTGCGCCGAGAAACTCAGGGAGCAAAAATATGACAAACAAAGTCGCGATTGGGTGGAATCACTGCCTGTGTGGGGAAAGCGTTTATCTATTCAGGTAGTAGCTCGTGTGATCTGGGATATGAGAGAGCTGGAGTACTCTGGATTGTCTGTTCTAATGCCTCAATTGCGACTGATATTTGCGCCTCCTATGGAGCGATTACTGCGTGCCATTGACATTCTACTGGATGCAACAATCCCTAGCCGTAAACCAGGTGTTCTCGATGGTGTCGCTGCCGTGCAGAGGGTGCATACCATTCTTGCATCACATATAGGACATTTTGTATACCTATATGCAGCAAGAGAGGTTTTGGATTTACTTTTGATTCTGATTCGTTACGGGCAAACGGAAAGAGATCGAGCCGCGGAAGGGCTGAGAAAAATCCTGCATTCTCAACCGAAAGTTGCGAGAGAACTGGCTTGGCACTGTGCACAGATAATCGGAATTTCTACGAATTTTTTTTTGTGTGCGCCAAGTGAAATCATGAGAGTGTTTATGGCGACTATGTATCTATATGTGTTTGCACTCTTGAGCCTTCCGCCAAACTCAACGGACTTCCTAGAACTAAAAGAGGTTACTCAGCTGGATAAGGTAGGTCATGGAGTTCAAGCATGGAGAGAACGTGGAGGCCCCGCAGCATTGACGAAAGTTCCCGATATTTATAGTCCTGCTGCTCCAGGACAGGTGTTGGAGCTAGGTTTATTGACCTTGCGGAATATGCAAAACTGGGGTCTCACTCAGAAGTTTGTAAATGCCATTCGGTTCATATACAACCGTGATATCAACAATTCGAGCTCGCGGAATTCGGAGACCAGTTCTACTGCCTCTTAAAACATGAGAAAAGAAAGATTAGTCGAATATCGTTTTATGTATTATTTTCATGACATTACGTATAGGTTATGCGGCTGAGAGCCGTGCTAATTAGAGTTCTTAAATTTTCTCGAACGCCAACACAGTCTTCTTCCGAGCACTTTGTGGATCGATTGCAAATAATGGCAAAAGAGAGTGGAATACAGAGAGTCAAAATAGATGCCAGTGTGGCTTTTCGCATAATAAAGCATACCACCGAAAGCACGCCCGCGGGCGTCAGTGGACAGCTACTGGGGCTCGAGGAAAAAGACTGCATTGAGATAGCGTACTCTTTTCCGTTTCCTATGGGCGAGGACTTAGCCTCATCATGGCCAAATAGTGAGGCTAACAAGGCTTATGCATCTCATATGACTGAGGGGCTGAGCGCTGTCAACGTTGTGCCGAGTGCTGCTGGATTCTATGTGTCTAGCTTTCTTGGATCGAACATCTTTTCCAGCCAAACTTTAGACGCCTTTTCTATGTACCGCTCCAATGATATAAACACTCCGGTGTTGATTGTGCACGACCCTACTCGGACAGCACACACCGCTTCTTTGAACCTCCAAGCCTATGTTCTTTCGCCAGCGTATGATGCTGTGAAGAAAGGCCACAGATTCACAAGAGCAGCTCTGGCTGAGCACGGTCTTAGCTTTAAAGATATCTTAATTCCCGTTCCTGTTGAAATTACTAACTCACATTATGCTAATGCTTTCGTGCACCAGTATGCTGAATCCCAGGATGAACCAGTGCTGCCTTCCCTGCAAGGACTGGACTTGAATATCGATCGATACCTCTGCAGCAATGTCGAAGCTATGCTAGACACCTTGGATGATCTAACTTATGATTTGGGAAGCTTTCAGTACTTTTTAAGACATCTGAATAGAGAAGAGGCCCGTATTCTACAATGGCAGCAGCGTCGCAAGGTCGAGAATGCCCAGCGCGAAGCCCAGGGCATGGAACCTTTGCCTGAAAACGACTGGAAGAAGATTTTTAGGCTTCCGAATGAGCCGTCTCGTCTTGACGGACTCCTGGAATCTGCCCACGCTGAAAGAATCTGTGACCAGATCGAGGAGTACGGCGCTGGAGCTGTACCCAAGCTTTACGGCACTCGTGCTCTTCTGCAATAGATTCTGACACATAGGTGATGCTAGTTAGGTGATTGTAGTCATTAGAACAGTTTATGCTCGGCTTTGCAACCTGAATATTACTTAAAGACTCTGTAGTTGCGACCTGGCACGGCTGAACAAGAATGCCTAACTTAGACTTTTTTTTCCCTTCAGATTGCATCGATGGCCGAGAAACCGCAGAACCCGGCCTTGAAGGCGCTAGGATTGCCACGACTAAGACTACCAAGTCGCAACTGGTCTATATTTTGGATAGTAGTAGGCTCTATCGCCGGAGGGATCATCTACGATCGTCGAGAGAAGAAGAGGATCCGAAATGAATGGTGCGACCGAGTGTCGTTTTTGGCCAGAGAGCCCATGTCGCCGCTTGCAATGCCCCGAAAAATAACTGTATACATAGCACCTCCACCTGGTGACAATATTGGAGTCACTGAAGAAGAGTTTAGGCATTATGTGAAGCCTATACTTGTTGCTGGAGCTGTAGATTTCGAAGTGAAAAAAGGCCTTGCACAAGGTGAGATCAGGAATATGGTAGCTAATGAAATTCGGAATAAACGAAATGGTGTCGTCGAGAAATCAGAGGAGCTACTACAACCGCTGAATGATATGCTTGTACGCGACAATACTGGTGGAGTTATATGTATTGGAAGAGGAGCTTATAGAGAGTATGTTGATGGTATTCACGAGGGATGGCTTGGACCGCTTGATAGATCGCTTTATACTGAAGAGACAGAGGCGCCAAAGGTTGAGGATGTAAAAGAAGAACTTCCTAAGGCTGACGAGACTACGATGATAAAGCCTAAGACCGACGAGTCTAAGGCTGAAGAGCCCGAAGCTGAGCTGTCCAGGACTGATGAGAGTTTGCAAGACAAGTCAAGCGCGGCAAATTCCACAGAAAGTAAGACAAATGAAGAAAACAAAGAAACCAAGGCAAAAAGAGTACCGAAACCTTGGATAAGGCCATCCGACTACAAAGAAGCGGTGTTGGATCCGAAAATACAGGAGCAGAGCCCCGACCCAGTTTCCTATATTCCTCAGCAGCATATATTGGGCTTCCGCAATACGCCTTTACGAACATACTGGTATTTCACCAGACGTCATTTGGCAGATAGAATAGGCGAAGCTACTGCTGCTGCTGTACTTTGTGGAACAAGATCTTGGACTTCTGAGGATTCGTTAGTAGGAATAGAGGAAGAGGATAATTGGCCTAGAAAATGGAGGCAGAAGGCGGAAGAGAAAGGCAGTGAGTGGGTGCAGCCTCTTTCCACAGACGCAAGAGTAACTAAATATCTTAAGGTGTACGAGAAGCCTTCTAGGACTACGAAATCTAGTGATTCATTGTAAATAGATACATGGCATCTAGCTAATCGAACAAGTAAGAATGATCTTCCTTAGGAACAAACTGTCTGATTTGATCAGCAAGCTCAGACTCTTTAGCATTCCATTGCGCCCAGTACTGTTGTCGTAGCAAGGAGTACTTTGAAGTGAGTTTCTGATATTGCATATAATCAGCAGCAGCACGATCCTCGAGGGTGTGCAGGAGAGTCTCAAGCTCGCTGGCATCGAGTTTGTCAATTTCTGCTTCTGAAGTGAGATCAATATCGGGAACAGAGTCGCGGGGATGAGGAACAAATAGAGGAACATAAGAGGAGGGAACTGGAACGGCGGGGTAATCAGAGTTGGTCTGAGCGGTATCTATCTTAGGAGAGGTGAGCTGGTCGAGGTATCGAATAGTAGGGTTGGTGAAGGGGTCATGCATGCTGCGGAGCTTGAGCAGATTTCGGAGCTCGATCTGCGATTTGACGTCAGGAAGAAATTCAGAAGGGACTAGAATCTTTGGAGCTTTTGAATCCGCAAGAGCGATGGTGCTGATAATTTTTCCGTCCTTGGTGATAGAGACTGGCGGGCGTTTAGGAGTGGAAAGATGCGGGCGCCTTGGTGGGTCACTTGGGCGTTGCATGTCTAGTTCGTGAATTGTACGTAAGTGCTTTGCAAGAGCGTCAGATCTGGAGAAAGATCTCATGCACTCTGGAACCGGGCAATGAAAAGGACGTTCGCCGGTGTGAGAACGAAGGTGTGTGATGAGGGCAAAACGAGCAGACTGAGAGACGCCTTTGCGAGTACAAGAGCGCCACAGACACTCGAGGTTTGATGCCCGTGAAAGAGCATGGTCTTCCGCGACGTGGGCTACAAGATCTTCGACAGAAGTGAACTCTCTCGTACAAGTGTCCCATTCGCACTCATACGAAGCAGAAGAGCCTTCATCAGACAAAGGCGAGCCAGGGAGATCGGTATCTGTGTCTGAAGAGACATCAGTGAAGTCATCTACGGGGTCATACTCCTGTTCATCCATGCTGGTGGAAGAAACTACGGTGTTACCGGTGGGAGTACTCGGTGGGATAAGGCGGAGCAGAGCCAAAGGGCTACGGCGGCACGAGCTGGCAAGCAATCGGGGTGTTTGGAAGAGGTTGAGGTTGATTAGTAGATAGAAATAGTAAATTTCAGACTCAGCGGGGTGTGGGGGAAGGGGAACTAATTTGCAGCTGTCTTTTCGGACCGAGCAAGATAGGTGCGCAACCCCCACAGACTGTAATATGTAAAAGCGACTACCGCCAGCGACCGGGCGACCGGTCGGCCGAATTGAATATAGAACCCAGTCTTCAGTTAGTATTTTTGAGAATTATCTGACAAAACAGCGCGGACTCACATGTGAAGGGCCTTTAGACATGAATCTAAGAGGTGATGGAGAAAGTTGGGTTTACAAGCAGGATTAGAACAGCTGTTGCGCAGCGGCGCGGGCAAGATTCCTGCTTCCAAGAACTTCGGAGCCCTGAAATTCTTGGCTGGACAGAGCAGCCAGGGAGTAGAAGATGGTGTTGATGGTGAGAAAAACTGCAGGAACAAGCAGTGAAGTAGCCTGAAGGACTAAAGACAGGTACATACTAGCAGCCATCACGGCATAAAAGGCGGCCCGAGGCCAATTAGAGGCGAACCTCTGGAGGAAGTTGATGAACTTTTCACTTAATGGGCAGATTTTAAGCAGAAACGGCACCTCTACAAACAATATCACAAACCCTTCGACAATGCAAATTACAGCAAAGATGATCACCAGGCCGAAATGGAAAATATTAGCAATTCCTAATGCCCAGCAAATCAACACACACAGCAGACCGGTCCATTGGCCATAAATACTGAAGTTTCGGGAGCGTAGTTCTTCGCCAAACGACATGATGGCGTAATAGTAGTGTTGTGCAGGTGCACCACTTACCACATTTAGAACCTTAGGGGCTCCAAACTCCACCGTAGAACTCTACCCGTGGCCCAGCTTACCAAGCGTTCTACACCTATTAATTGAACTCCCAACTATTACTCGGCTATATTCTCCTCTATCAATTAACCCGCTACTAATTTTGTAAACCCAGAGCCCTCCCCTAACTCTAGGCATCTCCTGCATTCTTAGGTCACTTTGTTGCCCTTTGGGAGTCTTAGATTCCGACTCGAACGCCGCTAATAGGCGGACTTCCCATGGATGGTTTCTCTTTCACAGACTCTGTAGTCACGCTTGCCCTCACTTTCGGTCTCCTCGCCGCTCTTCCCTGGCTGCTTCCAGTGCTACTCGATATTTGTCTCTATGTCACGCGTTTACTTCGCCTAAAGAGCTAGCTTCTCCTCCCCATGCCTTCTCAGCCGCACTTCAGCTGCTTTAGCTCCGATAGGCCTGGTTGATTTTAGGTTGCGGCCACAATTTCCAACGCGGTCTAATTCCCTACCCCACAGAATCGACTCTTGCAATTCCATCACCTCCCCATCCGAATGCAATGTAAGCCGTAATAGTCAATTATAAATCCTGCTCGAGGACTGCCGCGTTATTGCTGCCTGCCCGCTTTCCGGTTATCTTTCTCCGCAAAACTCGGCTTATAACCTGCGCTGCTCCCAAACCTACTGGCTCCAAAGTTTCTCCGGTATCCCGGATGACCGAATCTGGTTAAACTCCTATCCAATAGCAGCTTCATGATCTTCTTTAGACTTTACCTGTCCCCAGGTTTTGCTAACACCTCTCAGCAACTATATATTGCAACTTTCACGGTTTTTCTCCACCAATTGATAGTGTATCCTAACTTTTCCTTTTTCTTTTCTCAACCACCTCACACTCTTAATAATATCTTATTTCGAGCGCCCTTTGCTCACAACTCAAAGTGTCCTTAGTATAATATTCGGTTTCTTGGATACGTTTACCCGAAAATGCCAGCATCCTCGAAATTAGCTTCTCGCGTCCGGCTACCGGGTCTCCTCTCAAAGGCAATGCCTGCGGAGGCGACCGTCCCATTCTTCAAGAATGGCGATTACGTAGGCTGGTCAGGTTTCACTGCCGTCGGCTCGCCTAAAGTCGTCCCCAAAGCTGTCGCTAAACACGTTCGCGATAACAATCTACAGGGAAAGCTTGGTTTCGAGCTCTTCGTCGGTGCGTCAGCTACGGCACCTATCGAAGACGAATGGGCAAGCCTTGATATGATCCATCGTAGATCTCCTCATCAAGTTGCTCGTCAGGTTAACAAGAAAATCAATGATGGCTCTACTTTCTTCTTCGATAAGCACTTGTCTATGTGGGCCCAGGACTTGTCCTATGGTTTCTATAGTCTTAAACGTAAGGATGGCCGAAATGCTATCGATACTGCTGTGATAGAGGCCACTGCAATTACCGAAGATGGACTGCTCATCCCTGGTGCCTCCGTTGGAGCCAGCCCTGAGCTTCTCGAACTCGCAGATAAGGTAATTATCGAGGTTAACACCGCAATCCCCTCGTTAGAAGGTCTTCATGATATCTATGACCTTGGTCTTCCTCCGCACCGCAAACCGATCCCTATCACCTCTGTAGAACAGCGTATCGGCACTGTTGGCATCCCCTTTGATACAAGTAAGGTCGTCGCAGTTGTAGAGAGCGATATTCCCGATATCACTGGCTCTGTTTCCGAAGCTGATGAAGTCTCGAAGGGAATTGCTGCAAACCTGATCGAGTTTCTCCGCCATGAAGTTGCTCACGGACGATTGCCGGAGAATTTATTGCCCTTGCAGTCGGGAATTGGCAACATTGCCAATGCTGTCATTGCTGGCTTGAGTGATGCCGACTTCAAGCACCTTACTGTCTATACAGAGGTTCTGCAAGATTCGTTTTTGGACTTCTTTGACTCCGGTTCACTGGACTTCGCTTCAGCGACTTCCATCCGTCTCTCAGATGAGTGTTTCGGCCGTTTCTTCAAGGGATGGGACCGCTACCACAAGAAGATCATCCTTAGATCTCAGCAGATGTCAAACAGCCCTGAAGTGATCCGAAGACTTGGTTGCATTGCCATGAACACTCCTGTCGAGGTAGATGTATATGCTCATGCCAACTCCACTAATGTTATGGGAAGTCGCATGCTCCATGGTCTTGGTGGATCCGGAGATTTCTTGAGGAACTCCAAGTACTCCATCATGCACACTCCTTCGAGCCGACCCAGTAAGACTGATCCTCATGGTATCTCTTGTATAGTTCCTTTCTCGAGCCATGTTGACCAGACTGAACACGACCTTGACGTCATTGTTACTGAACAAGGCCTTGCCGATGTCCGTGGTCTTGCTCCACGTGAGCGATCCCGAGTTATTATCGACAATTGTGCTCACCCAGTGTACCGCCCCATTCTGCACGAATACCTTGATCGGGCTGAATTCTACTGCCAAAAGAAAGGAATGCTCCATGAGCCGCACATTCTTCGTGATGCTTTCAAGATGCACATTAATCTAGAAGACAACGGAACCATGCGCATTAAGTCGTGGGAGTAATATATTGCCTAAGTATATATATGTACTTCACTCACATCTGAACCTTATATTGTACTGATCATACCACTTCACTTGTAGAGTCGTCATGTACTATTACCTGATACCACTTATATTCTTTTTACTGACGCTAAAGGCAGTATTAAGACAAAAGAGACCGCGCACGTGGTCCGGCCGACAAAGTACGGTGCAGTTCCAGGGCAAGAGAATCACCGTCACCGAACCCAAGATCGCTCCTCAACCTACTCACCCATCCAGCGTGTTACCGACGCCGTTAACGCTTCGACCGTTTCGCCCAGGGAGATATGTTTTAACAATGGGAATATCACGACTTGATCCGCAAGAATGGCTCCTCGTTGAAGACGGGTATGGGGACGTGATCTCTAAACGGGTCGAGGCGTATGAGAGTCACACAGAACACTGTATATTGCTCACCAATGGCTGCGATGCTGCTGTAAGTGAGGCATATTATAGAATTGTCACTTATATGGCGGAGAAATATCCGAAATGCTTTAAAGCCAGTCCGTCGGGAAGTGTGCTCCACAACATGATCACTGAAAAATCACATGCAGCGACTACTACTAGAGACAAGTTGGTTGTACTCTGTCAAAATATAGAGGAAGATATTTTGGTTTTGTTACCAAATTCTGACGGAAAATATGTTCTTCGTGCAGGATCTGTCGCCTTCCCTGCTGGGTTTGACCCTGCACAGAAACTAGGAAAGCCGTTAGCTGAGATTCACGAGCCAGTCCCACACTACAAAGAACGTCTCGAGTTCAGCATGGACAAATTTTTTGGTAGGATGAAGCCAGGAGAGTATGTAGTGCGAACTAATTGGTCTGTTCAAGCACACACGAGGAGGTATGCGGTATCAGAAAATCACTCTTACGGAGAGAAAGAGATAGTCCCATTAGAATACGAGGATTTAGATTTTGATAATGTGTTTTTACGCGTTGAAAGGCAGGTATTGTGCCGTATTCCAGTGACACATGCCCTTGTGTTTACTATCAGAACTTATCTCACGCCTTTAAGCGAAGTCCGCCGCGAAGGAAAGGGCGAAGACTTGGCTAAGGCCATTGAAGGGTTAGACGAGAGTATGTCCATTTACAAGAATGCACGATTATGGGGTCCTGCAGTGACTAGGTACTTGCTGGAATAACTGCTTAACGTGCTAGTCGCTGACCAATCTTGATAACATCAGAAAGAACTCCCATAGCAGTTACTTCGGCACCGGCGCCAGCACCTTGAACTATGAGAGGAAGATCACCATATCTTTCGGTGTATATTGCGACGACATTATCTGCGCCTTGCAAGGCTGCAAATGGATGCGAGCTAGGGTAAGATTCGATTCCCACAGACACAGCTTCTCCGATGTCAGCACCTGTACTCGAATCTATTTCGACTTTTCCCACATATCTAAGAACTTTTCCTTCATTTGCTGCTTCTGATCTAAGGTCATCCATCTGAGAATCATAAGCAGGAAGTTTCGCCATAAACTCGTCGGAAGCTATTCCGTCGATTTCTAGAGGTGCAGGGATGAGCGACTTGACTGGGAAAGAAGATGGAGATCTAATTTCTAAACCAGCTAGACGACCGAGAATAGTCAGTTTTCTGGCGACGTCCATTCCATTGAGGTCATCACGAGGATCTGGCTCTGTGAAACCCTTGTCTTTTGCAATGGACACTATAGAACTAAACTTAGCATTTTTGTCGGCGCCAAACTCGTTAAAGATATAGGATAATGTTCCGGAGAAGATTCCTTCAATCTTGCGGATTCTGTCCCCAGTCGCAATAAGGTCCTTCACGGTAGAGATGACAGGGAGTCCCGCGCCGACGGTGGCTTCATGATATACCAGGGAATTTCCGCGAGTTGCGTTGGTCATAATATTAGACCACAAAGACAATTCAGAAGAAAAACCTTTTTTGTTAGGGGTAGCTATAGATATTCCATTGATCAAAAATTGAGGGTATGCTCGTGCTAAGACCTCATCCGAGGTATTATCTACAAGGATGGCTGGAGCTGCTGCAGCCAGAAGCTTAGCTAAAGCAGAGGGGTCTTTCGCAATATCCGAAGGAGGAAGATCTTGAGCTAGTTCAAGCAGCCTGTCCTTTGGAAGGGGACTGAAGTCTGGATTATAGAGAGCTCCGGAGGATCTGGCGATAAGGACGACATTAAAGGAGATATCAGTGTCGAGGGCCTGTAGCTGGCGCACAAAGGCTTTGCCTACAAGGCCCACACCAACAATAGCAACATTAATAGATGGCATAACGCAGGGTAGTATTTCAAGTAGAAGCCGGGGAAGATGTATTGAAAAAACCAAAATTCGGCGATGCCTAAATCCTTCCTCGAAGTAAAACTTTAATCATAATAACGTTTCGATTGCGCCAACTTGGGCCCGCAGCGAGTGCTGGAAAGTTAGCTTATCACTCTAATGATTACTTGGTTGCATAGTTAGAATGTATGATCGTAAACTGAGTTAGTAACTGTAGAGTATGCAAGTGGCGAAAGTGGGGGTACCTCTGTTGTCGAAAACAGTTAAGCGTTAGTGCCAGGGGCTTAGGTGGAGTGAGAGGTGATAGACATAGATGAGTAGGCAGCGACGTTTGCCGTACTAAGGCTGGCGTACTTCTCTTGGAGAGAATCTTGCGCTATCAATAGTCACAGAAAACGAATGCATTTAGCCTGTTCTAACAACCACATTAAAACGAGATAGAATACCGCGTAGTGCTGATCTCCGGTTAGGGTTCTTACGAGGGTTTTCCCGCTCCTGCTGACTTAGCGAACGCTAAACAGGATATTTTATCACCTGTCTTTCTGCATCTGATCAACGAATAATCGCCAAGCTGCTCGGAGCTTCTTTTTGTCAAAATTGACTATTAAGACAGCGAGAAGGACTTTAGGTAATACTTTCGCTAATCCAAATCCCAGAGAAGACGAACTGCTCGACCCAACTGTCTCCACCCCCCTTATTAATCGTACTATGTCTTCTCGACCCCAGAATATCGGCATTCATGCTATCGAGGTATATTTCCCTTCAAGATACGTCGACCAGAATGAGATGGAAAAGTTTGACAACATTCCTGCTGGAAAGTACACCATAGGACTTGGCCAGAAGAAGATGGCCTTTGTAGATGACCGTGAAGACATCTACTCAATGACGATGACTGTTGTCAGCAACCTTCTGCGTCACTATGACATAGATCCTGCCTCGATTGGACGCTTGGAAGTAGGAACAGAAACTATCATTGACAAGGCGAAGTCTGTCAAAAGTGTGCTGATGCAGCTCCTTGGAGATAACAAGGACGTCGAGGGTATTGACAATCTCAATGCCTGCTACGGCGGCTGTGCTGCCTTGTTGAACTCGATTGCTTGGGTTGAATCTTCGGCGTGGGATGGCAGGTACGCTCTTGTTGTTGCTGGCGATGTCGCGCTCTATGCCAAATCCAACGCCCGCCCCACGGGCGGTGCCGGCGCTGTAGCTATGCTGATCGGCCCCAACGCTCCGATTGTTTTCGATTCTATCCGCGGATCTTTCATGGAGCATGCATATGATTTCTACAAGGCCGACTTGACCTCCGAGTACCCTATTGTGGACGGCAAGTTCTCTCTTGTGTGCTACACAAAAGCTGTCGACCAATGTTATCAGGCATATATGCGCAAACTGGAAAAAGCCCGCACTCAACTCAATGGTGCGGCCCAACCTGCCCCTGAATTAGGCATTGACTACTTTGACTATACTGTCTTCCATGCGCCTACTTGTAAGCTTGTGACTAAAAGTTATGCTCGCATCCTCTACAACGATTACTTGAACAACCCGGAGCACCCTGAATTTGCTTCTGTCCCCGCGGAAATCAAGGATATCGACTATGATGCTTCGCTCAGCGATAAAACTATCGAAAAGGTCTTCATGGGCTTGGCAAAGGAGCGTTCTGCTAAGCGCCTGACACCAGCTCTATTTTTGCCTGCCAACACTGGAAATATGTATACTGCTACTGTGTTTGGCGCTCTTTGCTCTCTGCTCAGCTGCGTTCCTGCTGATCAACTCCAGGGAAAACGAGTTGCTGGGTTCTCATATGGCTCTGGCCTTGCTTCTTCTTTCTTCTCTTTTGTTGTGAAAGGCGATGTCTCAGACATTCAAAACAAACTCGATGTTCTTGGGAGAATGGAGCGCAGAAAATGTGCTACACCTGAAGAATATGAGAAGGCAGTCGAACTCCGTGAAGCCGTGCATGCAGCCAAGAACTATACTCCTACTGGTGACATAGATTGCCTGTTTCCCCATACGTATTATCTCACAAAAATCGACGATCTTTACAAGAGAACATACGCCGTCAAAGAATAGGTCATTCTTTTATTTCACTTACATATATTAATCTCTTAAACATGTTCTACTCCTGACTTCCCATTTTGGGACTTGTTTTTGTAAACAAACACCTCGAGCATAAGTAGACAGGCCTATGGAGGGGTCACATAGTGCAGAAGCCATTTCAGTATATTACCCATCCAATAGACATGAACGTGATTTAAAAACTCGGCTGGCGCGTTTCAATGCCCTCAGAACAGCGTCTGCAGCTTCCAACAGACTCGCAAACCCAGATCAGCGAAGTAGGATAGCTAAACTTGTTAATGACTATTCTATACCCCCACAGCAATTACCGTATGCGAAAACTTCAGAACCACGTGATTCTGACACAAATGCTACTACTCGATCTACTACTTTCAACCTCTCCTCAACGCCTGTTGACCCCTCGATATCGTTTATTCATTCAACTGGCGACTCTCCCAGGCTTATTCTTAGAGAGATTTCTAGACTTAGAAAACCAAATACGGATAGTACAGTATCTTTGGCGTCAGTTGGATCAGAGCCTGAAACTCCGACACGTACACATGTTATATCGAAGAACATCGATGCTGATATAAACATTGCCTTAGGGAGCGAAGCAGAGTCTTTATGTCATCAGAATATTTCAGAACAGACGAATAACCTTAGAGATACTCTAAATACTTTAAGCGATCGAGTTGATTCTACGGTTAGGTCTATATCTGAGCTTGAATCCAAGGTGTTCAGCATCTCGAATACCGCCAACAAGGCTTTATCCCAATGCTCACTAACGCTCACCGAAAAGAACCGCCATACTGGCGACTCCATGAGGTATATTGTATTTAAGCTAGCTTCGATGTCTGTGGCTTTATTGGCACTGTGGGTAGCCCTTTGTGACTCGTTTCAGCAAACGAAACTGCGGCACAAATATGAATAATCACTGCAACTAAGCAGCACTATGTGTCCAGCGTTCATCAACTCTACACTACATCTCCAAAAACAATATTTATTTCAATATTTATTACTACACGCTGTCCATTGGGCAAATCCTGTGGATTTTGCCCACGGTCGGTATTTCTGGCGAGACAGCAGCTCCGTTGAAACATTGCTGCCCTTGTGTATAAGGTTTTATTTATGATCTTCTGATGTTGGGCGGAAGCTTATTCTTACTTTTTCAGATCTTTTCATGATGTCATGACTCTCGAGACTGCCTCTTAACTCAATTTGTGATATATCATGCCGTCAGCAGGCTTCTGCTATTGGTCCGTATAAATGATCTAATAGTGTATATATACATGCGTAACAGCCTCCTTTGCGGCCCGCCTTGAGTAATTCGCTGGGTATTTCGTACTGTTTTTTGAAGCAAACATGAAGATATCTATTCTCTATCAGTATATACTCATTTTTGGGTCCATTGCCTCCTCTAGCGGAATATACGAAACATGGACGGATAGTGATTTGCGAGCCTGGCTCGCCGATCAAGGCGTTGTCTCTCCCAAACAGAGCACCAGAGATCAGCTACTTAAGAATGTCGGTGACAAATGGGACTCTGTAGTCAACAAAGCGTCTGATACTTGGTCTGACAGCAACATTGTTGATTATTTGAAAGATGCGGGATTCAAGATTCAAGACGAAGCCGAGGCTAATCGAGCTCTTTTGACCAATGTCTTGAAGGAGAAATACGACGCTACTTCCGACTGGCTCTTTTCTACCTGGGAGGAGGCTCAACTACGTAGTTTTCTTGCTGCTAACAGCATTGAGGTGGAGGCCGAAGCTTCGAAAGACAAATTGCTTGAGAAAGTCAAGGAATTTTATTCTAACTCCAAGGAGACTGCTAAGTACCCGATAGACGAACTCTATTCTAATTGGAAAGACTCCGATTTAAGAGCTTGGCTTGTCCATCATGGTGTTGACACTAAGGATCTATCTACTCGCGAACAGCTGATCTCCAAAGTTCGAGGAAACTCTTTCCATTCCTACATTAAAGATTGTGCCAAGCATACAACGCACAACACTTATGCTGATACTGCCCGCAAGTGGTACGAATCAGCCCTGGACTACATTTTAGCCACCAAACATTCAGTGGAAGATGCTACTGGTGCGTTATCCTCAACAGTTGCGGAAGCTTGGTCTGAAAGTGCCGTTAAGCAATGGGCGCATGATCATAAACTCAATGATCTTCCAGAAATGTTTGATAAGAATTCAGTCCAAGAATTCTTCAATAGGCATATCTCTTTATTGAAGGAAGATTTGGAGTCTCGTAAAACAAATCTTCGAGAATTTGCAGAGAAACAAAAGATCCTGAAGCCGCGTCCGCAGCCATGGTACACATGGGGTGGTTTGAGGCAAGCTTTCAGCCGAGTTATGGCTGGAAATGCAAGAATTGACCTTTAATAACCTAGGTGAATTATATTTTCGTTCTTAGTTCGCTAGCATCTAGTCCTTCGTATATTTCCATTATCCTAACTTTACAATTACAAAATTTCATCTTAGTCTGATCGATGTAAATCATCGATTTCTTTTTTATCAGAAACGGAAGAGTTCATCCATTATCCTGTACAACTCATCCTCCATGCCTACTGCACCTTCTACTGGTTGTGGGGCTTGCGAACTAGTCGTAGGTTGAGGTGCAGGCGTAGCCTGGGTATTTTCTGGGGTGAAGGACTCATAAGCGGATTCTATAGGAAAAGGAACATCGGCTGTTGCGGTCACTTGACTTGAGTTTGGCATCATGAGATAAAGCTCATTCAATTGCTCAGATAACTCCAAAGAGCCAGATATTGGGTCAGATAAATTATCATAATAGCCTTCAAAGCTTGAAGTTATTGAAGGTGAAGTATCTGGCGACTGGAGAGTACTACCCGTAGAAATACTGATGGCAGATTTTGGAAGTTTGGCCGTTATTCGATTTCGCTGGAATGCATCAACGCCAATTGAGGTAGGGGCCTTTTTAAACTGATCGGCCCGCCCATTGGTTGCTGTATTGGTATAGGAGGAGAGTGAAACAGAAGAAAGGGCACGGCTCATACATTCACGCAGCTCCTTGGCTAGTTTCCCCAGACGCGTTCCCAATAATGACGACGCGGCCAGTAATTGGACTAAAAACATAGCCACATTCAGGTCATCGGCACAGCGCGCAGCATAAGGCACAGGTGCATATACCGTTGCGCTAAAAAGAACACAAATAGTAGAGATCAAGAAGTAGCTATAATGAACCTTCGAGTGGCAATACAACTCCGGCTCAGCACTGATACTCTCTAGTAATCTGATAGATGAAGATGCAATTTCCACTGCCTTATCCACATATGTGCGATTTGCGTTTATTGTTGCCGTAGAATACAGGAATATCCTATACATCAGCAAAAGCAAAGAATTGTGCCGGAGTACTAATATCCTCGAAACTTTCCGTGAGTTTTCAATAACCTCCTTGGGAACCGATGACTCGTTTTCAATCTTATGAGAAAATGGAATTGATTGAGACCATTCATAGAGGGCAGATTCAATTTCGCGAACTCGATCATACGGGATAGGAGTACCCTCCGAAGGATTATATTCTGTCACGACCTGATATATATCGTCTATAATTTTGGTAAAAGTAACCATAAGGTCCATATACCGGGAGCGAAACAAATTGCAGCCAGCATCTGGTATTTGCCAACAAGCATTTGTGGTCGGCAGTGGTAGTTGGATATAGCTCGCCTTGAGAAGGTACGGCCGACCGGTAGCTAGTGACATGCGGCGATCAAGAACAAATAGACACCAAAAAAGCGTTTTAACTCGTTGAATATCAGACGGTGAATCTCTAAAGCGTTCATTCACTGCTTTCATATCATGAAAGCCTTGCTCGAGAGCAATAATGGAAGCTAAGCCGGCAGTTCTATAGGCAGCATCTTCCATGCCGCTATGAAACTGGTATGTATGTAAGAGTAAAAGCATAACAACGTGATTAAAAGATAAATAAGTACCACCCAAAAAAAAGCTGGAAAACCCTTGCAAGGTTTTGTGGTAAAGATGATATCCAATTCTGAGGTGTTTGTGACACAGTGTGGTGCCTATGGCAAGCACCATTCGCAAAAGGCTAATATCATAGTAGTTCAGTTCATGATTTTCCAGTATTGATAATCCCTCCGAGGTAAAATAGTTGTCATACAACCTGCAACAGACAGTGAAGGGTTGCAACCGTTCGAAATAAGGATACATTGTGTTGACTTCCTGGTCGTATATGTGAATAAGATCATACGCTTCTTGTCTTGTCAATCCGTAAATAGTCTGCTTTTTAGAAGACGGGAGATTACCGTTAGAGGTTTCAAATATTGTACCCATTGACCTGAAATCGTCGAATTCGGGTAAGTCAGAGATATCGTGAGTATCGATATCTTTAGAGACTCGGCGACCGTTGCCGACAGGAGGAGCAGCAATGGTGGAGTCATAAGATTGGTGGTTTCCAGTTTTTCTATTATACTGATCCACGGGAAATAGAGTCGACAATGGGCCCGCATACCGAACAGATCGATCTTTATTGCGGCCTTCTTTGATACCCAAATGAAGATCTTCATGTCTGCGAAAGTCTTCGTTATTCCAGCGGTGTTCTGTTCCGGTCGACTTAGGCTTATCTTCATAGTTTGAGTTTTGTGCATCTGCCGGTTCTAGTTTGCTACTCTTTGAAGAGCCACTTCTTCGAGTACGAGCTTCCGGATAAGAACACTCCAGCTGAAGGTGCTTACAACGTGAACACGGAGTTTCTCCGTTGCACTTAATTTTTCTTTTTCTACATGCAAAGCAAGCCTTTCCGACATATTTCCCACGCTTGCGAGCAGGTTTTGCCACGTCGTGCATTTTTTTTTCAATGCTGCGCAAGGTGATGAGGTGCTTATTACAAGGTTTGAAAACTGACAAATAGGAGACGAACTACTGCTAAGGCTAATTAGAAGTACTGATATTCTTCTAAAAAATGATCTCCAAATCGTCCTCCAGTGCAGGTTTCCGTGCTGTTTTCTTCCTCTTAGTATGCTTAAGCAATTCAATCCGTTTATCTATATGAGCATTCCTCAACTTTGCATATTCTTTACGCTCCGCTGCATTGTCCTTATTGATATCATCCATTAGATTGCGTATAAAGTCATGGTTATTTCTTCGTGATGTGTTGATTTTCTGAACAAGATGATGTTTCGCGTTATACTCTCTGCGCTTATACTGCTTTGCATTGTCGATAGTTCCTAAATGAAGCTCTTGATCTTCTTCATCTCCACTGATTTGGGAATCTTCATACGCTTTCAGCATTTGTGCACCAGTCGATGATCTTTTCACGAGATTTTTTAGAATTTCTTGTTCACGGACCTTTGCCAGCTTTTGATTTTTTTGCATCTGCTTCTGTTCTTCAAGATCAATAAATGTCGGATCAAGAGCTACAACCGGTCCCCCATTAACAGGTTGATCTGCTTTATGGCCGACATCGGTAAAATATAATTTACCGCCTGCTCCCTCGAACGATTGGTCTGGTTTGGTTTGAAACACTACTTTCGCTGCAGTTTTCTTGCCGGATCGACGAACGTTCGAATATGAACTCTGAGGGCCCACGGTAGCCCAGCCTGCTGTAGCATTGATCTCTTGACGACTTGAACGTACTTTAGAGAAGTGTTCATTTGCATGAAATTCGCATTTCTTGGACTTCCTTAAGTCCACCCAATTCGTGCAGTTATGCCCTGACTTGCTCACGGAACAACAAATGCCCATGTCAGCTGAATGCCCGATTTCTAGCATGTCGGTCTGATCGTCAGCAATACTCAGAATAAAGGAGCTGTTCTCACCAGTAGCGTGAACTTTCGGATTCATGACCAATACAACGCTGCCCAGTCGAACTTTCCAATTAGCTTCGAATGTCTTCCCAAAAATATTCACAGGTATGTCCACCTTGAGGTCTGTAATTGTCAATGTCATAAACTTAGATGGCGGCCTATTCGAATACGATCGAGTCTCACGGACATTGGACTTATGCGCGACAATTCCTATCATGTACCAATCGTCTAGGTCTTCTGCGGAGAACTCTGGTGGTTTGATAGCTGCAAAAACTTCAGAAACCGATAATTCGGACATCCCTCTGATTATTAGCTGTGTAGCGTCGTATATATCATACCTCCTATTGATTCGAATGTTCGAGCGGTAAGCAGTGTCAATAAGGCTAGACTTAGAAGAATTCAGAATGTCTGTCTGATGATCTCCGGTCATGCTTACGCTTATTTCTCGAGGTGAAGACGCTCTGCCTTTCAATTCTAGTTTACGCCTTGATTTAGTTTCTGATAGCTGCTTTTTGCGTAGTTTCGAGGTAGTTCTCTGTATAACAGACTGATCTAGTCTTTTCGAGAATCCGGATTCGACATCAGGAGCTGCTGCATTAAGGATTGCTCGATGTTGTGCTCGATAGGCCGCTTCCTTATCAAAATTCGACTGTACTTCAACCTGCTTCCGAGGTTTCGGCGGAGATGGCGGCACCCGGTCGGTCATGAGTAAGACGCGAAGTCCCAAACGCGTAAGCTAGCATTGTTCATAATGGAGAAGAAGGTCATGGTGATTCCAAAAAGAGGCATCGGGCGATGCGAGGTAGTTTCATTACCTCATCCTCGAAACAAAAATATATGTAGATATTGTGTAGACTCGGAAAATTTGTACGAAATCCTACGCTTTGGTAAGCCGGATGGCGATCTCACAGAGTCGATCATAATCGCCGGCGGAGGTAAGGATTATGTAATAGGCGAGCCTAGAACTTACACCATTACACCAGTAAGATCTTTTTATGTATTTCTGAATGAGCTACTTGAAAATGGAAAAAATTTCTTAAATGCTGCTTCCATTGCAGATAACCTTGCAAGCAAATACCCAGACTGCGATTTCCACAAACTTCCCGAGTCCATTATAAAATCAGATTTGAGTATAATATGTGATTCTACAATTATTGATGACGAAAATGATCCTTATTTTCGGCTGTCGGAGGAGAAACTTCTGCAATACCTGGTTGCAAGAGTGAATGAAACAAGCAAGCACCTGCCTGAAAGAACTCAGAAGAAGTTCTTGAAGAGGCTATTAATGAGAGATACAGTTTCGGAATCGGTTTTAAGACAAGCAAAACAGAAAATAGCTTTTGACTTCCTGGCATCATATCTTCCTGTAACGATCGACATCAAGCTGAAAGAACAGCTGCATCTGGCTGATCTAGACATGTACCTGAAAACAGCTCATGACCAGCATCTCAAAGAGATAGAAGTGCAAAAACAGCTTCAAAACCCAGAACAACAGCCCAAAGGGTCAAAGAAAAACGTGAATGGTGCTGCTAAGAAATTGAAAGAGCCGCCAAAAGGAGCCAGGAAACTGGACGGGTTCTTCAAAAAAAAGGCTATAAATCCCTAATGATTAGCCTTATATCACATTAGTTAGCAATATTTCTATAAATCGCTCCTGTAGCGCGCCTGTTTCATTTTTTAAGCCAATGGTCCTTGTAATATCGAAGTTCAGCAATGCTCTCAAGTATATCATCGCGGGCATCATGTGTATACTTCTTCACCGGCCGGTTATTTCGCACATCCTCTGCCCATCGATAGGACAGCTCAGCCAGTGTTGACACGTCTATGATCCTATAATGGAGATAGCTTATAAGCTCAGGCATCGATTTACGTAAAAACTCTTTATCGCAATGAACACTGTTTCCCGCAAGGATTCCCTTCCGGTTTATAGGAATCATTTTTTTTATATATTTCAATAAGTCAGCCTGAACTCCTTCGGCCGTTTCGTTGGACGCCTTTACGCGATCAATCAACCCAGTCTTTCCGTGATAGTTCTTACACCAATCATCCATACTTTCCAGTTTGTCCTCAGAACAAGACAAAACCCTCTCAAATCCTTCTGGCTCTAGCAAATTCAAATCTCCATCTGTCACAAAACAGCACACTTGCAGAATTTGATCTCTTTCGACATCCAATCCGGTCATTTCGCAGTCGATCCATACCATAGGGTCGCTTTTCATTTCCTTTACATTGGCATTGCTGCGTTTAACAGCCTCCTCCCCTGCCGACACATTTGACGCGTACTGTCTCAGTCCTAGCGCGCGATATACCTTCGAAATTCGAAACATTTTAAATGGTATATCTAGCTTTAGAGTCTCACCCAAACTCTATTACTTCTTTTTCAGACTTAGCTCACCATGAGTTTACAAGATCGAAGAAGAGTTCTCGGCCCGGCTGACGCTCAGAATTTGAAGTTTGTCTCACCCAGGTCACTCGAAAGCTCCAATAATGGATGGTTTGTCCAGCAAGGCATAGACAAGACAAGTTCAGGTTCTTGTTATGTGGAACTGAATAGTAATGTTAGGATCTTTGCTACCGTCTCCGGCCCTAGACCACCCACAGGCCCAGATTCTACTTTCCTTCCTTCAGCAGTTGTAGAATGTGAAGTTCGGCTATATCCGTACGCTTTAATAGGTGATCGACGAGCCGATAGTATCCAGACTCCTGGTCCCATGGGTCCTGAAGCCCTTGAAATAGCTGATCTCATCGAAACAGCTGTATCACCCAGCATCCGCCTGGAATTATACCCGAAATCATATATATATATAAATATAGACATAATTCTAGCTGGTGAGCAGTCACCTGCTTGCCTTTCTCTGCCGGGTGCCGCTGCTGCTGCCTGCATAACAGCCGCAAGCCTGGCTCTCCTTGACACCGGTATAGAATTATTGGATATAGTCTGCGGAACAGTAATATCCGCCCCAGAATCATTATCCCCATTGCTACTGGATAACTCTACATATCTAGATTACCCTGTGCACGAATTGATATTCGGATATATGGCTTCTCTAGATGATATCACCTCTCTCGTTTATTCGGCACCAGTTAATACACAACCAGAATCCTCTGAAAAGGCAAGATCTCTACTCCTACAGAGCGCACTTGAACACGGAATTGACACAAGACGACTCATAAATGGATATCTCACATCTTCAGCAAAATAATTCTATTTTTAACCTGCTGCAGGTTGTCACTGCAGAATATATTTTCATTAACCAGTGTGGGCATGTGCTGTAAATGGTTTTAGCACATGCTTTGCTTTTGCTAGTCTCAAGGCTAAGCTTCTTGTGCTTTTTTCACATGCAATAACCTGAACAGCAAATTCAACTCCATACATCTCTTTGATACAATATCCAACTCGTTTCATGATGCACTCCTCATCCAAATTTTCGTCCCACAAATCATCATCTAGATCTCGCGGTGGAATGCTTACTCCAGAGCTATCTTCGACTCCGTTTACACCTACAGTGCCTGTCTGTTGGAAGCATTTGCGCACAACGGGGAAAAGCTTCTTTTCTATGGATTCAGCGTCGTCTTCCTCCACTTTCTCCAACACAACGCGGAATGGATCTGATATCGTCATTACATTGTGCTTCCCATCATGATGATAGCGGAATTCATACGCCCCTACTTCCCAGAATAACGCATCTCCCGTAAAGACCACTTCACCGTGGTCTTTAGTGCTCTCGATGATGCCAGCAGTATGGTCCTCATATGCATCTTTATCAAGCGCAGACCACCTTCCTTTTGAACTAATATTTGTAGCCAATGTAGACGCATTACCTCCAACACGGTATAGTCCAATCCAATCTTTAGATGACCGATTAGCTGAGCTAGTCCATTTTACTCGAATGCTATCACCCAGAGGAACCTCTAAAATATCATCATCGTCATGTTTTGCACCAGTGTTGGCAATAATTTCAACAGAATACTGTCCAGGATCAATACCATGGAGCTCGTTCGAAACTTTGGTAATAATCAGTTTAGCAGGGTACTTGCTCAAAAGGACTTTGCTGACTGATTTTAGGTTATTGACATTACCTCCAAGCCTAGGACCAGCACCTGCAATGAATTCCTCAACTGCAGCCGTGGTCTCAGAAAATACCTTGTCAATTGATCCTTGAATATCGCGCACTTTCTTTTCAACAGGATCAGGCAAACGAGCAGCTCTTTTCAAAGTTTTTACGACTCCGGCATCTTTCCTCATCTGGTCCCCATAGAGCTTTCGCATATGAGGCGCCTCTACAAACTTGAGAAATCCAATTCCACCAAAAGTATGTGTTGCTGCCAGTAGGAACACAATTCTAGAGTTCGTTATAAGTACAGCTCCCCACATTGCCGCAGTACCAAGAACTCTTGTGGGGTTATTGAAGTAACGATAAATACCAGAATAAGTCAGAGCACTTTTCGAAGGCAAAAAGAAGTCGCCAAAGAACCAACCAAACTGTCCCAGTGAATCGTATATAGACGAGCTCACCCATAAGTGAAGCGCGAGAAACATAATTCCTAAGACATATCTAACTCCATAATCCGCACGAAGTGGCCAATCAGTTTCACGTAAAACAACCACTAGGAAACTGGTATATGTTTCAACTGTGCACAGATTGTAGAGTGATCGCCATTCCTCAAAAGCTTGATGCGGAGTCCTACCAAATTTAACAAATAGTTTAGTCCACGCTTGCTCCTCGCTTTGTTTATGCAAAATCGCACCCAAACCGATACAGTTGATAAATATCCAAGCGAGACTAATACAAGCGGCAAAATAGCTGTAGCACCTAGTGGCAGGTAGTAGTAAAGGAAACAGGGAATAAACTGCAAGTAAAACAGTACAAAGATCTGCGATGCGATGAGCACAAAAATGGCGGAAAACAACCATACTGGGTAAAGCATCATGATCATCTTCATCATCACTCCAGATAGATGGTGAGTCGTTTACCTCAGAAGGAGTAGAAGAATTCTCCCGGCTCTCACTGTTGGTGGCAGATCGGAGACGCTTATGTAGTGGAGAAGGATTGTATGTTTTCTCGATATGAGGATTTTCAACCAAGGACAAAAATGTAAACTGGGCTGCATGAGCCAATAGGGAGACAAAGAGTAATTTATAAGAAGCAGTAATTATAGCACCTCCGTAGTAGCCAGCATAGCCGACAGAGTACATAGGATGAGGGGCCATCTCAAACACACCATCAAATGTGAGGTTAACGTCCTCAAGAAAGAAAAAATCACCCCAGTACCAAGCGTAGTCTTTAACAACTCTATGGGCGTCGACCTTAACCCAAAGATTGAATACCAGGAGACCGATGCCCACGAGCCAACGAAATAGAACAAGATAAACCGGCGACTCATGATGGGGTGTAAAGCAAGTGATACCAAACAAGAAGTAAGTTGTAAAATCGGAGCATAGAATAAGGTCGACTAAAATTCGAAATATCAACCAAGTATTGAATTCATCCGGCATAGCTTCGAACTTATAGTCAGTAGACATTTTGGCAGATAGTTCATGTTTGACTAACTTATGTATCGCCGTTTTATCGTCAAAAACACCAAGATTACGAGCCCATTTGACAAGTCGGGCATTTTTGGATTGGACGTGAAGTAAATATCCAATTCCAGCATTATAAGCAGTTCGCCAGAATAGGAAGAGAGCTAGGATAGTGTACTGACGTGCAGATCCATTCAGCGCAAAAAAAACTGCAAAATAGGAGCCTAGAAAAACCAGAACTATCCAATCAAGTAAAGTATGCTTTTCGAAAGGATTAAAAAGAGAAGATATCATATCTGTGGTTTTCGGGACTTCGAATACACGACCGTCTGCAGTTCGCCCTATAGTCTTAGCATCCTGGTCCGAAGCACCTATAGAACTAGTTTCCGCTTCCGGAACAGGCTCTTGTGGTATAACAGAAGCCTCCATCCTGCCGGTTTCTATAATAGAGCAGAGAACGTCCGAATGGTGTAATGAGAAGATTTTAGCTTCCCAGGTCAACGATCTCAAAATCTCCGGAGACAAGGTTTGAAGTGATATCTCCGGTTGGTTAGGGTATATAGTTGACAGTTTTACTTAGTATATGCATTAAGCTTTGGGCATCACATTATTTACTTTATAAATTATAGCTGCTCTAACAGCTATAAGCAGCCAACACGCTCAGGTATCCACTTCTATGTTTCGCCTTGAAGAGTCTGGCGAGGCCTAATTATAATGGTGAACCTTAATAGCCGTTCAATCGGAATATAAGATTATATTATCTCAAACGAATATACAACAGAATAAGTGTCGTGTTTGCAGAATAGTTGTAGCGCATCCAGAATATGCGTCGAGGTTTCTGATATATCCGGTTATAAAATAAATACCAGCTGTGGTAAATCACGATGATGTATTATTCTCCAACTCATTTATACGGGCATAGGCAGCGTCCAGCTCTGCTCGGAGATTTTTGATATGCACAATAGCGTTCTCGACAGTAATAGCTTTGGAAGTAGGCCCGTTGTCGGTAGTAGATGCCAGCAAAGAGCTCAATTCCTGCAAAGCAGAATTGATACGGTTCCGGCGTCCTTGCTCTGCTAACTTATGGCTCGCGCGCTTGGCATTCAAATCAGCACTTAGGTGTTCAGGATATTGCAGCCCAAGAACGGAATGTTTGCCTTCTAGAATATTATGGTAGTTAGAGCGCGTTTCCAACAGTTTCTGAATTTGTTCTGAACTCATTCCGTCTGTCGCGCTAGGTTCAAGCAAAATTTTATTAGAATGCAGTTCACCTTCCTTGACGTGTGTTCCATTGCATTGAGAATCGCGAGGGATAATCCTAGGTGAAATTACAACAGATGCCTGGCGAGATCTAAGAATATTAGTATCACTGACATCTTCGTCAATTGAACGCGAGTTAGAGGTCCTCCTAGAGAGACTTGGGTTCTTCGATGACCTGGTTTTAGATGAGCTACGGACAGCGGAAACTGCTGCCTTCACAGAATCTCCCTCTTTGTTTTCATTAGCCTCTATGCGCATCAGCATAGATGGTGTGACTGGTTCATGCCCAGAAAGCTTCTTGTCTGTAGAGATTTCGTCACTAATAAGCTTGTTCCACTCGCTTTCATCTTTCACATAAGCTCCGGGAAGGTCTTGCGGGCTGATTGAGTCTGTGTCAGTTGATGGCGATATATTAGACTGTATTAAGGGAGATTGCTGAGCGATTGATAGACGATTTGATTTTCGAGTGACTGGGCTGTTCTGAGCCTTCAGTAATGGTGATTGTGGTTTGGAAACCCTACCTGATTGTCGCTGGGGCTTGGTGTTCTGAGAAGGAGGGCGGGACCGCACAGAATAGGTAGGTGCTGTGGAAGAAGTCGAGTTCGAATAACTGCTATCATTTCGTACTAAATCATGCGGAGGAGCATCATCGCTTGCAGCAAAGAGAGGTAAAGGAAGCGGCTGTAATAGTGGTGTGGGAGCCAGGCCGTATGTGTCTTGGGGATTAACTGCGGGCGAAATAAGTGGGGTCATAAGTTCCTCGCATATCTGAGCATCATAGGAAAAAGAGCTGTTGCCAGATATCATATTGCCACTACTGGCATGCAACTCTAAAGAGTTTGGGGTCGGTGGTACCAAGGCCGGCACTGAGATAGTGGCAGATCCATCAAAGGGTTGTTCATGACGGAAATCGGGCATCTTGCCGGAATTCATGTATTCCTCCATAGCCTTGACAGATTCATCAAATAATGGAGGGTCAAAAGCGTTCATCATCGCTCCTGGCAAAGCCTGAAAATCAAAGTGTCCGTCGAATCCATTATCTTCTTCAGACATTTTTTTGAATTAGAGAGTAGACTAGAATCTTCTCAAGTGTACGTTCCTTCTACAGGCGCGGCAAATCAAAAGATTAGAGCACTATAGATAGAATTATTCGTGTCTCTCAGAGATTGGCTTGATGATATTCTGTTTTATCACTGTTCTTTGTTCTCTTAGCAGAGGCAGTCACTTTCGCGGAGTTCCGAGTTACCTTTGATGGCATGGCAACCATTTTCGCGGGTGCTTTTCCTAATTCAGAACAATCAAAAACTTAACTGGAATCTAAATCAGTGGAAGAGCGCTTGTCTGCGGTCTAACCAGTACCTATTATGAACTGTTATCAGATCCACCCAGATATTTAGGAATCACTATAGTATCAGTTAAAGGTATATAAGATTTCTGTATGAGCTTGAAGTCTAAGGTATAACAGAATACAAGTCATTATGGGAAATAAGGTTTTCAGGAGTTGCTGACAGCGGTTGAACGGCCAGCAGCGTCTGGTTCTGCAGTCGCGACGGTGTTCTGCAGTTTCTCCAGTTCCCGGCGAAATCTGTTTCCAAAAATATCAATATAATAAGTCGCTCCATTGTATGATGCCGTCGTGAAAATGTACATTAAGAACAAACTGGAAAGGTTCCGATGATGATACCATATAGGTGCCGGGAGCATAGTGAGCAGTTGGTAACAGAATTGGATGAACATGAAGGCTATAACAGCAAATGGATCGGGCAGAGAATTAACAAACCTTCCGAGACATGTATTAGCATAGTGTTTGCGTAAGTACATGAAGCTCGTAACTCTTCCGGCCTGTATCATTGCTCTCCCGCGGTAATTGATAAAATAATAATAAAGGCTCTGCCATACCATATAGGCCACCGAAGCCCAACAAAGGCCGTCTAAAAATCTATATCGGTCTACAGATTGAGCGGAAGGAAATCGAAAAGATTTGACCTCATCTGGTAATTTGTGAACAATGGTATGCATCACACAGGATGGCATAATATGTATCAAAGTCGAGGTGCTTTTGTCAATGGAATGCAACACCAATGAGTTCCTCCATGTCACCACAGCCCAAGATAGCGTACCCACACATAAGGCATATAAAGAAACGAATAACCTATGTGACCAAGGCATTGCCCATATGTATATCATCAGAAGAGCGTTCACAAAATAGCATAGATCAGCTAGGTAGTAATGCCATTCTTTCTTTCTGTACGAGTATACGCGAATAGGCATAAGGACGACAAGTTCTGCAGTGTATAGCACATGAATATACTGCGGATAAGTCCCAAACATGTATCCTGTGAAGAAAATACACCACATGACTAGAACAAAAGAGACCTTTTCGCCTGTTGAGATCCATTTCTGTTCCTCGAACTTGGCTTCTAGCTTTACAAGTCTTTGATTTATTATAGCCTTCAACCGCTCAATCTCATCATCCTTTGATACAATACGTTGTTTCTGGCGCTTTGCGTAGTTTCTTATTCCCGAACCAGTTTTTTTAAGTCTTTCCGGCACAGAGATTGTGAGCGTTTCAATGAAATCAAGTGGAGTCAGCCGATCTATCGTTATGGTCTCATCTTCAAACCAGGATTTCAGGGTAGGAGAGGAGAGATTTCTTTTAAGACCTTCTTTTTCAGTATTTGAAGCCTGGTCGTCTGCATCTTTAGAACTTTGCATGATATCTATGTTGTTACAGATCGCAGGTTCCCCGGATTCACTATAATTCTCCCAAATACCTGACCAATGAGAAGCTGGGTTTAGATCACATTCAGATGTCATATTTCGTTTTTATTCTACATTCACATAGTGGTTCCCTAAAATTACAAATGGGCGCATGTATGGTTTCGCCCAAATACCTCCAGTAAGTGCCACAGATTTAGCGCCAATACTTTGCTTTGCTTGGCCCGTAGTTGGTCCGAAATCAACGAACTTCCGGCCTTCCTTTAACGCTATGCGTATCATCTCCTCCATCATAACAAAGTATGCTTTATACTCGCGGCCTAGCTCATAATCCAGACCTTGCAGATCAGATGTTATTGTGCCTCCAAGTCGGAAAATAACACAACTGGCTATCACAACTCCATCTATTTTCAGGAACAGAAGAGAGCGACAACCTGGTGGTTCTGTATCCTTGGGTCGAAGTGCTTTAATAAGGTCCACGGTTGGTTGTGTCAGTGTAGATGTCTTTCCAATTTCAGTGCGATGCTTAGCAACGCTATGCCACATTTCAATAATCATTTCGCATTCTTCGTCGGTGAAATCAGTACTTTCAACAAATTCTCCTCCAGCCTTCTCAAACTTGTGTCTTTGAATGCGGTATTTCACAGATTTCATGTACTCCTCTGCAGTTTGCCCAACATGCTTTCTCAAGTCTGCCACATTAGAAGAAGGAAGTTTAAGTCGCACCCATTCGTTTACTGCAAGACTTTTCTCAGCTGGTGTATGCGTATAGGTAGGATCAATTATGAAACGGCATTTCTCATTGTATGGGAGCTTGGCATTCCAATCCGTTATAGCCCGACGAATAGCAGCATATCTCCCTATTGGCTTAGATGTAGGTGCACATAATAAAATCATCTCCTTCATGGGCCAATGAGTGCCCAGAAGGCCCATGCGACTTGTCATTAGATTTAATCTCGATTTACTGCCAAAGAGATACTTCAAGCAGGTACCTAACTTGTTGTTTAACGGTGATGTAAGATCATAGTCATCTATAACTGTTAACAACACCAAGGCACGGGTATCCTTGAATTCATCTTTCAATGCTGCTTCGGTATTATTACTCGAATACCATTTTTGATAATCTAAATGCTTTATATCCCCCTGATGTTTCTTTTTGGCCAGGCGTTTAAGCTTGTTCTTTGATAAGACCGGCTTGCTATCCAGTCCCAAAACGTCTTCTATGTCATCAAAGACTTCTGGGGACTCTAAAGCCATTTTCTCCTCGTCAAGAACCTCCCAGTGAGAATATTCATCTAAATCTTCCGCTGACGGAGATGGACTTGGCTTTGTCACCTTCAAAACAACGCAGCTCATGTTTGGCCCTGAATATGATTCATAAGCACGCAGCAATGACATCACAGTGGCTCCATCCGGTGAGTCCGGGCTAACATTATATGCGTTGATAAGTTTGGCGTACCCTTCAATGCTAGATTCGCTCAAACTTGCAATAGAGATAGGCTCAACTTTAAACACTGATTTTGGCCGCAGAGTCAGTCGCCTAATGTATATTGCCTGAACAACGATGAGAAGAAGAGCAATTCCTATTAATACAGCGCCAGATATCCGTAGAACGCCGGAGGTATCTTCTGTGTCAAGTTTGGTAGCAAAAAGTATGGCTAAAATAAATCCAACAATGTTGAACAAGAAAGTCAATAACATCACACCGTATGACACTCTAGCTAGGCGGGAAAAAAGTTCTGTAAACCTGTTCCGCCTAGAAGTGGCGTTTGCTATACAGAAAGATAGCATAGCACAGCAACAACAAGCTGCACCACAATACTGTTGGACAAGCATTGCTCGAGCCATCCTTACAGAGGTCACCTCTGAGGGTGTCTTTGGGCTAGGAACATCCGGGTTCCACCAAAGCGCAATGAGAAGAACCCCTAATGTGAAGAGTATTAAAGAGACAAAGCTGAGCGCTAACTTCTCGTAGAAAATCTCACGAGACCACCTGATGCTGAGGAGTGAAATGGTCATAAGCACAAGGAGAAAAGAAAAAACAGCAGATAGTGTTATATGCACATAATCCCACTCGTCTTCTGAGATTCTTAGTATGATACTAATAAGCCCAATCTGTGTGACAATGAACGTAAGTGTGTAGCTTACCTGACGCCAAATTGAACGAAGTTGTAAGTTCTCCACATTCGGATAGCTTCGGAAAGCAGTTACAAAGTCAATAGTTGTTATCAGACATACCAAAGGTACGACTACTAGGCCGATAATGACTTCCGGATATAAGAGTCGTGGAAACTGAGCAGCTGACCTGACATGATATACCAAGTTCGGTATTGTGACTCCTATTATAAGGATTCCGCAAAGCATAACTGCAAAGTAGCTGCATAGAATTTTTTCTCGCAGTGTTTTTGGCACAGCATTCATTGTGAAGACGTTGTTGCTTTGCATCAGTTCAACGCGCGTGCCGATATATATATAACACTGAGATACATGACGTTAAGCTTAGACTTTAGCTTGTAAACCTTGTTTCACGGCGTAATCATTTGCCATATTATAGTTTCCTTATACTCTCGCGGATTCTATGTCGCTAATAGGTGGATTTCACATATTTAACGCGCGTATAGAGTTTGTTCTGACATATCGGCTGCACTATATTCTGATTATTCGGATAGGGGACTTAAGAGCAATGGATTTGACATAGAGACAAGGTGCGTTAAGGAATCGCTCCTATGACCCCCTCGAAATTTGCGAATTACTGGATCGAACTAGTAAGCACGGCAAGCTGCACAGTGGCTGGACTGTCCGTGATACCACACTCTCCAACACTATTGCACACTCGATCTCGCACGCAAATTGTCAGATCAGAAATGTAGCTAATTTTGGCTATTTGAGGAGGCTTTAGGCGTATAAACCAAAAGCTTACGTGGTTATTTTGTTGCCATACCAACGCATCTTATGTAGTAACTGGTAACCTTCTGAATATCGAACGTTAGGCTCTCATACCAGCCAGCAAATCAGCACAGACATCCGGCTTCCCACAGCATGACAGGTGTCCCGGATTGGGTTTTATCACCAGGCGAACGCGACCGGATATTGAATGAGCGAAGTATTCGGGCCCGTAATAAATGTCCAAAGGAACTGCATGCCTTTACAGAATGTGCTCGCGGAAGAAGCGTTTCGACGGTTTGGGCCTGTAGAAAAGACTATAAAAACTTGAGAAATTGTATGGCCGCATTTTTAACAGACGAGGCCTATGACGAAATCTATGACGAATATATGCAGAAAAAACTGACTGAGCACAAGAATAGCCAGATGCGGCAGTAAGATAAGACTTAGAATCTATGTAAATATCATTCCTACGTAATATATGTATCATAACTTATTGGTATGTACCGCGATTATTGATTGTCTTTCTTTTTCTCATCCTCAATATTCCATTCCCGTCCAGTCAGACAGTATTTTTCAGGTGGTAAGCGCAATCCAAAGCCAGCTTGAACAACCGGTAGTGGTTTCGAGTTTCTCTCCTGTGCAAGCTGCATAAGCATTTCTTTCGGTGGAGCTGGTCGAAACTCATGATTAGTTCGAGCTGCTACTGCCAGTCGGATGTCTTCGGTGGTAATCGTCCCGGAGTTCTGAGCATGATCGGCGTATAATTGTGCGTCCTGCAATACCGAATAAGCGTATCGATAAGCAAAGTCCATCAGTTGCAAGGGAACCCTCTCCTCATACTCAGTTATGCCAGCTGAAGCAAATATTAAATGAAGGAGTCGCGCATCCTGTGGTTTTACATCTGTTTTTTCCATTATGTCTTCATCTACTTATTCCTTCTTTGTCTTAGGATGTAAGAAACCAGTAAGGGATTCAGAGCAAGTCCCTTAGCAACTCACAGTATCAATCATGTCACGTGATAGTTTTAACTTTTACGCTTTAGCTATTGCAACCTACATGATTAACACTAAACACTAAATCGTGTTCATAATTATCGAACAAATATAGATCCCTAATGCTTCAGCATAACTAGAAGTAAAGTATCAGCTAGATACTCAAGGATAAGTGTCGCCATTTCTTGACAAGCCATTTAAGGCATAAAGTAAAGCAGCCCAAACTTCAGTCAGAACATGACACATCAATATTTCTTGAAGGTCGTGCAAAGGTTAAAGCGCATAACCAGAATGAGCATAACCAGAATGAAAGAGGGGTTATCTGTTATATACCTGATTGCACGTATGTGTGATACATTAGTCATTAGTTTTAGTTTGGTCCAAGACTGTAGACAGCGAGTAAAGAACGCAGTACTGCGATGATTCTAAAGAGACGGCTCTATTAATAAATTGCAAGATTTGTCCCTATCGTACTGAATTCTGTCACATTTCGCTTATATGCTTTGTTCGAGCCCGAAGTGATACTTTCATTAGCAGGTTAAAATCCTTAATCAGAATAATCGGGTTGAAAGGTGTTCAGCTTTAAGCTATTGCATGTTCCTTAATGGTGAGAGTATCTGCTGCGCCAAGAGAATACTGATACTTATAATTAAAGAAAGAGGTCTTACTTAAATACCGCAGCAGGTATAAATCAGCGTAACCTTTACGTGATTCTCTCCCAATAGCCAGGATGGATATCATGAAAGGCCTAGAGTTAGTATGAGCTGGAATTATCTAGCTGACTTTAAGGTGCTCTACTATTCCCGATAAAGTATTCGCTATAAGCGTTTGTATTGCAATTATAGAGGACTATTCGCTAAGGTTTATTAATTGTTAAGGATAGCCTTTACCTTACTCGATCTAAATGAAAGTTTACCCGCAATAAGGTTGTGACAAACTATAACCTACGAGATCTCTTGCTTGCAGAATACGAGGATACTTGAGCCTTCTAACGAATAAAAATAGTAAAAGTCTTGGGTTTTCTACTAAAGAAAAAATTGTTAGCATTATGGTATTGCTAGAACCTTTTTGCATGTGTCATGTCGTCATTTCATTCTCAATATTTATGCATGAAACTCCCCATACTCCCTTTATGATCTAATCAGGGCAGTGTTTCTTCCTTGGTCCTATGAGCAGCAGATCATCCCGCACGTCTGACGCTGGTCGTAACATTATTTTGTCATCTGCGCTAATTCATATTGATATAACTCACCATATTTTCTAACTATATCCAGTATCTCTGCTTGTTCCACTACTCATTATGCTCATTATGTTCTTTTGTTTTATTGGCTTTCTAGTAGATCACTGAATTTCCAGAGGAAAGAACGCAGAGCCAACTCCCAGATTTCCTTAAGATTAAGACTAATATCTGCAATAAGACCAGAATAAGTCATTTTCAAGCAGATCTATTGCTAACTTTAGCTGACTATTCAAGAGCTTAAGAGGATCGTTGGTTCGATCTCTAGGCTAACATATCTAAATACTTTGCTTAGTTCAGTGACCAGGCGAGAATCTAAAATATCCGCTCCTGAAACCCTTTAAACTTCCCTAATGTAGCTTCTTCGTCACTTCTCTGTGTGTGGGTGCAACTTCTCCACTTTTACGAAAAAGTTCAGTCTTAGTTTAGTAGGCTTGGCAATACCT
Organism: Tortispora agaves; assembly: GCA_030462865.1. Lineage (NCBI taxonomy): Eukaryota > Fungi > Ascomycota > Trigonopsidomycetes > Trigonopsidales > Trigonopsidaceae > Tortispora > Tortispora agaves. The sequence continues at coordinate 201,381 of JAKVQP010000008.1, forward strand.
AGAAACTAGTTTACTAACTAATATCCATGAAACGTAAATATGCACTGAGCCCTATAACAATAATTACATAGGATTTTGCAGTTTGATCCTGATTGCTATACAGGGCTCCTAAAAGATAGTATGTTGTGCAAGGTGTCGAAGATGAGACATGTCTGCTTTTAATTAAAGCTTAGAACCTGAGGTTAATTTTTCACTCTTAAATGTGGTCGTTGTCGAACAATTTTTTCCCATTGTTACTACAAGGTTACGGCCAATCGTCTCATGGCGCCCAATCGCTGCTTGGTTGTTAGTATTTCTAACTTTATTACAACCTCTAACCAATTAGTGGTTACTTATATCCCTAAACAGTAGCTTGAGGGATGAGTTTTTATGAAAAATCTGCAGAATCTTACCCGTGAAATTTGGCCGGCAGTATATATCAAAGATGATTGAAGATATTTGATCCCCAGATCGCACAGCTTGAGTTGGAGACGTTACTCATAGGAACTATTAAATGATACCCACTGTCTGTAAAACCATCACAGAAACTGTGACCTCATTGTGTGTTCCTCCTGTTGAGACTACCACTGTGTTTGCTAGGGAGTATATCAGTGGCTCTGGAATTGTGACTCAGTACGGAGAGAACTGCTCCCCTTCCCAGACTAGTGTTAACGGCTGGTACTGCAATCAATGCCAACCTGTAGTAACTTCATATGTTCCCCAGCCCCCGCTCATTAGTGGCTATTCTTACGTCTGGAGTTATTACGAAGAAGTGTCGGTGTCAATCTCCATTGGCGTTGATATTAGTATCGAGGTGCCGGTTATTGCTACTACCGTATTACCTCCCGCCTCTCTTGCAACGGAGTCAAATGCTGATAATGCAAATGAAATCACAAGTGGTATTTCCTTTGATACCTCCTCTGATACCTCTGGATGTTCGGCTAACCCGCCATATACGTCATCCGTTGCGTTTGGCGCTCTTTATGAAGGTACAAATGATTGGCTTGCTGAAGACATAAAGAATGCTGATTATCGTACTGGAAACTTTACCAAGCTAGATATAAAGGTTACGGAAGATAGAATCTTTTGTGATGAGATTCAAGATGGCCTGACCGAGTTCCTTTCATATATTCATATGGCTAATATCGGTACCCTTGAAATATCAATGATACCTCCTGTTGATTCAGTGTCTGTTACAGCTCACATTTTTATCGGAGAGATTGCAATGTCATGTGACGATATAAATACCATAAATACGGGTGGTTTTGTGTCTGAGTTGGTATTAGACGCCTCTAATGGCTATACAAATCATATTGATGTCGACCTGGATGAGGTTTATTACCCCGTCCGTATAGTTATCTTACAAGCCTCACAATCTACATACCAGCAGTTACGTCGCCGAACAACTGGTGCATTCTATCTTAGTGCAAAGACGCCAGCTGGATCGGATAGCACCCTTTCTATGATTGCTGACCCTAATGCTAATCCAAGGCAGAGATATCCGCGAACGGCTGCTCTATCTGAAGACATCTACCCTATGACAACCGAGGTACACGCTTCCCAATATTCTCACTCGGTTTTAGAGTTTTCATCGTCAGTTAATGGTGAACCTAACGGAATTCTTTCTTCTGTGTCGGCAAGCTCTGACTTCTCATCTGATTCAGTGTTGACGAACTATAATTGGTACAGCTCTCCGTCCGAGACCCATAGCATTGTGTCGGCGTCTAGTTCGATAATATCTGAAACATCTGGTTCTTCCTCTATCATGCCAACTACTAGTACTTTGTCAACAAGTTCTCCTTTAATGTCCACATTGGAGTCTGTTACAACGACTGTATCAGACTCTGATTTAACTACTCTACCTGCTTCTGCTAGCGCATCAGACTCTGATTTAACTACTCTACCTGCTTCTGCTAGCGCATCAGACGCCGATTTAACTACTCTACCTGCTTCTGCTAGCGCATCAGACTCCGATTTAACTACTCTACCTGCTTCTGCTAGCGCATCAGACGCCGATTTAACTACTCTACCTGCTTCTGCTAGCGCATCATACTCCGATTTAACTACTCTACCTGCTTCTGCTAGCGCATCAGACTCCGATTTAACTACTCTACCTGCTTCTGCTAGCTCATCAGACTCTGATTTAACTACTCTACCTGCTTCTGCTAGCTCATCAGACTCTGATATATCCAGTGTATCATCCAGCAGTTCGTCATTTTTCCAGTCATCGAGTGATATATCGCCTATTCCTTCTTCTGAAATCTCCACTGCGATTTCTGAAGTTGCTGATTACTGCTCATCGATCCCTAGTTTTGCCTCCGCGGGTGCAATTTACGGTGTTGCTTATTCAGTTTTATCAGTTAACGCTGCTAAAGTGGCAGCAGGTACATACCGGGAAAATGGAGTAGTCAGCCGATACGCCAGCCGCGCTCAGAACCCTGAAAGATTGAGACTAGCATTCTCTCCTGCACACGTATCTGTGTTTGAAATGATTATGTATGTGAATTTGACAGAGAGCATCGATAGTTTTACCATTGATTTGACCTATAACGGCAAAATAACTTCTGCGGTCGACTTCCATGCGTATATTGGCGAAGGTGGAGCTTCATGTTCTAGCCGCAACGAAATTGGAACTGGTGGTCAAGTTGCCGCAGAAACCATCTTTTATGCGCCAGGTAGTTCCTTATACTCGGCCACATTACCAGCAAATCTTCTTGCTAATCGAATTTACCCTGTACGTATAGTTGTCTACTCTACTATGTTCAGATTGTCGCCTGCGTCGGCAGTCTTCGATATATGGTTCGGTACGCGCTTAAAACTTTTCGGTTATAGCCCTTAGTGATTTATAGTTAATTTTGTATTATTGGAATAAACTGTAGCTGGTATTGCGTCACGAACGTTAGCTTTTCTTAACATTAGTCCTGTATCTCCATCGCACAGCGCTTAAGTATATATGAGGGAGAATAAAGTTGCAAAGATTGAATTAAACTTATGATGGCTGATTATACTTCTCAAATGTCGTTGGGAGTTTTTTTCTCCGACACACTTAAAGCCCATTGATTCATCTAATAAAATGAGTGACGATGAAAGCTGGCATGGATTTACGTCTGAAGAGGATTCCAAACCGCCAACCACTTCTCGGAAGCCTCTTTCAAGTTCTGTGGATTCTGAGCAGGTGCATTCGATCTTGGATATGAATTCAACATACAAGAATAGCCTTTTTCGCATGCAGCTCGATATGCTTCAAAAGGATGTCTCATTTCAACTGGATCACTCTGACCGTCATGTACGAGAAATGAAGAATATCATTGAACATGCCGACCCCATTGGGCCATTCTCCACTAAGGAAGCTATCAGCTACTTTCACGAACATAAAATATCTATACCATGGGCTCAGCGCAAACCGGATAATTCTTTGAGTTATTCTTTCAGATTTTCTCCCCCAAAACTAATTGTTGTAGGGTCATTTGCGACTGGCACAATAATCTCATCGTCGCAGCACCCTGTTCAAATTGACGTAGATGCATTGATGCCCAGTGAACTTTTCACCCAGAAAGATGTTCTTGATTACAGATACTATCAAAAGCGTGCATTCTTTCTCGCTTCTCTGGCTTTAGTTTTGAAGCAGAATAATTATTCCCCCAAGTACAGCTATCTTCATGGTAATATCCTGCAGCCTATCCTAGTCATTGAAATCCTTCCTCCATCTGGACAGTCTTTTACTCTCAGAATACTCCCGTCTATATCAGAAGAATCACTTAATGTTAAACGATTGATGATTAACAAAGTCGGGATTCGAACGGATCTCAGTGGAAGTGAAGTCATGCTACCTACCTCCATATACAACAATACTATACTTATGGATACTGCGAGAGAACGCCACTCATTATGTCTTATGAATTGTATAAAATCTTGTCCAGAGTTCAAGAATGCTATGATTCTCGGTAAAATCTGGCTTTCACAGCGCCGATTAAATTCAGATATTTCTTCTGGTGGGTTTGGATCGTTTGAATGGGCTATGCTTATGGCAACTCTGTTACAAGGTTCTGGAAGAGGCTCTTCCACTGTTCTGCTACCTGGTTTTACTTCATATCAGCTCTTTAGGGCAACTTTATTATATATCGCTTCATCCGATTTTGAAACTGACCCTTTAACAATTTCTTCTTCGGAAACTAAAGCTTATGAAATGGATGTATCTAAATTTGGATGTCACCTGCTCTATGACGTATCCACTGGCATGAATATCCTGTTTAAAATAAGCGAATGGACTTATAGCTATCTTAAACATCAAGCAAAAATATCCTTAGATCTTCTTAATGATTCTCATGGTGATCATTTTGCTGCAATTTTTCTACGCAGAGACAACCCTTTCATCTTTTCCGACTTACCATTCAAAATCCCACAGCTGTCTCCTCTTACAGATGCACGATTCGATACACGCTCTCAAGTTCTTTATTCGCAGTATTATATTTTTGTTGTTCGTCGTATATACAGGGTAATTAAGCGTGGCCTGTCTGATAGGTGCGTAGCTGTTTATATACGCTCGGCTACCAGTTCGTCACCCTGGCAATTATCAAAGGCATCTGGGCAAGATGAGAATACCCCTTGTGATTTCATGGTGTCTCTGGTTCTTAGCCAAGGCAATAATGAAGCTCCTCTATTTAAAGGTCCTCTGATGGAAGAAGACCAGGCTGCTAAATCTTTCAGAGGTTTCTGGGGTGAGAAAGCGGAACTTCGTCGATTTGCTGACAGTACCATATCGGAAGCTGTTTTATGGCCTGTTACTGCTGGGAAATCAGTACTCGTGGAAGTTATTGCCTATTTATTTCAAAGACATTTTGATATCCCACTAAGAGGTGAAAATGCCTTGCAATTTACTTTAGAAGATATCAACAGCCGCCTTCCAGAAAAACCAACTGCGCATGCTTCAGTTTTGAATGATTTCAAACAGATCTGGGAGGCATTTGACAAGGTGTCACACAATATTCGCCGTCTAAATGAGCTCCCCTTAGCTATCCGTTCTATTGTTCCTACCAGTTCAGTTACCACATTCACCTCTCTGAGACCGCCAGTACCGTTTGGAACTCTGTCAGAGTCACCAGTGGCTGAAGGGTATATTATATTTGAATCATCTGGCCGCTGGCCAGATGACATTATTGCAGTCCAGAAAACGAAGACAGCATTTTTGCTCACTATAGCTAATCTTCTTACTAATCAAGACACGAGAACGAAGATTTGCATAGGCCGCGAGAATCAAAATAAACCGTCTTTCAACAATGCATTTTTAGACTTTTACACGGATAACGGTTTTATAATTCGTCTTCGTATATTTTATGATTTGGAGCATATATTCCACCGCCGTCTCCTGAATTTGGCGGAGAACCCGGTTGACAGACAAAGCGCTGAAGAATCTTTGGCCAATTTTCAAAAGATCGAGAATATTATCTCTCATACTCGCGATCTCAAGGTCGTAAGTTTTCGATTTGCTTCCTTCTGCCAAACTACCCGACTGTTCAAATATTGGCTTGCCTCTCATAACCTTTCGTCTCAGATTCCTGAACAGGCAATAGAACTATTAGTAATGCACATATTCCTGAACCCTCCTGACGGTCGAGTTCCCGGCCGTCCCTCTTTTGGTTTGGTAAGTATTCTAAAGTTCCTGGCCGACTGGGATTGGCGATTAGAACCAGTAGTAGTTCACGCTAGCAAAGAAGATGACCTAGGTAATAAGAAAGCATGGGAAGTGCTCCTTAGGCGACAGATACAACGATTTTCTTCTAGTGACAAATTCTCCTGGTTTGTGGTTTCAACGACTCATAAAAGCTCCACGGAGATATTTACTAGCTATGGGCCCTCAAAGGTAATAGCGAACAGAGTAACTAGCTTAGCTAGAGCAGCGATCTCTCTCTTGGAGTCCGGAAACCTGCCTAACGTTGGAGCACTCTATTACTCTCCCACCGATATGTTCAGTTTCAGGATTGATTTGGTGCAAGTTCCTTATTCTAAGAAAACGTCTGAATATAAGAATATTGCACTTTCAAAATCTTTTGATTTCTCTCCTGCAGCAAACATCGATGCTTCAAAGGAATTCGTATCTGAGCTTAAGTTTGTCTACCGCGATTCATTAATTTTTTTCTACAACGAGTTGTCTATCAACCGCATCTATGCACTTTGGAATCCACGCTACGTTGGCATTATGAGCTTCAAGGTATTCAATGCAGTCAATATAAAGCCTATAGACACTAAGGACCTATCCGCAACTACCCTCAACAAAGATGCGATTGGTGCTGAAATTGCACGTCTAGGCGCAGATATTGTCAAAAATGTAATAATACTACAATAAAGTACTCAAGAGTCTTATATTCCGTTTAAAATTCAGTCATAAACGTTAGTGCACATGCCCGCTTGAAAATTCAAATACCAGTAGAGCAATAACGATCCTCCACGGCTAATGGTTGATAAAACCCCTGAGATGATGTCCACACAGTATACACGTAATCCTGAATTCCTGTAACAGTGTACGTATCAACTACCTTGTACTGGTTGGAGTTCCCGATTCTCTCACTTCTGGTATACTGAAATGAAAATGGAGGGACTCCCGTAAACGTAAATATAATACCTGTGTGATCTCCTTCACGAATGTGCGTATCGCCTTCCAACATAGAAACAAAGGGCAAATCATGAATGGTGACGGTTTCATCATCCAAGCTCAATTTACACGATCGCGAGGCGTCTTCAATAGAAACTACTGAAAAGTTGCCCGTCTGGGTCGCTACCCGAGTGAACTTTGGTCCCGTTGTGGCTTTTACTGACTTGCCATCGAAAGTATACTCGACAGTAAATGGGCTTTCCCCCGTAAGTGAATACGAAAGCGAATCACCGACACAAATGTGCTTACTAGACCGAATAGGAACAATTGACGGTGTAGCTACCATCTGAATTGTAATAAAATCAGCATCATTTCCCCGAGAAGTAGAGCAGCCTCTACCGTCAACTATTGAAGATATAAAAACAGTGTGGGTACCTAATTCCAAATCAGATAAATCATTTCGGATGTCTTTTTCGCTTTCGTAAATGTCTGATATCGTTTTTTGGTCTCTCTGGCCTGTGTCATTATGCATAACGCTGAGAGTAACCGTAAACGGAGCCTGTCCCTCAAATTGTAATATAATCGGGCTTAAATTATTAACAAAGTCACAACATGCCTTGTAAGTGTGACCTGAAGCGACAAATCTTGCATCTGGGCGTTTATTCACAGTCTGTATGATTTTCAGGGGGCGCTTCAAATTATGCAGGCTTTCACGAGAATCATACCTAGAGTCATATATATCTTGAATGATATACTCATAAGAACCACTTTCTTCGCCTCTTAGCTTCAAGCTAGCAAACATTGTTCCTGAACCAATTTCCTCTACAACTGCCGGATTACTCTTACCTATTCTTCGTACAGAATAGATGATGGCAAACGGAGGCTTTCCAGACAATCTCAAATCGACAAAGGCTTCACCCCCCTCGCAGATGCCTGATCTAGAGTACACAATTTCGCCAATTTCTGACTCCTGTCTATGGAGATGTGGAGACTCTCTAATCGAGACTTCGGGTTTCGGTAAATGCACAACCTCAAATTCTCCAAATTGAGAAATAGGATCACCTTGACAGATTTTATCATGAACGTTAAGTAACTTATATTTTCCGGGTGAACTTACAGAAATAAACCCCTTTTCAGCATCCGATATGACCGAAATTATTTTTTCTCCTGCTGGATTCTCATACTCAACAGTCCAGGGCTTTTCCCCAACAAGCCGAAGATATAATATGGCAGTTTCAGATTCTCTTACAAATTTACGATAGCTGCCATCTTCATGAGGCCTAAACCCAACGGAAGGTCTCTCTCTGCGAACATCAATGATTGCCTCCTCACCATTTAACAACCTTTTACATCCCTTCCCGTCTTGGATACTGACAAGATTTACACGATATTGCCCGCCTCTTTGAAAACTTGGAGTACTGATCAAGTAGCTGTATCCCTCTATCTTATCAATGGTGTATGTTTTCCTTGATTTCGCACTGACAATTTCATAAACAAGCTTAAATGGTTCATTGCCTCTAAGAGTAAGTTCCAGGTTTACATTCTGATTAGAACAGGTACGAATATGCTCTTTCTTAATAAACTTTGCATCGGCAAGGACCAAAAACGTTTGTGAAGCACTGTGGCTCTCTGGGTCAAGTTCAATTGTAGGGTATAGATTATCGGAAAGACTGAAAAATTCATAGGTATATTTTCCAGCAACCTCAGATTTGAATTCCAGCTTGTGTCGCGTCTTATCAATAGATAGTGTTTCTGTTCGTATTACCTTTCCATCAAGTAAAATCCGATAGGACACTCTAAAGGGCGGGGTCCCCGATAGGCCTAGCTCCGCAGTAATTCCGACCGAGCCAGCACAAGGATCGGTTATTTCATCAAAGCTCACCTCCAGCTGAGGTCTAGGAGCGACAATCACTGCGCAGCCGGCAGGATCAATTACTTCTCCAGTGCAATGTTTGCCAGTTATAGAAACAAATCTATATAAACCTGGTTCCTTGACTTTCAGTGCGGAAAACTCGTTGGGGGAAGACATATTAAACAGTTTATACTCAGACTGATCTTCCGAAAGATACTCCACCTCTATATTGAAAGGGCCAGATTCAGTGCCCTTATTTATCTGATAACTTAATTTACCAGATTTGCCCTCGACAATGCGTACGGGGGTTTCAGCATCACATCCAGTAAACTTAATGGCTGGCCTGGATAACACATCCACAGCACATGCAAGATTTTTATCCTTGAGGGCTGTAAACTCATCTATATCTGTGCCTTGACTAGAGTAACTAACGACATTGCCCAGGGCATCAGAGACTTCCTCTATTATATAATACCACGTACCAATACTCTGTAAGTTACCTTCAATTTCAAGATCAACAGTATATGTGCGATGTTTAATTGCTGTCTCTTTCGGGTCCCTTAAGAGCGTTGATCCTTGAATGTCATTAGCAATATCAATAGGAGTGAAGTTATCAGGTTGAAGTGAATCCACATCAAACTTCGATGTTCTTCCAGCTATAACTCTCTTAAATTTTACATTTAACGGAGGAACTCCGTCCACTATAATCACAGGATTGTACTGCTCACCAATGCAACGATTAGACACTGAGGTATGGACGTCTGGCGGGATAATAACTGCAGAAGGGCAAGAAGGAACAAATGCAGCAGATCCAATTAAATGAACATCAAGTCCCTGGTCATCAAGAATTTTAGAGATCTTGTAAAGTCCAGGGGATGAAATAGGTATGTGAATGTAGGAAATAGATGGATCCTCATCATCTGTAGAGCGCTGAAGCTTTTTACGGATATCAGAGTCCATTATCGTTGCAATTTCCGGATCGGATATCTTTGAATCAAAAGAGTAGTACTCCCATTGAATAAGTTTGGGCTCAGTAGAGTTTAGGCGTAGCGGAAGAGAAGTAGGTAACGACGGGGAGACACAAACAGTTTCCTGGAAAGGATTAAAAACAGCAGCGCTTTCAGGAAGCACTGTGATCTCAAAATGTCCAGATATGCGGTTGAGTTGATGTCTCAGTTTGTTCAAGTTGACCCGTTTCTCCGAAATAGATATCTGAGATATATCCGACGAGGAAAGGAAACGAGGTAAAAGCAAAGAAAGAGGCAGGGACACCCTTAAAACTGCAAAAAAGTTAAAAACAGAAAAAACAAAAGATAATCCAAAGGCCACGCCTGGACGGAAAGAGAGCCAAGGAATCCTGAGGAGAGGTAATAGGTTGAGAAAAAGTATGTCGATAATGGTATATTTGAAGCAGATATTAAGATCTCTGTCACTGTAGGGATGATTGTACTGCATAAAAATGTCGTAAAACTTCATCCCCTGAATTGCAGAGAATATTATTAATACAATAAAGCGCTGATAGCCAGAATCACAGATATACTCTGGGATTACTGGATGTGGAATGCTTGCAGAGGAAGGGTCTGACGGCGGACTAACGGGCGGGGACCCAATGCCTGTACGTAATGAGTCTGATTGCCTTACTGAGGGTGAGTGTTTGAATTTGATCGGCAGGTGGTCTTCAAATAGAATTGTTCGACGTCTAAGGGTAGAAGAAGGTGTGCCAGAAAGTGAAGTGGTTCCTGAAGCTTCAGTTACTGATCCTCTGGGACGAGGAGATCTCATTGTTATAGGATGCTTTTTAATATCTTCCGCAGGCTCAATCAAAGTATGATTACTCCTGAATGGAGTTGGAGGCCCTAATGGAGTTGACGAAGACTCCGGGCTATAGTGAACAGGATTCGCAAACCGCAGGGGTGCTCCGGGGCTAGGGGCATAAGCCTGGTCGACTACAAAGGCCCTCTTCCTTCTTGAGTGCGGAAACTCTACGTTCTGCTCCAAACCGGCCAAATTTACTGACGCAACAATTAGTACGGGTAGTTGTTTACAGAATGAATCTCCAAACTGGGAATGGGTTGCGGGCATTGGTAGGGTTATACTTGCGTTGCTAAGCTATCTTAGGGCGTTCAGGTGTCACGACTTCGTCGAGCAACCCCAAGCAACCACTTACCTCATTGGGACCGATCTCGAATTTGTACACTCTCACATACGAAAATGAGTTCTGATAAGAAGGAGATTGAAGCTCCTGTTGAACGTAAGATCCGAGTGACACTGGTCTCGAAGAAGGTTGACATTCTTGAGGATGTCTCTACTAAGTTAGTTGAGGCTGCCAAGAAGAAAATCTACTCCGACAAGGACAAGCCAAAGACCAGTGTTCGAGGAAAGTACGTCAAAGGACCGATTCGTATGCCCACTAAGAACTTACGTATTTCTACCAGAAAAACACCGAATGGTGAGGGTTCAAAGACTTGGGATGCATATAATATGCGCATCCATAAGCGCGTCATTGAGTACGTATTCGGAAATATCGCGTGCAATCGTATTGCAAACATACTAACATATATAGCTTTATCACGACCACCGACTTTGTTCGACAGATCACCACTCTTTACTTCAACCCTGCTGTTGATGTTGAGATTACTGTCGCAACAGATGATGACGAGGAATAATTTCTCTCACATTTCTTTATATGTTCTGCACCAATGTAGATTTATGAGGACGTTACTGAATAATCCATTTATTAGTTCGTAGACACTGATTGAGTTCATATTAGCTCTACTGCCGGAGGACGCGTCGGGCAATGGCCTAAGATAAATTCCTGACTTTTAAATGCGTTTAGCTCTTGTTCAGAAAGCTCATTGATCGGCGTCATTGACCTCAGAAGTCGGCTAAAAGGAAGGTTCTGTAAGAATAGTTGCACCTTGTTCTTTTCATTAATAGTCATAGTTGATTCATTCTCTGCCGATATGCTTCGATTGTGATTCTCTGAGTTACTCACCGACTTGCTGCCCGAAAACGGGTTAATCTTGTTATTTGCTCGTTCGAATGGAGATGTGGTTGAAGGTAGCGCATTTCCAGATGATAACTTTTCTACTCCAAAGCCGTTAGATGCTGCCTCTGACTGAGTTCCTTCTGCTTCTTTGGCACCATCTACTTCTGCAGTACTTGATGCCAATGCTGCAAATTTATTGGTCTTGGTGATGAATGGCGAAGTGGTCACATTGGCGAAGGGAGAAGACGATGCCGCACCAAAACTCGAGCTTTGTGAACTAGCAAAAGGGACATTCGATACAGCTCCAGATGTATACGAATATGTGCTGGGCGCAGATCCGAATGCGGCAGCAGTGGGTCCTTTGTCAGCTTCATTGGTACTAAAAGGTGATGCAAATAGAGAAGTGCTGGTCTTAGCTTTTGCTCCAAATGGTGAAACCACCGACTCTTGGTTGAATGCAGAACTAGAACTAGAGCTCCTGAAGACAGATTGGTCCGGTGTTGTCGTGCTGAATGGCGACGCTGTTGAAGTATTGTTCCCAAAAGCGGAAGATTTAGAAGCAAACGGAGATGAGCTATTAGGTATAACTGCTGTGGATGATCCGCCATCGATTTTCACTCCAAATGGAGATGTAGATGAGGCTGCAGCGGTAAAGGGGGATTGTTTACTGCTGCTTGAGAATGCTGCAAACGGCGATTGTGTCGTCGAGGCGCTAGCAAATGATTGTCCTGCAGATGATACGTTCAGACCAGCATGTGAGTTAATACTACCTGCACTATTCATAGGCGTAGATCCCAACGATGAACCAAAAGCAGGGGCCGACCCAAAAGAGGAAGAGCCGAATGCCGGAGTCGACCCAAATGAGGAAGAGCCGAACGCAGGAGTCGACCCAAAAGTCGAAGCGCCAAATGTTGAGTTAGAGGCATGATGTGTGGAATTATTGATCGAACGAGAATTAGCTACTGGCTGAGATGTAGTCGCGGCTCCAAAAGATGAAGCTATTGGTTTCGAGCTGCCAAATACATTAGAGCTGTTTGAAGCTTGTGCAGTAGGTAATGAAGCAAATGCATTTCCAGTTTTAAAAAGGTTACTGGTAGAATCAAAGGAGCCGAAAGCTCCTGCAGATTTACCTGCAAGAGAGCTTTTAGGCTGGGTTGAAGTATCTCCCTCTTTTGGTCCCCATTTCGGTAGGCTTTTACCGGATTGTATCTGCTCAATATACCTAACAGCCCAGTCAGGGTGTGATTTTGTGAACGCTATCACTGATTGAAGCTTGGAGTTTTGAGTGGCTTCGAAGTCAATGTACTTCTGTTCCTCACCATTCAAAACAGCGTCGTACCTCTTAGACCTCAGTTCTTCCGGTGACCAATCAAAATCACTTATAAGATTAGGTTCCTTTCCTACAGGTCCATAACTTGAAAATGGATAGATCGGCCATGACGCCATATCTTGCGATATAAGTCTTGAATCTAATCTATCCGGAGGATCTTCATTGCCAATAATATGAGAGAATCTACATGATGCACCTTTACGGCATTCGCCACGCAAAAAGTATTTGCAAACCGGTTTTGACATAACCAACTAAAAATGTGGAAATAAGCAAAAAAAAGTGCGGTGACTGTGGATCGAACACAGGACCTCCAGATAACAAATGACTGAGTAAACTTCAGTCTGACGCTCTCCCAACTGAGCTATCACCGCATAACTGTAGCAGAGAACATCCAAGGAACTTTATAAGTGCAGAGTAATTACTGCAACTTCTTGAACATATGGGCCCCTGTCTAAGTATGCACGCCCACCTCCTGAGAGCTTATAACTAATCCCTAAATGATCTTTCACTGGCACATATTTAAAACATTTAATTGCTCGTTGGGTGTTGCACTCGCTGGAGTATGGTCTTTGATCTACCCCACATTCCTGATTTGATTTACGGCGGAAACTCTAAATCATCACATCGAAACTCTTACTGGTGCGTTCTCGTAGGTCAGAACATTACCCCGCTAACTTCTGATTAGGGAAGAAACCCTAGCGTACTTGGTGCTTAAATCCAACTCGCTCTTTTTATTTCCCACATTTTTCCTTCTTCGTGCATATCGTTGACTCCTTACGTTCTGTAATTGCCAGTTATAATCTCCTTTTTTCCTTGACGATCTGCCGATTCTGATTCTATAACCCAAAATCTTAAGGATATGGCTGCAGCTTCGTCGGGTGTCGCAGCTGATCGAGCTTCTATCCCCGATATTCCTTCCATAAAAGAGCCTGCCACTACTGCTACTCATGCTATTAAGCGACCGGGGCGCAAACCCAAAGCAGCAGGGCAAAGGTCCTACGTATGTAGTGAGCCTGGTTGTCATAAATCTTTTACTAGGGCAGATCATCTTTCTCGCCATAGGCTGAATCATAGCCCTGCTCGTATTCTTCACTGTAGTTTTGAGGGCTGCAGCAAGACCTTTGTTCGTGAGGACCTTCTGAAACGTCACGAACAGCGCCAAAGGCATCAAGGTGCCCGCCGAAAAGCTGACGCGGTACTAGCCGAACTCCGCGTTGAAAGTTCAGCCATGTCTGATACATCTAACTCTGACTCCGCTCGTTCTATATCTGCAGGGATTCAGCTTCAAACTTCTCTAGGGCCTGTGCATTACCCTGTTGCCCCTATGAACGGAGGCTATGGATGGGCTGATCACGGTTCTACTAGCAATGCATTGACACCACAGTCTCATTCGTCCATACCTACTTCACAAATGGACGGCATTTCTAGCGCTCAAGCTAAAACGCTTTCTAATGGCACAAATATAACTCAGCGGAATTTTGGTCAATCGACTAACATGACAGGCTCTGCGCCTGATCATCAAATCTCTCATGAAAACCACCAGCAGAACTCAACAGATAACAGGAACTCGGGTCCTTCACATGTTGATACAACTTCACTTCTCGATAGATTGAAGTTTCCAAATGCCGAGGCCTTCAACGGTGACTCAGTTTCTCATGATTTAATTTCTTGGCTGTTCTCAAATGCGTCTCAGGATGACTCCTACAACCTTGCGCAGGATGGTCACATTAACTTGGATTCACCTATGTCTCTTCCTAATCTAATTAGTCCTCCGCCTCCCCCTCAAGACACTCTTATGACTGAAGTTAAACGCCTCGACCTTATGGCCTTAATTCCTTCGCTTGGCAATGATTCGGATCTAAGTATTCAACTCATGGATCATTACATTTACCACTACTGGAAGGACTTCCACCCGCAATTTCCTGTACTTCACAGACCTTCATTTTCCTCTGTTGATACACCTACCCCATTGCTTTGGGCTATCATCACAGTTGGAGCCTCTTTATCTGGAAATAATGAAGTTGCCGAAAGAATAGCAGAACCTCTGCGCTGGGTCATATTCAGATTGCCAGGTTTTAATCCTCCTGCGCAATTGCATATAATTCAGGCTCTCCTCCTGCTAGAGGCATTTGAGAAAGACATGGCATCTAGAGCACTTCACGAGCGAGCTCATGTGCATCATGCAACCACTCTGATGCTACTTCGACGAAGCTCTTCTATGCAGGAAAGTGATGCTGTTGCTGCTGATGCTGGCCCCTGGAACAGATGGATTCAGTTTGAATCTCGTAAGCGAACCACTTTCATGGCTTTCATCTTAGATGTTTTTCATGCGGTACTCTATAGTCATGGTCTTATACTCTCAGTTCATGAACTTAGGCTCTCTATGCCATGTGATGAAGCATTATGGGAATCATATCCCTATAACGACGAGGCTATGCCAAAGGAGAAGCCCGTTAATATGTCTTTTCGACATGCTATGAAACTGGCGCTGAGTAGTCAGCCGGTACCCTCGGGAAGTCTGGGTAAGCGAGCTGTTTTGGCTGGAATGTTGGCATTTTCTCTACAAATGCAATTGAGGGATATTGAAGTCAAAGCTTTAGGATGGTCTGCTTTTCCAGATACATGGAGATCTATACTTGTTCCTGCATATCTCACCTGGAAAGCAGACTATAAATCCTACGAACTAGACCGCATGGTTCGATCCATTACAAAAGAAGGTTCTAATTCTGGCGTGGATTTGAATGGAGTAGAGGATATCGCTGGAACACTTCAAGTTGGTTGTCTGGGCGCCGAAGTGTATTCTGGACTTTGTCTGCTTCATATGAGTATGTTTGATGTGCTAGCTTACGCGGGCCTACCAATACAGCATGGCAGACCAGTAAAACCAAATGACTTTGCACAGTACAGGACTAGAATATATGAATGGGCTTCATCTCGAGCTGGTCTTGAGGCCTATTTTTATGCTCTTCATCCCTTGATCGAGTCCTTCATATATCCAGGAGTTAGCGGAGGTTACACAGCCGGTAGAGACACTACTTTGCACAGAACATTCATCGTCTATACGTCTACTATTATTGTATGGGCCTATGGATATGTGAACTATGGGTGTGAATCACAAGTATTAAAAGGGAGTACTACTGGAAGTGGCATTGCAGAAGATCCTGTACCACTAGAAAGTGGGAAGTCATTCCTAGTTCGAATGAGTCAAGCTCAGACTCCGGATGAACTAGCTGCCTCTCCTAACAAGCATCATACTATAGGTCTACTTCAGTTGGTCCGTGATGCCTTTGAGGATTCACGCTGGTCGCTGATTAAGGAAAGCCGCAAAGTTATTCATCATATAATGGAACGATCGATGGGGAGACCTGAAGATATCCAGTGTACCGAACTACTTCCTGAACTTACTTTGAAGGTCAGATCATGAAACCTGCTTTTAATATTATTAGGTTAGTTATGAAATAAATTACGACCTCCTGTAAGGCCCTATAAAGCCTAAGATCCAGAATACCTTCATCCAAAGGTTCCATGCCCGACCAGGGCTGTTTTTATTGTATACACCAGCTAGCATGGGTAAACGCGGCCCGCATTCGTGGGTACTGATCTCCTTATGCCACCTGTTGAAGATGTAACACCACTCTAACGCATTCCAAGGGCATTCTATAGCTTTCAGAGCCTGATTAATGAAATGCTCCGAGCCATGGCCATCAGGCCCAGCAAATAAAGCCCTTGACCTCGTGAATTTGTCAGGATGGAGAGAACAGATATCAGAGGTCGTAAAGGAGTAATCAATAATCATTTGTGTGACCTCGGTAGGAAAATATAATTCATGAACTTGCTTCACTCGAAGAATTGATGCCGCTCGCAATATCGAGGCATCCTCCAGGTTGAAAGAATAGATAAGCTTGATGTTCTGGGTTATGCCTTGAAGAAGAGTACATACAGCTAGTAGACATAGTCTAGCCTGTTCATGCAGCATGATAATTAGATTCGCGGGAGACACAAATGGAAGAACGCCTGGCAGTTTATCATTGACACTGTCTGCTTTTAAAAGTTTATTAATTGTTCCCATAAGGACATAGAATCTACTAATAGTAGAATTCAGCATTGAGCGAAGACCTTGTATGTCACGGTAATGTCCAAGACAATCTGCTTCAAATGACGTTATGTGCATTAAGCTGATGGAACGGTAGAGCTGAAAAACTGCAGAAGTTTTGAAATCAAACAATTTGGAAGCAGCGCTGGTATGCGATATGGAATTCAGTAGATTCCAGAATGGAACTGCGACTGGATAAATACTGTCAGTTATTTCGTCGCTGTCTAGACATGAGCAAGCAACAAGAAATGAAATAACATCATTGGACTTAGAGTTCGAAAACCAATCATTGGCACTAAATTCCAATGCCTCTTTGAGACATAATGCCAACCGAGTCTCGTCATTCCGATCAATTAGATCCGGGATTGCAGAAAATGTTTCTGGTAATTTCAAGTCACGATACCTATATAAGATAAACGAAACATACCGGATAGCTATTTCAATGTAGTCACAATTTGGAGAAATGTTAAGCATCTTCAGAGCCGCAATTGTAGATGATTCTAATACTGGGGAATAAGACCAGCGAGATGCGTGAAACTTAAGCGAGTGTATATTCATAAGTGACTTGAATGGCGTGTATAATTTTGCCACATCCTTGGAGTTCCAAGCTGGGCATACAGTTTTTTCCAGCGAAGGATAAGTAATAATATCTGTTGACCTGTTCGGAGACAGTGAATGTGATGATAAGTTAAATGTCACTTCGCTCTTAGAACGGTTAACCATCGAAGTGTACTTGGGGTCAATATAAATATGTTTTGCTGCCATATTAATGTTCATGTCAGGAAATTCATCTGCAAGTGATTTGCCCTCTAGAAGATGTTGTGATTCAAGAGATGAGTACGTAGATGACATCGAGTCAAGGATTCGTTCGCAGTGAGCTTTCTTCAGGTGAGTGCTCATGTTCTTCAGGTCCTGTGGACTTCGACATATAAGGCATTGGAAACTTTTGGTCCTCCAGCAGTATCTTATAAAGTTTTTATTGAGTTCTATAGAATCAAGGAGCACGAATCGATCTATATCTTGAATTAAAGTAGAGTAGAAAGCAAAGTCGCGAGTGCTCTTAAAGATAGAACCGTCTTTGGCAGTATAGTAGCCATTTTTTCTGCCCGGTAATCTATTTGATAAGATTGTAGACTCTTCATGAAGCGTGTCGAGATGGTGCAAGAAAGACGTGTAGTCGCCAAATGTCCAATCACAGAGGGCACAGGACTTCCCATTTGCAGACACGCGATTGGCATACTGACGTGATTCAGGTGTTCTAAGATAGTGCTCGAGGATCGGGCTTATCGAGCCAAAAAAGTGTAAAGAGTTGCCTTCCATGGCTTACGAGGAACTTGTGCCGGTGACAGTTAAAGACCTGGAACAGTTTCCTACCGCTTTGGATGCACCCCGACCATTAAAAGTTAAGGCGGTAGTGGTCAGAGGAATATTCGAGTATTGCAGGCAGGTTTATGATTCAACTGAGAATGTTGTATATTATATAAAATTGGCGCAATGTAAAACTAAGGTTGTTGTCTATAGATCAGATATGATGTCGGTAGACAGAGGGGATTTCATAGAAGTAAGTGGATATATCTGTGTTGAGGGCTCACAACGCTACATCGCAGCACATCAATTAAAACTTATTTCAAGCATTGGAGATGAAGACATGCAATTAAATATAAGTAGATGGATCAGATACTGTGCTGAAAAGTTGTTCGACAATTATTTCCAAAAAAGGGATCTTATTTTCGAACCGTATGCCTTAGAACAGATATCTTTCGATCAATCTGGCATCTACGACTTAAATCTCCATCTTAATATTGTTCCGGCACAACATACAGATGGATATCCCCGAAATGCCACGCCTAATATGGACGTGAGGCCTTTAGACATAATGGACAATGAACTATAGAGGTTGCTTAGTAGAGTCTCCTATATTTGCCACCATGTAGCCTTCTGAATTGAATTTTTGATCCTTGCAGTTTCTGAATCTTCTGTATCCATTCTAGTTCAATTTTGAGGTTGTGAGCGCTTCCTAGGTCGGCCATTTTCACCAGTTGGTCTCCACTGACATACCGCTTTCCATCCTCCTCAAACACCTCGCCGCGAACCTCAATTAAATCTGTAACTTTCAGTATCTTAGCGTATGTTGTGCTTGCTCTAACTTGAACTTCAAATCCAAATAGATCATCCAAGTAAAGTACCGCACAGTCAGGCTTCTCCATTGTTCGAATTCCAGCTACTAGTCCCACAATCACTATCGTATCTACTATTATTAATCCTTGGTAACTATCAGCAGAAACAAGAAGTTTGAGAGGAACCTCCTCATTATGTTCTATTATCTTGCCGGTGACTGGGCATGGATCGTTCATATCAGATCATCGAGGTAGAGTCCCAGCACAGGTTACCTACTACAAGTAGTTGTATTAAAACTAGAAGATAGATTATAACAATATCATTCTACTAAATACCGGTTAATTAATCTACGCGCAGCAGCATTGATTTGATGAGCACTTGCACGAAACTGCAGCACCGTCTTTCTTGGAATTGCAACTGCATCCACAGCCTAAGCTGGTGGGCTCTACAGCACTGGTTTTGTTGGCAGAGCAGCAGCTTTCTCCAGATGTCTTTCCAAATGCTAGTGCTGAAGTAGTATCTTTCATAGCATGAAGACCACTCTTTTTGGTTTTAACATCGGAAGTAGTAACATTGAATGACGGAGGAACATCCAAAGCAGGGTTTCTCAAGAAGAAGTTACGCGGTTTCATGAGCAAGGTAATGGGCTCTGCAGGCATAACTGGGAAGTCCTCAGGGGCAGGGAAGTGAGTTATGCCAAATGTGTGCCAGACAACAATATCTGTGTTTTCAACATTTGCAGTGCCATCGCCAATCCATTCAGGAAGTCCTCGACTAGGCTCGCCAGAAGTCTGGGGGACGTGGTCACCAGCAGGGTAGAATTGCCTGTCAACGTATGGAGTAACATGGATAGCATTTCTAGCAAATCCAGCCCGCTTCCACACCAAAGATCCTGGCTTGGGCAACAACATAGGGACTTCACGAGATACAAGCTTGTAGGAAGCCGGTTTTCTGGAGTAAGGGTGCAGCTTGTTAGGGTTGAACATATCATATGTACGACATTTTGGTCCGTCATATCCAAACATAGCCTCTCCAGCAGTCTTAGGAACAGTTCTCTCGGCATAGAATCCATTACCATAGAAGTTCTCGGCACTACCCACGGGTGCAGCGGTTTGTGCTCCGTCCACTACAGCTAAAGAGTTTCCAGGTCCATCGATCTCAGGATTAATACGAAGACAGAACAAGTGCTGATGATTATGGGCGTTGACATTAGGGTAGACCTGGGTTCCATAACCGTGAAGATCCTCGTTATCAGAGCAAACATATGTGTTGAGAATACCAGTAAGCTTAATCTCCAGCTGGACTGTACCGTCCATGTGGAAGATATAGTAAACCATATATTCGTAATTGGCAGCCGTGAAAATGTGTGAAACAACTAAACGAATGCCTCGAGTCACAATAGTGGTCTGAAAGTCGTCGCGGAAATCGGAATGCTTAAAAAGAACACCATCATCTTCCTCGTGAATGCAGACAGAGTTCTTAATACTAGAGACAGTTCCATCACTTTCGACATAATCGAAGTCAAGATAATGAATGACGCCTTTGCAATCGCAGCCAAGAGATAGAGGGTTGGTCATATTACCAGCTCCATATTCTCCGAGATCGAAAGCGTGCTTTCGCTGATGAGGGAATGCTGGCTCACCGTAAGGGACAACCATCTCAGCCAAGGATAGTCTGTAGAATATAGGGCGCACGGTTCCTTTATCATTGTAAGATATATCAGACAAAACAAGGCCTTCACGGTAGTTGAAGCCGATATGGAACTTAAAATTCTGCCAGTTAATATAGCGACCATCCATAGAGAAGTTAATTCCCTGAGGCTGTGTAACAGCAATGGGCTTAACTTCTCGAAGAGGGCCAACATCCTTAGCATTGAAGTTGGAATGTTTATGCTTAGATAAAGGACGTCTGACAGGAGGAATATCTATGGCAATGACTTTTTTGGCAGTAGAGTCAACAATTGGGCAAAAGTCCAAAGGATGAGAGTACTGGGAGTCATCCTCTTGAGATCTGTAGTACATCAAAGCCTGCTGAAGGCGAGTAGATGTTCCAAAGCGTTCATCATAGCCAATGGTCCAGGGATCACAATAAACGTTGTGCATTTCATCCCGGGGGACGCCCGATATGACACATTGTTCGATGACTTTTGGGTCAGTGCGGATGGTGTCCTCAATACTCCGCAAATCCCCAGTGGTAATGATGGGGCAAGCACCGGTAGTCTGTTTACATTCTTCAATGGTTTTACTGGTAAGATTGACGATACCTTCGTAGAATCCGGTAGAAAGAGCGCTATCAAGGATAATGAAATAAGCTTTTCGATCGGGACGTTTGCTGCCAGTTTCTTTGAAGAACTTGTAAGCAGCTTTATCGGGCTCATGAAGCGTGACGGTGTTGAAAGCAAGTTCGTGCCCTTTGAAAGTGGATCTAATAATCTCAACAATGGTGGACAGCTCTGCAATCGTCAGAGGATCAAGAGGGTGAGGAATGCCGGATTCCTTGGAAGCAGTTGCATGACTTGCTATTTGATGAAGACGCTCAGCCATCTCTGTTTCAATTTTCTCTTGGATTATTTACAGCAAACAAGTAATACAATTGTCTATTTATCTCTTCAAGAATCAGCAAAGAAAAGTGGTGAGACTCTAATGAATTTACCTGATTTATATAGCAGGGCGAGATACACTCTATCACTGCTATTGGTTGGATCACCGAAGTATATAGTTTATTTCTACACTTGGGATATATTAATTGCCCCATTTGGGTAAGAAGAGCGACGTTGGCGAGGGTACCGCGGAGCGTTCAGGCCTAAACCTTAGCAGCCAGCAGGTACCTAAGTTCGGTGGGCCAGTTTGCATTAATCTCGGTGGGCAATTCCTTCTCTCTTTCGCCTAGCGCGGTTATCGTGGCCTTACATAAAGGACCCTTCAGCATACCTTTATTATGGTGAGGCACCTATTTACGGTAGACCGTCTCTGTGATTTGACCAGATGCTTCTGAATAGTTAAAACTGGTCCTGCTAGCCTATTTCGGCACCCGGAAACCGGGGCGTGCAAATAGCCTTTCTTGCTGAGTAGAACAAGTTACTTTTTCCAGATTCTACTGCGCATCATTACTCTTCAAGTGGGCATTGTTTCGGTGTGTCCTTCGCTCAATTTCAGCTTACGAATTGAATCTACTTGCATAAATTGAAATTGCCTATTGAGAGGGACGATGTGTACCTAGGTCAAGAAATAACCCATTTAAGGGTGTTGATGTTAATGGTCTTTAAAAGTCAGGGATGATATGAATTGCCCTTTTTTTCTTTTAAAGCGCGGTAGAATTGTATAGATTATGAGAATATCCACTCTATTCTGGGTCATTCTCACCTTATTTCCTTTCCTAGGATTTGCGTATGATGACGATGATGACCTCGGGGATAGTAGTCACCACGGCCATGTCGAGATAGACCAAGAGGTGCATGAGCACCATCATCACAGAAAACGAGTTCGTGTATGTTGGCCACGTAATGCATACTTAAGTCCAACTCCAGGAAATTATGGCGCCTTTTACAACGTTCATAGAACAAATTGCTATGGTCATTACTTTGTCACAGATCAGATCGCTAATATTTGGGTTACCCCAGCATGTACTGAGTGGCTAGAGCCTGGTTTGCCTGAAGCCAAGTGTCATAAACTGCACGGCTGCGGTCACTTTGGTGGAGATTTGGAGTGTGGCCATGGTCATAGCTGTGGAGGTTATTTTGTGGATCCCCACAATGCCAGTAACAAGTTTCCCGAACAACCTTCAGATCCAAGTATGAACAAGCGTTCAACAACTGACAATCAGTTAGGATCAGAAGACAATGGTGACAAAGCGTGGTTTGAAGGTCTCAGTGGCGATATAAAAACAGGAGTCTATAAGCGAGACTATGGATGTGACCATCACCGTCCTGTTCTCCATCATCATCATATGGATGAAGGTGACTATGTAGGTGACAGCTACAAACCGTCCTATCAACTCAGACAGTGTCCATCTCAGTCATCTCCTAATCTACCTAATAGAAATGCCTATGAGTGTTGGGATACAGATGTCGATGTCCTTATCATCGGTATCTGATCACCGCCCGTCGAACTCTCTAACTCACAAATTAACCACGTTCCCTCACACTCCATTTTTGATATCCTCTAATGCAAGTCCTTGGACATCTTAATAGACTGTATATAATTTCGCAAATAGCCAGAGCATACCTATCCCCTTCTATAGATCAATCTGTAGCATAAGAAATTGCCTGCAACACCGGGAATCTTCTGGTTACTCCCATCTGGAATCATACAAGCTCCAACTCTCGATCCTTCATCATGGTATGTAGCGCTAGGACAGTTCCGCTGGGGAAAAAAAATCGGCTACTAACAAATAGCTAAAGCTTATGGCTATGAAGCAGAAACAGCAAGCAGAAGCTGGAGCTTCTAGCGGTGGCTCCAAGATCTCCGCTGCTAAACTGCGAGCCCAAAAGGATATAACTGAACTTGAGCTCCCTAAAACCGTCAAGATACATTTCCCCGACCCTCAAAACGTTATGCAATTCGATATATCTATCACACCAGATGAAGGCATTTATAAGAATGGGTCTTTCACCTTCTCGTTCCTCATAGATGAGCGGTTCCCACACGAGCCTCCTAAAGTGAAATGTAAAAACAAAGTGTACCATCCTAACATCGATCTCGATGGCAACGTATGTTTAAACATACTTCGTGAAGATTGGAAGCCGGTTCTTAACATAAACTCTGTCATAATAGGTGTGCAGCTACTGTTCCTAGAGCCTAACCCGACCGATCCGCTGAATAAAGATGCCGCCAAGGAGCTAATGACCGATAAGACTCTCTTTACCAGAAACGTTGCAAGCGCGATGAGGGGCGGAAAAGTGCATGCCGTATACTTCGACAAGGTACTGTAAAAGCTATGCTAATGGGATTAAAAGAGTAATTGACTACAAGTACTGCCTAGGATGTTATTTGTCCGTAGATGCATTCCAGGGAATCTTACTTATCAAAGTTTTTAGATGACTTAGTCAGGCCTAGTCTTGGTTTTCAGGGCGCAGCTTGCGGACCTCCTTGCCGACTTTCCAGATCTCTTGATCGTTGATCTCCTGCAACTCTTTGTCGTAAAGCTCGCGGTAGTTGGGCTGGGAGTTGTACTCAAGAGAACGTTTAGTCTCTTTACCGGTCTTGACGGAGTCATAGAGCTCAGCAAACAAAGGCTTTAAGTTCTCCTTAAAGCGCGAAGACCAGTCGATAGCACCACGTCGAGCAGTGGTAGAGCAGGCAGCGTACATGTAGTCCATGCCGTGGGCTCCAACAAGAGGGTAGAGAGATTGGGTAGCCTCCTCGACAGTTTCGTTAAAAGCCTCGGAAGGAGAGTGTCCATTTTCGCGAAGGATCTCATACTGGGCAAGGAACATACCTTGTAGAGCACCCATCAGGCACCCACGCTCACCGTACAAGTCCGAGTATACCTCACGTTCAGCAGTGGTCTGGTACAAATATCCTGATCCTATTGCAACTCCAAGGGCAACAGCCTTCTCTTCAGCCTTTCCGGTAACGTCCTGGATAACTGCAAAAGAGGAGTTGATACCACGGCCTTCCTTAAAGAGAGATCGGACGGTGCGGCCAGACCCTTTTGGAGCAACCAGAATAACATCGATGTCAGAAGGAATCTCAACATGAGTCAAATCCTTGAAAACAGGAGAAAATCCATGGGAGAAGTACAAGGTCTTTCCTTTCTTAAGAAGAGGCTTGACTTCTGGCCAGGTCTCAGACTGAGCAGCATCAGAAAGAAGATTCATGACGTAAGTACCTCGCTCGATAGCTTCTTTAACGTCGAAAAGAGTCTTACCCGGAACCCAGCCGTCTTCAATGGCAGCCTTCCATGAGGCACCATCTTTTCTAACGCCAACAATGACATTCAATCCATTATCGCGGAGGTTAAGGCCCTGGCCGTAACCTTGAGAACCATAGCCAATCACGGCAAAGGTGTCGTTCTTAAAAAACTCATGGAGCTTCTCACGAGGCCAGTCACCACGTTCGTAGACTGTTTCAGGGATTCCTGGTGCGAACTCGATCTTCTTGACACCGCGGGTCTGTTGAATGACAGAAGCAGTAATGCGTCGAGCAGTAGGCCGAGTAGCAGCGCTCACCAGAGTACGCTTAGTAGCTTTAGCAGTAATACTGCTGGCAATGCGGCCAGCAGCCTTTTGTGACGATCGTGACAGCATTTGTATACGTAGGATTTTTCAATCTACAACGGCTTCTTTGTCAAAGATATATTTAGAAAGACAAAAATCGGTTCTCGAAAATTTCGAACGCTATTAGAGTCAGCATCAGGGTAACTAATTAGATTTATCCGACAGCCGATCATCTTGGAGCCCTTACCCTGAAATGAGACTGCTAGAAACTCACTAAGTAGCACTCCTCTGCATATTGCATTTCCGTGCCTGAGGCTTTATATGTGTCTAGTATATATTCCGCCTGTGTCGGTATTAAAGCACCAGCTATCTGGGGTGATAGTACCAGTTACAAGGCATTGGTGAAGTTCCCAGGGTAACAACAGTCTTTGCCGATTGGTGAGTTCCCCGTCGCACGTGACCCTTTGGGCCATATGAAGCTAAAGTGTCTATATGCCCAGCCCTTCTAGGGTTGCCGTTTCAACCAAGCATTCGTGGTTGCCATGGCAGCACCATTCCTTTAGTTGTAAAATAACTTGGGCAGTGGCAAGGGAAGCCGTTGCACCTATCTCTCCCCCGCCTCTTCGTGGCAAGTTCTAACTCGCATAACTCGACAAAGAATAATCTGGACTGCAAGATCTTTTGTCTTAATATTGTTTGACATCTTATCTTTTTGCTGAAAATTTTCCAAAGCATTTGGACGTATTTTGCACAGTTCCTGAGGGCCTTTGTTCGATCTCCTGCCTCATTTTTCCTCTTTTTTCTACAGAGTTATTGTCATGACAACCGTTGATTTTCATCGTTTTCTGGGTGAGGACGGCGTCGATGAAGATTGTCGCCGTAAGCCGTTTGCTCTAAACCCCTGCGACAGAAATTATTACGCTAAACAACCTTATTTTAAGGATATTTCCAATGTTGTTTTGTCCGACAGTGAAGTTGATAGCGGTGTTGTGTGTCGCAAACGCCGTTCTAGTGTGTCTTTAGAACTGTCACTGCCTAGTCCTAAAGAATATTCGGGATCTGATGCTGATGATGACGATGCCTGCTTTGCGCGTTCGATCAAGCGATCATGTTGTCGAATGACAAACGTTATGCGTGACCGTAGAATGAGTAAGACAGCTCGAGGTGCTCCTCAAAGCGATGTCTCGGCGAGAAAGCGATGTTTCAACTTCATCGTAGAAGCTATTGACGAAGCATGGGCAAAGTATTACGACTCGACTTCGAATGCTGAGCTTGAAATTTACACTGAGGATGTTATGAGTGGTTGTGGTGGTGTTGGTAAACCAATCTCACAATACTATTCTGAATCTGAAGGAGAGCTTAGTGATTACAGTACTCGCAGTACTTCCAGTCATGGATCAGCCGATTCATCTGGTAGCACTAAATCTAATATGACTGCTGGAAGTTTAGTTGCATCTACTTTACCACGCAATGTTCGATTGCAGAAAATCAAGGATAGACTGATGTCTGCTAAATATGAACTAGAGGAACTGGCTGAAGACGAAAGCCGTCGATCTTCAGTCATATTCTGGGCTCAGTGGGACAAGATTAAGTACACTGCCCTTGACCTATGTGAGGAAGACGAAGAAGACTCGGAACTCAAACTTGAACAGCTGGAAATGGGACGTTGGAATTTCGAGTGTGCTTATTAACTTCCGAACGAAAATACTTTACACCAGGTCGTGTACATTCAGTTGACTGCTGTGTATCGTATTGAAAATCTCAAAAGAGAAGAAAATATTACTTTTGATTTTCAGAAAAAAGATCAAATGTTTCATTTATACTGGGTGGATCTGTGTATTTGAAGAGGCTGCTTGCTATGAATTTGTGTATACTATCCGTGACGTTTATATAAGGTTCACGTTAATTAATGATATTTCTTATGGTACTTGGAAGTCCCGTGTAATTTGACTAATTAGTAATTGTTACAGCAGTACGAATTGCCCGCACAAGGATAGATTCAGACCCAAGCAGTGATCAAACTATCTTAGTTCATTTCCACACGACGGCCGCTTGCAAGGTCATACTCCTTATCCTGTACTTGCTCTTTAGTTAATTTCTTGCCAGTGCTCAGCTCTTCTCCAACTTTGACGATGTCCAGGCTACGTTTGGTCCATTCTTTCCAGAATCGATTGGAAGAAACAATCTTAGTGTCGCTAACAGCAGGCAGAAGAATATCATACGTACTCTGAAAAATACGAGAATAGTTAGTATAATTCTGTCTTTCTTCCTCAGATAGTGCTTTTGCCTTCTCTGGGTCTTCCAGTGTTCTGGACAAAGTGCGCACTACAGTAGTAAGATATCCAAAACATCTCGCGCGAGCATCGCAGTCGTCTTGATTGGCATAACCGGCCTTCTCCCACAGCTTGTCGGTGTTTATTGAAAAACGGCTCATTCAGCACACTCGTATCAAATCTACCTTATACTTAAATAGGAATCACGACGGTATACGTTAATAAGGTAAACGAACCTGAGACTCTTGTGCTTAACCGCTAATATTATATAGCTGATTAAAGCTCGTTGTAGTCATGACAACATATCTGACTGGGAACAACCACACGCAAGAACGACCAATCGCGGGGCATGTTGGGAATGCCAAGCCTCTCACTTACTATCTTAGAGTTCCAAATACGAATAGCTAATGACGAATTAAGTGAATCATTATAAGCTGATGAAGTAAAGTCATTGTCTCCTTCTATTTGTCATATCTGAGGTGCGTAGCTTGTACTCACGTAGCTCGCCCGTTTTGTCCGTTTGGCGATTCCAATGGCCCCAGCCCGGTAATCTGATCACCATACAAGTAGCATTGTCATCTCCACCAATGGCTTCGATGTACCGGAGAACGTCGCTCGCAGCCCGTTGAGGAGTGCCCTCACGAGCTCCGAGTCGTTCATATGTAGAGTACACAACATCGGCAATTTCTTGATCCGAAGCGAGTCCTGTCACACCATCGCTAACCAAAACAGCAAATGCATTTTTCACATCATCAGGTTTGAGTGTCATTTGTGTTATTTCAGGCTCGGCAGATACACCCATTCGCTTCATTCTCCTATCACCAAATGCTCGTGTCACTGCCACAATGCCAAATCGTTCTTCACCAAAAGAATCTGTGAAGATGCTAGCAGCATATCGTCTGATACGATGACTTTCGTCCGGAGATGACGGGTGATGATCTCGAGTGAGCGCAAGCGCTGTTCCTTCGCGATCCGCTAAAATGCAACGTGTATCTCCTACGTGGCCCACAACCAAACTTGAAGTGGCCTCCGAGCTCCAATAAGGAACGCTAGGGTCATGTGAGTAAAGGTAGAGCGCAGTGCATGTCGATCCGCCTGTATTTCCCTGCTCGATAGTGAATTGGTAGTCAGCCGTTAAATAAGACAACGGTAGTCTATAAGCGAGATCATCCGTTGCTGATACGTTCTGATAATTCTGCTGCAGCGACCCTATCCGCCGTTTCCAATATCCGCCAACTGCATCTGCATACTTTTGCTCCAAATCTGCCGCTGAGGACAGGTCGCAGTTCTCAACATACTCGGCGAGGTTCTTGGACAGAAACTCTGAACAGTCTGTACCTCCATGGCCATCATATATCGCATAGCAAAACACATTATTAGTGCCCGGATGACTCTCACGTAACCTCTTTGGTAGAAATGAGGTAGCAGCAGGCAAACAGAGCACCGAGGCACTATAGCGATCTTCGTTTTGTGGGCGGTCCATTCGTGACGTAGCATGCCCGACATAGCTCGGTACTTGTAAAAGATTTACACGCAATGATACCATCTTGTTGTTTTTGTCCTTAGATGCCGAAGGAGCAACATAGTATGAACTTACATATCTGTGGGCTCGACCTGTAGAAAACAAGCTTCCGAAGCCTCGTTGCGGATAATGCATTCTTCAAAGAGAAAGCAGGTCTAGATAACGTAGCACAAGACTATACTTATTGGAGCCGCAGACACATGAGTGCGACCTCCTTTTATGAATTCTATCGTTTCCAGTCCTCAGAATGAAAATTCTGAGTCCGTTTTGGGGAATCCTCGGAACAGGGTGGGGTTTGGGAGCCTTAAGGATAGTCTTAGGGAACGCGTCCTCTGATTGGCCAATTGCTGGGGATACTCTTCCTCGATGTGAACTCTCTTCAACAATCCTAAGCGCCTCATTCTTTCTACATCTACGTTTACTGCATTTTTAATACAATGTTAGAAGGTCTTGTAGCTTCTATACTAAACAATGTCTTGGTAAGTACTTGCAGGTTTCTCCTTTTTTTTGTTTGATCTACGACTAACGCAGCGAAGGGTGCTTATGTCAAGAATTTTGATCCAAAGTTGCTCAATATCGGTATATGGGGCGGTGATGTCACTTTACGCAAACTAGAGTTGCGAAAGGAGGCACTCGACGAATTGAAACTTCCCGTAGATGTTGTGGAAGGATACCTAGGTTGTCTGACTCTCCAAATCCCCTGGTCCAATCTCAAAACTAAACCCGTTAGAATAAATATCAAGGATGTCTATGTACTAGCCGTACCTCGAATCAACCTCCCTTACGATCCCGAAGAGGAGGAGAAGCGGGCACAGAAGCTCAAGCTGGATAAACTGAATACCTATGAATTATTGCATGCCCAACGGGAAAACCATTCTGCTATGTCCACAGAGGAACAACGTAAGAATGACAGTTTCCTGCAATCTCTCACTGACAAGATTATCGATAATCTCCAGATCGCAGTTGAGAATATCCACATTAGATATGAGGATGATATCTCTGCTCCGGATCATCCTTTCTCGGTTGGCCTTTCTCTGTCTGAGCTTTCAGCCGTCACTACTGATAGAAATTGGATACCCAGCACCTCTCAAGCCTTGTCGGAAATCACATACAAGCTGTCTACTCTAAAACATTTGAGCCTATATTGGAATACAGATGCTCAATTCATAAAGCGTGGTTCTTTTGATGAGTTCACTTCCAGCTTCTCTTCAATGATTAGCTCACAGACGAATACTCCTGAAGGACTCGATTATATTCTCAAACCTGTTTCAGGTGTCGCGCGCATTGTCCTTGATAAATCAGGAAACATGTATCGTCCTAAAGTTCGTGTGCGCTTATCATTTGAGGAGATTGGTGTCGTCCTAGATCAATACCAATACCGAGATGCCCTCCTATTAGCCGACCTTTTTCATGTTTTCATGAAGACTCAACGGTTTCGCAGATTTAGACCTAAGGCATCTAAATCAGAGGATCCTAAAGCTTGGTTTTTATATGCTGCTAAAGCTGTCTATAATGAAATACACTCTCGTAATGAAGTGTGGACTTGGGACTACTTAAAAGCAAGAAGAGATGACAAAAAGGCTTACGTTAGATTGTTTTGTCAGAAGCTAACCAAGAATATCTCTCCTGAAGATAGCATTAAACTTGATGATCTGGAAGCCCGGCTGTCCTATGATGACATTCGCTTTTACCGCGCTCTAGCTAGGAATCAGTTGAAATTGCAGAATGTTACTATTGAAACTCCTAAACTTCAACAGCAGCCTTCCTCCTGGACTTCGTGGCTCTGGGGTAGCAGTTCTAATGTGCAAGTTCCAGAGCAAAATGTCCAGACTCGTGTGGTTTCAGAGCCCGATTTGGATGCTGATCAGATTGTGATTGGAGATACTGTGATAACAGAAGAACAGCGTAAGGAGTTTTATGATGCTATTGAATGGGATGAGAAAAAGGTCATGGCCGAGATTGCTGATGTACCTCGTGATGTTATTAGATATCAGCTGCATTTGGAATTAGCAGCCGGTGGTTTTACACTCGTTACTGATCCGCATCGTAGTAGACGAGAAATTGCTTCGATCTCTTTTGATTCGTTCAAATCTACTGTTTTGATCAGACCTGATTCCTTCTTGTTTGGAATTAGTCTTAAAGAGTTTACTATACTTGATGGTACAACCCCGAATTCTCTGTATTCAAAGATGGTTCGCTTGAATAAGTCGTACGAATCTGCTCAATCTTCACATGAAGTCGAAGCTCGGTTGTCTTCCGTTCGTGAAAAGGCTTATTTTGATGAAGAAGAAGAAGACGACGATGTATCAGACCCTTTGGACGATGATTCCTCTTCTGATAAGGAGCCATTTTTTCAATTTTCTTTGGAACAGAATCCGTTAGATGGCTTATCAGACTCAAAGGTAGCTGCAAAAATTAGAAGCATAGAATTTTTTTACAATCCTAAGATTGTTGAACAGATAGTTACCTTTTTCAAGCCTCCGAAGAAGCATATGGAAACTATAGGTGCTTTGCTTCATGCTGCATCTGCTACAGTACAAGGTATAACTAGTCAAACTAGAGCCGGTTTGGAGTTTGCACTGCAGGAGCACAAAACTGTGAGTGCCAAACTTGATATTCAAGCTCCTGTTATATACATCCCCCGTGACATCACTGATGCGAATTCTCTCTGCTTAGTCTTTAACATCGGTCACGTGTATGTCGGTAGCTCATTGGCGGATCAGGAAGCTATTAAGAACATTCAAGCTAAACAGAATAAGCAATACAGTGATGATGACTGGAAGGAGCTAGAGGAAGCAATGTATGACCGATTTAACCTCTCCCTCAATTCTACTGAAATTTTAGTGGTTCCATCAAATTATCTGGCTGATAACACGCTCTCTGATATCTCCAATAATTACAATCTCTTAGACAAGATCTCGATAGATTTACTGCTCGCATTATCTATAATGCCTACCGCTTTCAACTTGACCAGAGTTAAAATGTCTGCTAATCTTCCAGAACTTCGCGTGTGGTTTTCTGATTGGAAATATCATGCTGCTATGGAAATACTCACCTCGGCCATTCCAAACTTTGACTCTAGCACTGATAATATTGATGATTATCTCCTTGAGGAGAATAAAGAAATGTCATATCCCAATGAACATAACCAGTCTCCATCGTCTTTCACATTTGAAACGAATGACTCCACTTTAGGTGATGCTATGATAGAAAAGCTATATAATGCGCAGGACGCCGAATTAGCAGAAGGAAGTGTGAGCAGTTTACAAGGACGCACGGATGATGTGTCATATAAGCAGAAACAGTTTGAGTTTCTGTTTAAGGTGGACAAAGTATCCTGCTCTGTTTCCAAAGAAGCTTATATGCCATCTGAGAAACATCACCTTTTGGCTACGTTAGAGCTGTCTGGATTTGAATTAAACTTTGTTAAGCGACAATATGATATGTCTGCAAACATTATTCTCAAATCTTTAGTGGTTTTTGATCATCAATCAGGCTCAGAAGGTAACTTATCTCATACGCTAATAAGTTCATATGATGTTGCGCATGCAGATCAATGCAATGACGCTTTGTTTACCCTGCATTACGTGAAAGTGGAAAAGGAACATCCTGAATATGCTTCTGTCTACTCCAAATTTGATCAGATCATTGACCTGGCTCTTTCAACTCTGAACTTTACTGTCACGCGAAGTAGTGTTATAGAGTTAATAACGTTTCTCTTAACTACCTTTGTGGATGGCAGAACTCCTCAGGATATTAAATTAGATGGAACTTCCACAATTGTTGAATCTACTGTACAAGAAACAGATGAAGAAGAATCTCGTCTGAAACTTGACGTGACATTATCTGGTGTTAATGTTGTTTTTGACGATGACGGAAGAAAATTAGCTACGCTTTCCCTCTCACGAGCAGGAGTTGGTGTTTCAATTGCTGGAGAAGCTATGACTGTTGAATGCAAGCTTGGACATTTTTCTCTGGACGATAATACATCTACATCCAACATGAAAGATGAAGACCTCAAGCGTCTCATTTTCATTGATGGAGATCAGTTGGCTGATTTGAAGTATGAAACGAAGGGCAGCTCTTTGACTGACTCGCGAGACTGCTTCTCTTTGTTGTATTTCAGATGTGCCTCAATTAATGTGAGGTTTGTCCAAGAGCCTTTTCGGGAGCTTATATCATTTCTTGTTCGTTTCCAGAGAATGAAAGCATTTTATGATTCTGCTAGAGATGCAGCAGTTGCCCAGGCCTCTCAAATTGACACACCCTCAAATATAAAATTGGATATATTTATTGATGCGCCAGTTGTATCCTTCCCTAGGCACTCTGTATATGAGGGCAGAGCAGATTTTGTAATAGCTGATCTTGGTGAAGTTGCTATTCAAAACGAGTTCTTATCTGTCAATGGTGAAGTTGCGTTACTTAATAAGATTGAAGCTAATCTTCGACAAACTCGAATATACTCTCAGATTTGGGCAAGCAGAGAAGTTTGTCAAGAGTTGGACATAGTGAATGACCTAGACTTGGGCTTAACTATAATGTGCGCCGATCATGCATCGTTTCCTAATCGTCCTGAAATGAATATCACCACCAAGTTTAATGACGTCGTTTTGAAGGTGACCGAAATGCAATACAGGTACATTATGGAACTAGCAGAGTCTATACCCAAGATGTTATCGGGTACTGCCGATATTGCTGATACCATTGATGAGGATTCTGCTTTGCCTCCTCTTCCTGTTAGATCTGTCTCTGTTCTTAGTTCCACTTCTTCGTCTAGTTTGGAATCTTCTAACCGCGGTGATTCCAATGAGGAAGATGTGCTACTCAAAGGAAGTCATGAAGATCTAGCTGTTTCTAAAACTGCTGTTCCTACGGACATGGCGCCGGAACTTCTTTTAGAAAAGTCCTCTGGTGTTTGGAACAAGTTAGAATTGTCGCTTGTGCTTGGAAAAATCAGCTTAGTTTTATACATTAATACAGAGGGTGTTGACGCGGCCTCTATCGAAACCTGCTTGTTAACGGAATTCGCTCTAAACGAGATTAGTGCCGAAGTAAAGATCACCAATCTCGGTGACCTCGAGTCTGAAATGCGTGTGAAGTATTTCTCTATCGTTGATCGTCGTGCAAACGTTAAAAGCCTGTTCAGAGAAATCATACCTTCTTCAGTTGAGGATGGTAATCAGTTTTCTGGTCGCGTGACCATAGCTTCAGGAAACCCTAGTACTCTCTATGCTATCCTAACTGTGGATAGCCCTCGAATAGTATTTGATATTGGATACCTCTTCGAGATTAAGCGGTTTCTTTTTATTCCTGCTGCCGAAGTCGATGACCTTTCTGAAGAACTTGATCCGGAAATTGGGGTAGATTCTCCTTCTGTTGTTACTGAACGTCAGCAGCAGTCTTCTATGATTATCAATTATCGCGTTAATGTTGCAAATGGATCTGTTATGCTCATTGAAAACTCGGAGAAAGCCGATTCTCTTGCCATTGTTCTAAGATCGCATCAGATTTTATTGTCGCAACAATCCTCAATGACAATGACCATTAAAGATATTGGGATGTTTCTAACTTATGCTGATGCTGTAGAGACTAAACATGTTCGGATTCTCGACGACATGTCAGTTGCTTTCTCAATGACTACTGAGACTTCGTCGGAGATTTTCAGCCTTACCAATATCGTTGTGGATATTGATAAAATTATCCTCCGTCTATCTCTTCGCGATATACTCCTTGCCTCCCTGATTTTCAATAAGGCAATGGAATATAATCAGCAAATTACTATACCGGAGACGTCTGAAGAAGAGTTGGAGAGTACATATCAAACTAGCCCAACTTCTAAGAAGAAATCTAGAAAAAGTTCCACAAGTATTAAGCCTAAGGCGAATGTCAAAGCTTTGCCAAGCAAGAAGAATGTTGAAGAATTCATATCGAGAGAGGAGCTTCTCGTTAAGTTTGCAGGCTTTCGAGTTATTGTGATAACTTCCCCTCATGAACTTCCAATGCTGGATACAGGAATTGATCCATTCAATTTTGAACTACGTAATTGGAGTTCTGAAGTTGAAGGGACTGTGAATCTTGATTTAAAATGCAATGTGTATAATTTTGCGAAATCAGTGTGGGAACCACTAATAGAACCCTGGAGTTTTGGTGCCCATTTTAGCCGATCTGGCACCTCTTCTAATGAGTTTATATTTGATTTTCATTCGAGAAAGTCTCTTGAAATAAATGTTACAACACATACAATTGCTCTAGTGTCTCATTCATTACGAATGCTATCTTCTCCACAAGATATTGGCTCTAGGGTAGTTGAGGACCCGTATTGGATCATCAATGAAACAGGACATTCATTAACTCTATTTGCTGATAATGAGGGTGACCAGACCAATAATGATGATATCCCCTCGGCCACTATTGATAATTTTCAGGAGATCCCATGGCATTTTAAAGAATGGCAAAGTCTGCGCGAAGATATCGATACCGAGAAAGAGAACTCTTTTATAACTCTTTCATTTAATGACAAAGCCTTCTGCAAAGTGGAGAAAGTGAAGATTACAAGCGAAGGAGAGGAAGTTTATTCTCTTTTACCAGAAATAGACGGAGTCAATCATAAATTAGTATGTGAAGTCCGTCTTGAAGGAGTGAGTGGAATTAAAAGAATCAGATTTCGATCAGCTTATCTTTTTGAAAACACTACCGAAATAGACCTGGAGGTCTGGATAGAATGGGACGGATCTGTTAAAACTTATTCTATTCTTTCTGGAACGGCACGTGCTGTTCCTATAAACTATATTCTGTCTGACAATATAAAGATAAGACCAGTGTTCTCTGGGTCAGGTACTAGATATGCATGGTCTAGAAATGATCTCCACTGGAAATCTATGGTGTCTGAACGCACAAAAGTTTTGGAATGTGTTGATGAAGTTAATGACATTCCTTTCTTTTTGCAAGCACATGCTATTCCAGTTAGCTGTGATATTCGGTCTATGCTTAGATATCCTCAGCTGACTGTTCGACTAGTGGCGCCGCTGCAGGTGCAGAATTTACTTCCCTTTGATTTGAAATATCGGGTATTTGATCGCGATACTCGCCAGACATGGGAAGGTGAACTTAAGAAAGGCGAAAAACACAACCTCCATTGTGTGCTCTTATCTCACCTCTTGCTTCTGAGTGTTGAAATTCATAGTCAAGGGTACTGCAAAACCAACTTTGCTGTTCTAGTCAATGATAATCCAAGTGCTTTCCACAAGAGAGAGTACGATATACACTGCTCTAATGATGAAAATCATAAGTTGAAGTTGAAGTTACACTATCATACTATTCCTGACTCTGGCGATGCATTTTGTGTTTCTATTTTCGCCCCTTATGTTATTTTAAATAAAACTGGTCAGGATATCTTAGTGAGAACAAGGACTAACGTAATGGCTTCCAAGTATTCTGAAGAAGTTACGAATGATGATAACGCTCAAAGAATAGCTGTTCCAAAGCTCTTTTCGTTTACTTCTGATAGTACGCGGAATCGTGCTGTGATCGAGTCAGGAGAGGGATTTATGAGTGACCCTATCAGTTTCGATGCTATTGGAAGCGTTCGGGAAGTAAGCTTATCCTCAGATATAAAGCAGTCCAACATAGTTTTTGGTCTTTCTGTTGATGAAGGTAAAGGAAAATATGCTCTCTCGAAGGTTATTACAATTGCCCCAAGATTTGTATTGACTAACAAGCTTGGCAAGGATATTCGAGTCCGTGAATCTGGTAGCACAGCATTTCAGACCATTGAGAGCTCAAAAAGTATTCCATCATTGTATTTTCGGAAGAGTTCTGATATGCAGGTCTCTTTTAGCTTTACTGGAGCCAAAGCTTTGTGGTCTGTTCCTGTAAGAATCTCAGATCTTGGTCATATTCACGTAAGGCTTGTGAACAATGAAAAGCATCATGAATTGTTAAGGTTGGATATATTCATTGAACAAGCCACAATTTTTGTTCAAATAAGCTGCGAAACTAGTGCGTGGCCATATTCTATTCGGAATTATACCGATATAGATTTTACCTTTTACCAAAGCAACCCTCAAGATATCGCAGATATTGATGAACAGGATGATGGATATACCGCTCGAAATCTATTTAAGCCAGTTAAATATCGTATTCCGCCTAAAAGCGTTATGCCATATGCGTGGGATTATCCGTCTGCCCCTAAAAAAGAGCTCGTTATCGCGGCTCGTGGTGTGGAACGGCATATTCAGATAGCAGAAATTGGGTCGTTACCTCCTTTAATTCTTCCTTCGGGCGATTCATTTGACGAAGATAAAGTGGTACAACTAGACATAATAGCTGAAGGACCAAGCGAAAGTCTGGTAATTGCCGACTATGATCCTGGTACCAGCCCCTATGTATTGAAAAGGGGATATTCTTATCAATCCGGATCTAAGCCTGTAAGAGCCACGTATGTCAAGAAGATGGATTCAGATAAAGAGTTTGTCATAAAAGAGGATGATACTGTGACATTATTTCAAGCTATAGTTAAATTGGATGGTATTGGCATATCATTGGTTAATAAGCACCACGAAGAGCTATGCTATGTTAGTATTCGGGGGCTGGAGCTACGATATACTGACTCTGAGCAGTATCAGACAATTAGCATCAAAGTTAAATGGCTTCAGATAGATAATGATCTTTATGGCGGCATATACCCGATTATCTTGTATCCTACAGTTTTACCACGGTCTGGAAAGGAAATTGACAATCATCCGGCTTTTTCTGCCTCTATATCTCGAGAAAAAGATGATTCGCATGGCGTTTTGGTGATAAAGTATGCCACAATTCTTTTGCAGGAGTTTACGCTGGAAGTAGATGAAGATTTTTTATATGCAGTCTTGGACTTCATTGACATTCCTGGAGCTGCGTGGTCTCAGCCCGCAGGGGACAAACTGACGGATGACCGATTGCTAACTCCTGAACCACCTGGACGAGGTGCGCCTGATTCGGATATTTACTTTGAAGTGCTCCACATACAACCAGTTCTTGTGACTCTCTCATTTATGAGAACTGACAGACTGTCTACCGAAGACAAGTCCTCTTCTGACGGGTTTTTTATGTATGCCGTCAATGTTCTAACTATGGCTATTGGAAATATAAATGATGCGCCAATTAAACTGAATTCTCTTTACCTGGAGAATGTCAGAGACTCCTATGAATTACTGGGTAAAACTATGGTCCGATATTATAGCCAGGAAGTACTTTATCAGATGCATAAGATTCTTGGATCTGCTGATTTTCTAGGAAATCCTGTTGGCCTTTTCAATAATATCAGTTCTGGTGTGCTAGATATTTTTTACGAACCTTACATGGGTTTTGTTATGAATGATCGACCCCAGGATCTCGGTATCGGTTTGGCTAAAGGAGGAGCTAGTTTTGTCAAGAAATCTGTTTTTGCTGTGAGCGACAGCGTGGCTAAATTCTCTGAGAGTATCAGCAAAGGGCTAACTGTTGCAACTATGGATGAGGATTTTCAGAAAAGACGGAGACAGCTAAATCGAAACCGAGCTCAGAGGGGATACTCCGGCATGTCTAATGGAGCTAACTCACTGCTAAATGGATTGACAAGTGCCCTTAGCGGTGTTGCGTTAAATCCTGTACAAGAAGCAAGTAAAGATGGTGCTTCTGGGTTTTTACGTGGCCTTGGTAAAGGACTCCTTGGAGTGCCTGTGAAGACTGCTATTGGAATGTTTGATTTTGCGGGAAATGTCAGTCAAGAAATTCGTCAGTCAACCACCATTCTAGATGATAAGCCTCTTGACCGAGTTCGACTACCTAGATTTGTAGGTCGGTCAGGCATATTACGGTCATATTCTGAACGAGAGGCTCTGGGACAGTGCTGGCTTAAACTTGCTAATCAAGGTGAGTTTTTCAGTCATGATTACATTGGCCACGTCACAATACAGGGAGGAAAAGCTGCGATAGTGTCTTATGATGAAATTATTATGTTGTCCACTAGTAGGATGGGGGCTGACTGGGTTGTTCGAATCCAAGATCTGGAAAAGGTGGTGCTTGAAAAAACTGGTATTGAACTAGTTGTCAGGAATGAACCGCAAGGACCTTTTATTCCTTTGGGAGACGCTTCAAGTCGAGACTATCTCTACGAAAGGATAAGTGTGGCAGTTCGAGAATACAACAAGATATCAAGAGCTGATTAGTGGCCAATGCCTCTTGATAGTAATGAAATGACTTTTATTTTAGCTTTAGGCTATAAGTATTTATATCATAATTCGTCGTGTACTTCAGTATTATTGATCAATGGATTCAAAGGCTTTTTCACCAGGTTAGATAACACTTCAAAAGTCAGTTCAGCAGCTGCAAGTGCCGTAGTTTCAGCGTTGTCGTCATAAGGAGGAGATACCTCAACGACATCGAATCCAACTAGATTTAAATCTTCTAATCCCCGGAATATTGATCGCAATTCACGAGTAGTCCAACCGCCAATTTCCGGGGTACCTGTACCAGGAGCCATTCCTGGATCAATAGTATCAATATCCAGACTAAAATATACAGGACCATCACCAACCACTGTTCTTATCTTATTAATGACTCCAGCAACGCCGATATCATCAATTTCATGAGCTTCTATATATTCCCAGCCCTGCTGTTTGTCTGAAATATAATCAGAATAATCCATGCCGCTCAGGCGAGTGCGAAGGCCAGCGTGAATACATGAACCATTTGCAAGAAGTCCTTCTCTTGAGGCCATCCAAAGCATAGTTCCATGAGTAAATTCGGCTGTGTTGTCCTCATCGTAACCCCAACCAGGATACTTATCTCCAGACCATGTATCCAAGTGTGCATCAAAATGAATCATGTGAAGAGGACCATATATAGATTTCAAAGCCCTTAGGGCAGCCAACGATATACTATGGTCACCTCCAAGAGTAACTAGCTGAGGATGAGCTTTTTCATCCAAAGCAAGATGTGATGCTGAGCTCTCGGATGAAAGAGGATGATCCAAAAGTTCACGGAAAGCAGTTTCCATATGTAAAAGTGCAACTTTCGGATTAAAGGGGCTAGCAGGAATGTCACCACAGTCTATTATACGAGCCCAGTTAGTGTAAGGATTCAATCCAGCCCTAGCATTGAATGATCGAAATCTCGTTTGCCTCGAACTAGCTGCTCTGATTGCTCGAGGGCCGAACCTAGCGCCTGGTCTATAGGATACGACAGAGTCAAATGGTGCTCCAACTACAGCAATATCGAAAGGCTCCTGTGGGTGAGTCAGGCACTTGATATGATCCAAATGTGCAAACGATGTTATGCCAGAGAATGTAAGGTCAAAATCCCATTTACTTGCCTCTTCCGCAGTCAAGGCAAGTATCACTGTGCACCAATGAATAAACAAAAATGGAATTTTCATGATCAATTATCTATACAACGAAAAATAAAGAATGAGATCGTCTGTGCATCTATTTATAAAAATGCAAACAGTGAATCGTTAGCGATATACTTTACCTTTATCGTCTGTGAATACCTTAATTGCAATAGAGTTTAAATATATTCATGACGTTTGTTCAGAGTACCGTATCTGAAAAGAGCCAAAGTAACTAACAGTAGATACCTCGCATCACACACTCGAGCATAGATTGTGTGAATCAGTTTGCATCAGTGATGATGCATATACAAAAATGTACACTAGCGAAATAATCTTTAAATATTGCAGTAAGGTTCATATATGAAACTTTGTTGAAGGTCGTATGCATGAGGATATGATCAGCGATTAAAAATCTAAGCTCCAACCTTCCAGTTATTGAAAAACTCCTCTCTGGTAATACACATCCAAGCCGAACGCTTATGGGGAAAGTTGAATTCTCGATCCTTATGGAAGCCAGCTGCCATAAGGTATCCAATGAGTTTGTCATTGTCATAACGAGGTTCGAGCATGGCTTTGTCAGTTCGGACATCGTCCAAAAAAATAAAATGTAATATAGATTGAAGCCATGCAGCTACCATATGAGGTCCCCTAAATTTTTGCTCCCCTACAAGAAGGTGAAAGCCTCTGTCGAAGTCGGTGACAGGCACATGATTGGACAAACTGTCTTCTGCAGCCCAATACACCTCAGTATACATAAAAGGTTGGCCATCAAATTGGCCAATCAATGGATACACATGTTTGTCGGATAAAATTTCGGCAAAGTAGTTAGCTTGTTTTTTCTCATCATCATTCATACCCCAAAATTTGGCGACTCGCGGTAGATTCATCCAGTTAGCCCAAATGTTGAAGTCCTCTTGCGTTGTTAGCCTGAGACTAAATGTCATCTTAAGGTTAGGAATATATCTCATGTATACAGTAGTACCATGATTCGGGTTAGGTAAACGCAATGGGTGGTGAAATCTGCCGTTGTCAGTGTAGACGATCGGGCTCCATTGTCGATAATTAGGCCTGTAGCTGCTGAACATCCGAGGCATAGATTGCAGATACGTATTTCTCGAAAAGACGTATTTATCATCCTCAAGCATGAAGATCCCAGCCCCTAAAAGCGTTGACAACGTTAATTCAAGATCGTCTGGAGTAGTTAGTGTAACCGGAATGCGCGCGTCATTGAAGGGTAACCCAGCTTTTGGAGCAGATATCAGGTCAACTGGTAGGATTGATGCCCCCATCAATAGTATAAACCCTAGCGCTCTCCATATCCTTATCAGCCGATCTGAATCAGTCACTGCGTCCTCAATGGCGATTCCTCTTTTCGCTACATCGGAGTCCGGTTCGGGAATAGTGATAGTGATGCTGAACAGCGGTAGTATCCATACTCCTGGGGCAGTGCTCTTGGCCACAAGTTCGCAGCCTGTCAAGTCCTTAATAGACAGCTCCTTAGCTGACGGAAAGCTTGACATTAAGCTGAGCAGGTCCATTTTCAACGATGTAATCTACGTATTCTTAGGTAAAAGCCAAAAGTAAGCGAGTCTAAAGTTAAACATAAACAGGGAAACCTTAAGGTACTTCATACGATAACCCTAGCTGGTTGTTATGGTGTTGATAAAATTACCCTATTTTATAATGTCACGCTGGGAAGTAATCTACAGACTCGCAAGAGAGTTTGGGTATCTCAGCTAGACCGAGGATCATCTTTATTTCTTCTACTCTCCGATTAACACATAATGGTAAGTAACGATATATGAGCAGCGGGTCCACGCATTCTTGCCATATCATTTGCATTTGACTATAATACATATTCCTGAACTCGCTGGGAAAATAGAGCTATCCTTGGTTCGACATTTGAGAATCGAGATGATCGATCGCTCTTTGGAATACCATTGATGTTTCAAGTATTTAAACCACAGACTTTTGACTGGCTGAGTCTCGATTAATTCGAGACTGTAGAGTGAAGTGTGACGCCCATGACTGCTGATTTTTATCCACTTTTTCGAATTTAGGCTAACCGCTCAATGACACAGCCTCCTAAGAAAGTAGCTCCCGCTCCTCTTTCTGCTAAGAAATCTGGTACAAAGACAGGTGAAAACCCTCTCTTTGAGAACACTACTCGTAATTACGGTGTTGGACAGGACATTCAGCCCCGACGCAACCTTGCCCGGTTCGTCAAATGGCCTGAATACGTTCGTCTTCAGCGCCAACGTAAAATCTTACGTATGAGGTTGAAGGTCCCTCCAGCCATCGCTCAGTTTCAAACTGTCCTTGACAAGAACACCGCTTCTCAAGCCTTCAAGCTTCTCAACAAGTATCGTCCCGAGACTAAGGCTGAGAAGAAGGCTCGACTCACCAAAGAGGCTGCTGCTATTGCTGAGGGTAAGAAGCGTGAAGACGTATCCCCTAAGCCTTATGCAGTCAAGTACGGCCTTAACCACGTTGTCTCCTTGATTGAGAACAAGAAAGCTAAGCTTGTTTTGATCGCTGATGATGTTGATCCAATCGAACTGGTTGTCTACATCCCTGCTCTCTGCCGTAAAATGAATGTCCCCTATGCCATTGTCAAGGGCAAGGCTCGTCTCGGAACTGTGGTTCACTCCAAGACAGCTACTGCGGTAGCTCTCACTGAGGTCCGCTCCGAAGACGAATCCGAGTTGGCTAAACTTATCTCCACCATTAACGCCGGTTATGCCGAGAAGGCTAAGGAAGCTGGCCGCAAGTGGGGTGGTGGTATTATGGGAGCCAAAGCTCAGGACAAAATCCGCAAGGCTGAGGCCAAGGCTGCTGCTGCAACCATCGTTAAGGTCTAAAAACCTGATATGTCTCATGTAGGAATACGATCATGTGTTTGATTCTATAATTATAATCTACCAAAATATCTTTCTTCTATTAAATGATGTCTCACGTTTTGTATACCCTAGCACATTGTAAGACCACACCTCTTCTCCGTCTATATGGAGGTGATACGTGAGCAATGGCTGATGTTTGCGAGACAAGTCTACTTCAAATTGTCCTACCTTCCTCTTTCCACTGGCCTGATAGAACAATGTAACATCTTGTTGATCAGACTGTTCAAATTCAGTGTAAAATCCTGGTGTAGAATATTGAGAAAACGGAGATGTCGAGAACTCATAGACAGCGTGATCCCCGGTTTTCTGCGGAGGGAATTCGACTACCCCTGCCTCGTGACGGTCTCCTGTAATGACTATCACTCCTCCAACCTCATGCATAGTTTCCAGCAGCTT
This sequence comes from Tortispora agaves, assembly GCA_030462865.1. NCBI lineage: Eukaryota > Fungi > Ascomycota > Trigonopsidomycetes > Trigonopsidales > Trigonopsidaceae > Tortispora > Tortispora agaves. Next base: position 244,929 of record JAKVQP010000008.1, read on the forward strand.
CTTTCTTTCGTAAAGATACCCAGCCCAAGTGTCTTCGATGTCTGTATTTACAGTACGCCAGTTTTTAGTAAACGGTACAGAAAAGAAGACAAACTTAAAAGGAGCATCCTTCTTAGAGTGTAGCCAATCAGTAAGATCTTTGAGTTGAGTTTCACCTAGCATCGTTTTGTTTTTTCCATCAGGAGTAGCATTAGGGGAACGTGAACTCCTCGTATCTGCTCCAAAGAATGGTACACCTAAGTAGCTATACTCAAAGTATTTGACGCCTTCTCTGTATGGAGGAGGGTTGGCCTTGCCTTGATAGAAATCCCAGGCATAGTCAATTGACTCGTTCACTATAGAGAGGTCTTGTGTATTGTCAAAGTCGTTCAAAATTTCGTGATCGTCGATGATATTAAGCAAAGGAAGGTTCACCCATGCTTCATTACCTTCAGAGGCCATGGAGTGGTACACCTGGCGGTAAAGCATTTGGTAGTATGTTCTATCATTGCCCAGATAATGAGGAATATCGGAATATATAAAGTCTCCAAGGAAGACCATGAAATTGGACTCTTTAGCCAGATTTCTGTATTGTTCAAAACCGAGAACGGTACTAGGGAGTTGCCAAGGGTTGTATGGGAAATACGGAAGCATGCAGGAAGTTGCTAGGAATGAAAATTTCTTGACGGATTCTGGAAGGCTTTCTGTGGCGACCGTCACCGATTTATTCATCGCGGTTGAGAAAAACTGGTATGCTGTCCCCGGCATCAAGTTTGTGATAGTTACAGTCGCAGTATAGTCTGTGTATGGAACCAGCTCTTCAGAAGAGATGAATGCAACGGGAAGCGCAATATTTTCATGAGAATCTTTCACGATCATGTCTATTTGGAGCGGTAAAGTGACATTAGGGGCCCGTAAAGAAAGGGTAACGCTGGTCTGATTCACATATCCTGTTCTCATATAGGTCAGATCATAGATTGGAAACGACATTTTGGCATATATAAAATCATGAACAAAATACGCCAAAATAAGATTGAAGAAAAGAGACAATATTAATATTACAGGTCTATGTGAATCGAAATGGCCGGTTGCCAATAACCCCAGATCCCAAAGGCTCGATCCGACCTCAACAGGGTCTGTGGGCTGCTGATTGTATTTCCACTTGTATTTGTCTGGAGTACCCTTCTTTGACTCCTTCACAGCAGATTTGTCCTCTAGAGGAGGAGATGCTAGTGCTAAAGCTGCAATTGAGGAAACAACCCAGAGTCCGGCGAAGATTGCCATAGGTTCGAACACTTGCGGCACAGGAAGTTCTCTCAGGAAAACAAAAACACCGAAACGGTAAAAAAGAGAAGAAATTGAACTAAATACAAGCAGAAATGATCGCATTGAAATCATTTCGTGGACTGGTCGAACAGTTATATCGAAAGACAAGCACTGCAGCACACTAATGCACGGCTTTTAAAGTCTAAATAAATAGTCCGATAGTTATACATGTATTGAAATGCAAAGAAAGAATAGAACGAGTTCAGAACTCAACATTTTGGCCATCGCCTGTCATTTTACACAGATTATAGAACGCTCTAGCGACTTCTGTATCCATTACCCCGGTTCCTACCGACTTATACACAGTAATGATGTCAGGGTTGTATTGTGGAGTTGGGTCGGCGAAACTGAAAAATTCTTGAAACGCATGGCCAATACCTTTGAGCTGTGTGAGGTCGGCTTTTGCATTGTACAATTCTCCAGATTCAGCCAGGCAAGCTTTAGGGTCATCAACTAAGATTGGACCATCTTTCAAAGCTCTCTTAATGATGTCGGGCCCTACTTCGTGCATATCATAAGTGTATCCACCAATTAGTGTAAGAACAGTGCCGGCTGATATTAATTCTGCTTGATATACTGGTTCCAATAGAGGAGCACAGGACATTATTACTTGAGCTTTAGGCAGCACTGCAGGTATATCTTCAGTAGACAAGGCCTGGATGCTCAAACTAGGTAGCTCGTACTGTAAGGTTTGTATTAAAGACTGTAAACGCTCATTCTGAGTGCGATTCCATATATATACGTTCTTCATCTTGCGCAGGCAGCGAACAGCCAGTTTAATGTGCCAGTAGGCTTGAAGACCGCATCCAAAGACAGCCACAATTTCTGTGTCTGGATTAGCAGAGATAGTTAGTGCCAGTGAACTTCCTAATGCGGTTCTGAAGCCAGTAAGTGATTTCGCATTGATTAAGCACATGAGGTGGCCATTGAGTGGGTGCACAACAGTTACATAACCAGCTACTGAGCCTGAAGGAGTAACTGAGACATGTTTGAGGCCATAAGAGATAACTTTTAGATGTTCTGGAGAGTCTGAAGTATCATCCGAAGTATCATCCGCGGCAATGCTAGCAGGCATGACAAGTCCAGTGAGTTCTGGGAACTTTAATGTCGTTCTTTGCGGTTGTTCTCCGTCATCAAAAGGTGATCGCGAGACCAGGGCTAATGATAGCATATCCTGGAGAGACCGAAACTGATCTTCGTCAAGTGAAGCAGCCAAACGCTTAACTGCAAAGTCGGATAATATTAGCATCTTCAGGGACACCGGAACTAGCCACTATAATGGTTTGAGTCGGTAAAACCGTAAATAACATATGGCAATGACATAGGGCTATCTGAGTGTTATTAGGGCTAAATAGGGCTAAACACAGTCACCTAGTGAAAGTCCCAAGTCCGAAACGCACACCTAGGGAAACGATACACACCGGCTACCCTTTACCAGTCACACAATAATAACATGGGTAGAGTTATCCGCAACCAGCGCAAAGGTGCTGGCTCAGTTTTCAAGGCATTAAGACGTCTGCGAAAGGGCGCTGCCAAGCACCGAGTCCTCGACTATGCTGAACGTCAAGGATATGTCCGTGGAGTCGTGAAGGACATCATCCATGACCCCGGCCGTGGAGCTCCTCTTGCAAAAGTTGTTTTCCGGGATCCTTATCGATACAGAAGGCATACCGAAACCTTCCTTGCCACTGAGGGACTTGCCACTGGACAAAGTGTTTTCGCTGGAAAGAAGGCTTCTTTGGTGATTGGAAACATTCTCCCTTTGGGTTCGATGCCCGAAGGTACCATTGTCTGTAACGTTGAAGAAAAGATCGGCGATCGTGGTGCTATTGGCCGCACTTCCGGTAACTACTGTATCGTTTTAGGACAGAATCCTGATGAGGGAAAGACCCGTATCAAGCTTCCATCTGGCGCTAAGAAGGTCGTCTCCAACCGCTGCCGAGGAGTTGTCGGTGTGATTGCTGGAGGTGGACGTATCGAGAAGCCCCTGTTGAAGGCCGGACGTGCTTACCACAAATACAAAGTGAAGCGCAACTCCTGGCCCAAGACCCGTGGTGTTGCTATGAACCCCGTCGACCATCCTCATGGTGGTGGTAACCATCAGCACATCGGTAAGGCATCTACTATTTCCCGTGGTGCAGTTCCCGGTCAAAAGGCCGGTCTTATTGCTGCTCGTCGTACCGGTCTTTTGCGTGGTACTCAAAAGACTAAGGAGTAGATATGATAGCTATGAACATCTTTTTTCTGAAACTCTCTTCATTTTCTTAGTACTTCTTCAGTAGCCCTCCTTGTATGCCCCTATCGACCACCGAAAACAAGTAGTTCCTAGGATATCCGTGCTTATCAATCAAGTGTAGCATTCTCTTATGCCGGGATCTAGTCACTTTGCGACAATCTTCTACAAAACACCCAAACTCGTATCCTTCCTGTTCGCCCTTGAGCTGCCAGAAGGGATCGTGGTTCTCGACGAGGTGCAACTCCAATACTCGCACTGTCGGAAAACACCGTCCACATTCCGAGCAACTAAACTGCGAAACTGAATATTCATTCTCGTATTCCCTTACATCGTCCGAGGCTGACCAGTTGTCGCCATAATCGCCCTCGAAGGCCCGCTTCATTATTGCCTAAAAGGGAACTTTTACAGCAACACCACCCTTGCTCCCAAAATTCCCTCTTCTGCCTCACACCCACTACTTTTTCTCGGGAAACCAAACCCTATCTCATTACAATCTCTATTTATTCATGAACTACTTATGTTACCTGATGAAATAAAAGACCAGGAACTGCTGTTTAATTCACTTCTAGGCTCTGTCGCCCCTTTTGATCCCGCTCTGCTCGCTGTGGTCGACAACATCCGCTCTTGCGTCGCTGCTCAGCTACCCTCTCTCCCAGGCCAAGTATGGGAGAACGGCTCCCTGGCTTATCTCTGGTTCAGCATCTACCTTCCCATTGTAAATGTGTACAGACCAATGATGGATGCTCTGGTTAGGAGTGCATCCACAAGCAAAGACCACTCCAAAAATGAGTACAGAGTAGCTCATCATTTTGGCCTGTTCTGTTCCTCGGTGGTAAAGCATTACAAATCAATGGTAGCCTCTCTGGCTCCGTATGACCCTAGGATACTCACTGTTTCTAAAGACCTCGGTTCAAATGTCTCTACTACTGAGTCGAGATCGACTGAATCTGAACCTCTTTCATCAATAGTATATCATATCTTGATTTGCATTGGCGATATATATCGGTACCAGCTTCCTTACATAGACTTGCTGCGCTCGAAAATCTCTTCTGATTCAGCCATATATATCTATCGTCTGGCGCAACGCTTCTGTCCTACTAGAGGACAAGCTTTCAACCAAATGGCTCTAGTATACTCTCGATCAAGCTCTCCTCTCTCCACCGCCTATTGCTTCAGCAGAGCCGCTTCGTGCGAGTCTCCATTTAATGGAAGCAAAGAAAATCTCTTGCGTACTCTACGTAAGTATATTACCTGCTCCACTGACTGGGTTAAGCAGTGTAATAGGCCAGACGAAATATTTGCTTCCAAGTTCATTTCCCGCTTGCTATCTCTTCTCTACATTCTAACGAAATCAAAAACTCCATGTGATAATAAAATATCTGCAGCAATTGCTAGTATGAAGCATTTACTTCAGAAAAGAGAAGCGTCATCACAAATGGTGCAAAAAATAGGGATACTTGTAGCCTTGCACTCTTATCTATTTCCTTCGAACCAAACGAAGCAACTCCTGTACGGTTTTGTGGCCCAATTTTATGAAGTGCTAAAAACTTCTCTGGAGGAGTCTAAGTCTTCTAATGTGTTGCCGCCAATTCTCCTATCTTTGAAAGAAACAGAAGTTCCGAAACTTCCTAGACCTGCCATCCACCTTTTTAATGATGTTTGGATCAGGATCCTCAGCGCTACGGTTGTGACAGACTCAATCCTGGTGGCTGAAAAAAGGAATACTCGAAGCTTGTCGAGATATAAGCTAAGTTTTAAAAAATATCGTTATAGTACCACAAAAGATGCTGTCATTAGAGAAATTTGTGAGGCTTTATTTCCTGATTGCAACTCTAAGGCACGAATATTGGCAGCTATATCATCAAGCAACTACTTTATTGAAAATTCGGTATTACTACCAGATGCAGTTATCATGGCTGGTCTGCCCTTTCTGGAGATTTCTCTAGACAACACAACTCAAGCTAAATGCACGAGCTTGTCTGTGCTTGACGAAACCATGCTACGGATTAGAGCCCTACTTCGCCTACACGTTGAAGGCACTGTTAATTCGTCTTCCGGGGTGTCTAAGGCTTCCAACTCAGATGCGAGTACTTCGTCTACGATGAGAACAAGTTACTCTCCAGATTCGAGGAGAAACAGCTACACAGACTCCAAATCACTGGATGAAACTCAAAGTGATGAGGAAGAATATGAAAAAGAAAATGAAGAAATTCTATTCAGAGGTCGAGTTTTAAATTAACTTGTCTGATAACGGGTTGAATCGGGTGTATCATGTTTCGTGAGCAGCAGTACGTTTAGTTAATATTGCAGAACAATCAGTTGAGGCTTGTATGCAACCTCTATTTTCCTGGAGATCTACTCAATCTGAGGGTATACTACCTTAGGGACAGGATAAGCCGGTCCATTTTGACGAATTCCCCAGGAGGCCAACCACTGACCTCGCTTGACACATTCAATGAGAGGTAAGTCTTGAACCAGCCCCGAAAGGAATCCACCGGCAAAAGCGTCTCCAGCTCCATTAGTGTCGACGATTTGTTCCGTCTTGATAGCAACAACTGGTATACGAGTGACCTTCACAGAGTCTCCAGACTTGGTGAAGAGAAGAGTATCTTCAGTGGATTGAGTAAAGACAACTACTCTAGAGCGCTTGGAGTTTTCCTTTGGAAGATTGACAATAGCTTTTCCAATGGTCTCTAAATCTTTGCCAAGACCGTGAGATTCGCCATAAAGGGAGGCCTCGTCTTCATTTCCGATGAGAAAATCTGTGTAAGGAAGAATAGTGTCTAGTTGTTCCTTGAAAGCAGTAGGAATAAAAGGAGCGGAAAGATTGAACGATAAAATTTTGTTGGTTGCTGCAGCATGCTTTCCGATTTCCATGATAGCCGGTACGCATACAGTGAGATGGTAACCACCGATATAGAAGATCTTAGCATTTTCAACAAGAGACCATATCTCAGGAGACTTTAAGTGATCAAGTTTATAGTGATTTGCAGCACCCAAATCAGTTGCGAGAGATCTATGGAGTCCAGTAATCAGGACAGCGCACTTACCAGTTTCAACCTCGGGGTCGACCCTGTAAGCCGATTTCACGCCTTCTTTGGCATTGGCCTCTCTGAGGATATCGGCATACTTGTCATTTCCAACGCAGCCAATGTACACAACCGAATTGGGGGGAAGCATGTACTGTGCACCTCTTGCAGAGTTCTGGGCAGCTCCACCGGGCAAAACCAAAGGATTCATGGCTAAAACTTCGTCGAAGATAGGCATATGCTTTTCTTCAACAAGGATAGCGCTGTCAGCGTCCAGGCCGTACTTGTCGAGGTATGCCTTGTCAACATGGACTTGCATATCCAAAAGAGGATTTTCCAGGCACAAAAGGGGATAAGACATGATGCTCACAATATACTACACACGTGGACTATAAGTTTTAACGCAGAGTTCAAGTTGTTCAGGATTACCCCCATCTGGCCGGGTAACTCAGATTACTCGATCAAATCTGCAAAGCATGCAAGGAGATTTCCTTTGCTTGTGGTCTATAATTACAGACTGGTTATGAAGAAAGGTAAGCACGATAACTTTGTGACGTTCTGGCTGATGATAAAAATTTTTGCAACTACCTTTCCGAGATCGTTTGTGCGGAATAACAAATTTTGAGCTTTTTAACCCTGACAGAACTGGAAGCAACCAGAATGTGAATTACTAACTATAGGATTATTTTGCTAGTTCAGCTAGTCGAATTATGTACTTTTTGAATGGCTGAATGTTGTTGGCAATATCGTTCGATGCAAGATTTATTGAGAGCCAGGACGGAACCTCTCCATATCCAGCAATTACGGTCTACTAAACACTCATGTCGAAACTGCATAGAATACGTTATATGTAATCATTTTAATATGGCAAAGAGCTTGGGAGCGGCGCACTCAGTGACACAATGCTGTAAATGAAAGAATTCTTCGACACAGTCTAGGATTGCGTTAGTACTTGCGGAAAAGAAACTTGCGGAATTAACAACTTACCTTCTTTGTATTCTTTATCGGCATAATCCGGCTCCTCCATCTCCTTTGTAACGCGCTCAATGCATTCCTCCAAATGATGAACGAAAGGCTTGCATTCTGGGGTCTCGGCACATTCATCCTTGAGGGCGGGAAAGGGGTCTTCGGGTTCTTCCTCTTCCTCTTCCTCTTCTTCTTCTTCGACCTCCTCCTCGACTTCTTCCGGCTCCTCTTCTTCCTGTAATTGTTAGCGCCTCGATCGTTCTACGAGTTCTATAGAGCAACTTACTTCTTCAGCTTGGGCAACGGTCGGAGTCACGGCTTCAAGGAGCTCTTCTAGTAGACTGCTAAATATAGACATTTTGCTGTTCGTGATCTATGAGTTCTCCGACAAGATTTTTGAGATCTTTGAGATTATCCAAGAATGTATTATAGACAAAAAGAGCAGGTTTCCAAGTATGCTCCGAGATTTAGTTTGCGTTGTTAGGGGGTTGGTCTGATATTCGCGGGCTCTTATTGGTTGTTAGGTTGGGATCGAGCATGGCCAATCATGGGTTTCTGAGCAACTAATATGAAGGGATCTGAATATACTAAATAGATTGACGTAGAAGTTATACACCTGTAAGAAAGGACGCCTTTCTACAGGTGATTAGAGCATACCTGTGCGGCTAGCTTGACAAATGTTGGAACAGTTCTGTCCTCTCTGTTGAAGTGGTCGTCATCGACAAGTGTGCAATGTGTAGTAAGATTGTCTACTTCGGCCCTCATCGCTTTCTGGAGGTCTGGATCAGATGTCATGAGTACTAAATTCGATTCCAGATCCAATGAATGGGATCTTTTAGTGTAATTAGAAGATCCAATCACGGTGAGTGCAGGGTTTTCATCACCCGCCGTGGCCCAGAGGCCTTTGGCGTGATAAGACCATCCTTCCGGTGTATTTACCGTACCCAGACGCCATTCCAAAAGATCTATCGGAGCTTTGTTTTTCTTGCAAGTTTGATAGAACTTTTTCGACTGCTCGACGTATGCTCCAGGTACCATTGCAGATATTCCTTGGGACTTATAGAAGCCATTGGCTTCAGGAGCTGCAACAATGACGGTACCCTTGCCTTTAGCCTTCAGCAAAGGAGTGGAGTAATCTGGGTGGACGTTAAAGTAGCCAGCAGTTAGCCACCAAGATGGGCAGGCAGGAGAGTTGGCGATATAGTTAGCGATTGCAACTATAGCTGGGTGCTCTGTGGACAAGTTCTGATCAAGGATAGGGGTAAGTTGTGAAATAGGGTATACGACGGTGAGAGCTTCTTCAGGGGAGTGAGGAGTTGTAATGGTTCGAGGGCCAAGGAGACCAGCCATAGCTAACGTAGCGGAAGTTTTGAAGTTTGTAGGGTCTTCAACCGGATTAGGAGCGATGTTTGTATGGGGCCATAGCATGGTGAAATTGTTCTCGCTGGTAGGAACGCATTCAAAGGATAGGTTCATCAGAGTCTCTTGCATATCATAGTAATAGTCAGCAAGAGGAGCGGAGTGAAAAGAATAACATCTATCCTGTCTATTGGAAAAGTAATCAGCACTCAGATTAGCGCCTGAAAGAAGGATGGTATCATCGAATCCGTAGACCTTCTGATGTTGAAGGCCTTTCCCTTCGTTAATTCTCTTAGGAAGTATTCTTTTAGTTAATCCTGACAGGGCAGGGGTATGGTATAGTCTGAGAGACACGCGTTCTGGGAAGTCGTGGACAAGAGAAACAACAAGAGAAGCTGAACAGGTTCCTTTGGGGTGCTCACGGGTACCGCGTAATGCATCCATTAAGATTGTCACCTTGAGATCTCGGTTAGCCTGGAGGGCTTTATGTAAACAGTTGACAAGTTCAGATTGACCAGAACCGATGTAGAGTGTAGATAAGAAGATTCTACGTCTGGCACTAGCGATCTTTCGCTTAAGGGTTGCGTAAAACTCCTCCGGGTGAGATATGATCTGAACCTGGTCTTTCGCAAGAAAGAATCTAGGGGCCAGATTATCAAGGTACCTCATCAGCGGGTGCATATATGAATTGACGGATATAGTGCCTGCATAGTGAGAAGGAGTGGACGTAGTTTGAGTTATTGTGCGAGAGGCCGACATAATATTGGCTGTTGACGAGTAGCGATATTGACGTTTCTGTGCAGAGCAGGCCGATATTCTGAATAATTGGTTATGTGTGTGATAACGGCAGAATGGCATTATTTAAATAGGGAAAGGGGCGGTGCTATTATAATGGAGCTTTGGCAGCACTAGCGGTCTTATTGGACACTTAGTGCACTATGGGCGAGTCAAGTTGCAATTTTTAGTTCAAAGCTTATCTCGCTACTTCGGAGCATCCCAAAACAGCCAATAGCTACAGTGGATTCAGGAACAGAGTTCGCGCTGTGTTATCTTAAGGTTTTGATTCTTTCAATCCAGTGCCTCCGGCAATATGAGTAAAGCGTTTTTTATTCAGGTAGTGTATCTAATTTCTGTTATCTATTAAACATAGGTTGTGCGTGGTTAATTAAATGGCTCATTAGACGAAACCCCCGATCAGCCGTGCCAGAAATGCATGTGCTTGATTATCGGATGTCGAAGCAAATGAAATCCGATGTCTTATCTCTCTATAAAGATAACTGATACATTCTTAGACTTCGAACCTGTCATTTATCTCCACCAGTTCCGCCCTGTTTTCGCTTATTGGCTCGTTTGCTCCCAGCTATTAGCAGGGAAATTTGCTAACACTTCCCAGTATAAGATTTCACAGACCTGCGACCTCCCAGTTGCTACACTGACGCATTCCGAAGTTGGTATCCTAAACCTAGCCGCATATTCAGATGCTTCCGGGATGTCATTGCTTCTGTCAAACCTTAATTTTCTGTATGATTGTCTAGCTAATAGCGCAAGTTCCTCTATCTATTGCAACGCGCAATAACCTTTATATGATGTGACACTTTAAATGCTATTGATACTGCACCATAATGTTGAATTTAAACTACCCCGCGGTTGCAGCGATATGGGCTTTCGATCAGAACATGGACCGCTCCAAGATCACGCTATGTAGTTATAATATAAACCTACTGTAGTTTTGGCTCAGCACATGCCTGGATCATCTCACACCAGTTTGGTTCGGTATCAGCAGTGATCCAGGATGCGCTGGTAGCAGTAGTCTTGTAACATACAACAGTTATATGCTGATCGCTCGTTCTGTAGATACACCGGCTCCACAATATAGGCATCAAGCATCCTTAGTGGCCTACATGTCCAGTAATATATCTGCAGCCATATCTAAAGATAACTCAACCCAATACCATTTTGAAGGTCGCTGGCTGCATATAACCTCTGTAGCTGCCGCCAGTCCACTAGTGGTTGCTAAGGGCGGAACGGACCCTTGCTGCTGCAGTCTCCGCGTAATCCCAGACAGATCCCACCAATACTCTACTCTGATTGGCCCTCTCGGTTCTTCCACCCACTCATATCGTGCGCTGCAACATAGATGAGCTATAACGATTTACCTGCGTTTGCTACGCCTGCACAGGCTTTCGGTAACCGGAGAAGCAGTGATTCTTCGGCCAGATCTTCATATGAGCAAGCAGTCAACCAACCGATCCTGCGTGTACCTCCACCGCCGGCATCGGTGAATCGGATAGTTGTTTCACCGTCGCAAAGTCAGCACTCATATTCTCCCCCACATACCATTCATTCACGGATCCCTAGCCCGAGTCCGGTGGTCTCAGCTGGCAGAAGAGCTCTGCCACCCATGAGCCCCGAGGAACATACCGCTTTGGTTGCTCTGTTCGCAACGGGCGATCAGAATAAGAGCGGCTTTCTGAAGGACTCTGAGCTTGCTAAAATCTTGACCAACGAGGACTTTTCGCGGTTTAACTCCAGGACAGTTCGGCTTATGGTGCGCATCTTCGGCAACACTAGACAAAGTCAACTGGATTTTGTCGAATTCTGCCATCTCTGGCAATACCTAAGTCAATGGCGTAAAGTTTACTCTGAGGCCGACCAAAACAAATCTGGCCTGATATCATACGAAGAGTTTCGAGCCGCTATATATAGATTCGGGTTCAGGCTGTCCGACAAGTTCATCGGTCTGCTCTTCCGCACATTTGTCAGCAGAATCGACCCGCGATCTAACAAGCCGGCCATCACCTTCGACATGTTCGTTCAAGCCTGTATCACTCTGCAAAGAATGACCCAGTTTTTTAAGGACGCCGATACGGATAACGACGGCTTTGCTTCTTTCTCTGTTGAAATGTTTATGACCATAGTGCTTGACCTCACCATTGTCTAACCTCTACCCCCCAGGACCCGCTTTCGGACGATATGCTCCCAGCAGACTCAGAAACCTTAATATCGACAACGACACGGATACACAATGGGTAAATCTCTTAGATCAAAGTCGAAGATGAAATTCAAGAATGCCAAGCGGCAAGCAGTTTTTGCTCCTGCCGAGCTGGAGCGTGCTAAGCGTCTAGCGGAAAAGGATAAGGCTCTACTGAAGGAGCAGCAGCAGGCTGAAGAATCTGCCAAGGCCGCTGCCAATCCGGTCGAAATGGAGGTTGATTCCTCTACTGCCTCTGCAAAGCGAAAACTGGATAAGAAGAAGCGGATCTCGAAAAGCAGGAAATCTATTTTGTTTCCGTTCCAGCTGAAGAAGTTGAAGAAAAAGAGAAAGTGAAGGCTCATAGTGAAAAGGTTCTTTTTTTCACTTATATATGTACGATCGATAGGCCTTCTCCTTGTTCCTTCCATGCACTCTCCGGATTCCTTTTTCACTGTTCCTCATCCTGTTTTTATGACCAACTTTTTTACTCTTTAACATTTACTGCTTTATGACATATATAGCCCAGCCGATTCTCATCCTGTAGCCTCTCCTAAAAACAAAATACTTCCTCCTCTGCTAACTTTAATTTCGAAAAACTTCCCACGGAGGATCGTACCCTCCGAAGAACTAACTATAAACACCTCAAGACAGGAAATGTCAGACCTCGATCCTCAAGCCTTGGCGAAACTGGACCCGGCCACGAGGCAGGAGCTTAGTCAATGGGCACAGAAACAAACTGAAAAGGCCCAGCTTCAGCAGAATGTTCACCGGTTCACCGACATGTGCTGGAAAAAATGCATAACAAGTCCTGCTACCTCGGGTTCCCTTACCTCGCAGGAAGAAACCTGTATATCGAACTGCCTCCAAAGGTTTTTTGACACAAACTCATTAGTTGTGCAGCTGGTCCAGCAGAAAGCGCTATGAACTGTATATAGAATGCCTGTTCCCTGCAATGCGCGTAATCCCCCCGTAGATCCCGTAAACTGTCTATATCTGCTGATAGCCGAACGTGTGCTTTAAATTTACCGGTCGGCGCAGCGGCGTTCTTTTTGCCGGCGGTTTGCAATTAGCCGACCCTACTGATCTTTGCTGATCTTGAAGCGGCATCATCCATCTGATAACCTTATTTCCGTCATCTAAGCTCTCGAAGAGTCACCGGATTTAGTACTTGCATCCCCATATATATACACCCGCGCCTTTTTTTCCACCTCATCCATACTCGGAGATACTTCTCCATATAATGATCAACGCTTTTGTATAGTCTCAATGAGTGATACTTCCAGAGGTCATACTCCTGCGAAGAAACGCAAGCGCTTGGCCATCTCTTGTTCCGTTTGTCGTGCTCGAAAGCTCAAATGTGACAGATCACGACCTGTTTGCGCAAGCTGCATTTCTAGGAACCTGCAGTCTATCTGTCATTATGACTCCTCACCTGATGAAGCACCGGCGACTACTCGGCTCTCCTCAACTCCGGCTGAGTCTTTGCTCATCGCCGAAGTAGGCAGACTCCACTCACAGGTTGCCCAGCTTCAGTCGAGACTCGAATCTGGAGCTACCATTGTTCCTTCCTCTTCTTCAGATCATTCCTCAGCTAACTCGGAGCCAGCCGATCTAGAGTCGTCCTCGGCTCGTATTACCATCTCTGGACTCCACAAGACTAAGCCCCGCAGAATGGCTTACCATGGAATCACCTGTTTCCATGCTGTTCTCTCTGAAGACAAAACAATCTTTGAAAAGGTCGAGACAGCAACTAAATCTTTCAAGGCTGCGCTATTATCAAACGGCTCTTCTACCGGCAATACGCTTCCCAACAATACCTTCAGAACTAAGTTCCACAACTGCTCGGAGAGCCAGAACAGTGGAAGTATTCCGCTGTTCTATAATTACTTAAATGACTCAAGAGGTGCCCCTGAAGTCCTGTCATCATTTGTGCCAAACCAAATAGAGGAAGAATTCCTATGGAACAGGTTCTGCACATATGTGTACCCGTTTCGCCCATTCGTTGATCTCCGAGAATTAAAGCCCCTGTCTCAGACAATTCTGGAGATCTTGCGAGCTAGAAACTTTTCCGCATTCAAAAAGTCCTATTATAGCCCCCTAGCTCTTTACTTTCTAGCTCTACGATTTGGACGACTTTCTCTGCCATTTAATTGGTCTGCTGATAGTCTTTATGGCAGCGGAGTGCCTCCGGACAACTTGAACTCCGCTAATGATGATAACTACCGCTATAAATATGTCCAGGCAGCTCAAATAGCCCTCACAGCGTCTGATTTCCTGAGAAAATCTGAGCTGTACACGGTACAAATCCTAATATATCTTTATCTCGACATGCAAATTAGCCCAGAAGACGGTGCTGGATTCTACCAGAGTGATGCTGCTCAAATCCGAGGATTGGCTACTTTGATTGCTATAAACTGTGGTCTCAATATCAAACCTTCAGCGGATACCGTTCAGGCGAAGTCGGCTCATCTATGGCGCAAAATATGGTTCGGTATAATGAACATGGATGCGACTTCTGCATTCTACACTGGCCGCATGCCGTTGGTGAGCGCTCAGCTGTCTGCTGATTTCCCTGTAGATGGCTCCTTTTTCTCTGGGCTCTCTACCTTTGCAGGAAAAGATCTAGATCTGGAGCGCAAAATGCTTCAATATACTGCTTTTCAGCGGGAATACACAGAACTGGTGTTTACAGCTTGTAGAACGCTACTTTCCGCTTCTGCATCCCCAACAGTGTCCACGGTGCGCCATTTCATTGACGCTTTTCGCAAGTTTCAGTCTGAGAAGCTGTCGCCGGCTCTTTTCCGATGTCAAGATCGAATAGAATCTGAGACTCACACACGACCTGTTTATGTTAGGCTAAAATTGACTAATCTTCGATTGAAGTCTTTGATTTGTCAGTTGTGGTATTTACTTGCTGTGGATCATATTAAGAGAGCTTCCTCAGAGGGAACTCCTACTGAGATGAGCGATTGTTATTTTACCGAAAGAGCGGCCTTCTATTGTGTTGAGTTTCTATCAGATGCGAACAGTTTTCTAGACACCGAGATCGGTGATGAGTATGCCTGGTATATCAAACCATTCTATTTCCTCATTGCTAAGGATATATGCCTGGCGGCCATATCATGTTCCTTACAACTGCATCGAGCTGGTAGGTCAGATGATCTAGTAACTAGCGCTATGTCGGAAATTGACCGCGCTCTAGTTCTTTTCACGTCGTCGTCTTTGTTGTATTATCCAGTCTTCCGATTTGCAGATCCTCTTGCTCGCATTATTCGGTCGGCCAAGGAAGAGATGTTTGATATGGATACTACGAAGTTACTAGCTTCTCCATTATTTGATGGAGAAAAGGCTCAGAATTTGCAAGACGCACTGGGAGAGTTTGATCTGTTCGATATCTTCATCTCCGGTTACGATTTGATGCCCAATTGATCGAATCATATGTATATACAAGAATATGAATGCCTGTACGCTTTTTTATTGTCATTAAACTATATAAACATGGAGAGTATTCCGAATATCAATCCTGGGCTGAGATTCCAGCCCTCATGTTCGTCTCGCTCTCTAAACTCCTTTTCAGGGACTGTGCTATGCGCTTTGGACTTTCGTCGACCAATGGCTTGTTTCTGTTTGCGCCATATGCGTTTCTGCTGCCGTAATTCGAGCACTTCGTCATCAAGGTCTCCTTCTTCTTCATAGCTTACCTCTTCGAGCTCCACAATAGTTGGCGAGAGATCCTCGTATACATTATCTGAAGAATATCCATCAGTTGTTGAAGCTCGCCTCGACCAACTTTCAGATGCTACTGAATGGCTTCCCTCTACTGCACTTTGTTCTTCTGCAATAAGTTCACTTGCTCTCAGCAAAACAGTGTCATCAAACTTGGAGCTGCTGCTCTTGTGCAGCGCAGAGAAGCTTGGTACAGATTTAGCGGACTCTAGAGGTCTTAATTGGTTGCTCACAGAACCCATGTCTACTATAGTCGAGTAGCCCACAAAAGAGGTCGATCTTTTAGGAAGATTCTGTGAATCGCGCATCCTGACTTTCTACAGTACCATGCGTTGCAGGTGAAGCAGGAGCTAAGAACAGTCGAGGGATGCGTTGGGGGTGTGAAGTAAAATGCCAAGTAGGTAGTGCGGCTAGATATATACAGATTGGGAAATTGTTGGGAGTTACCCCACACATATGATCTACGGGAAACATACTGCCTCAATCAATATAACACGATTACTACCGGTAACATAGGTTGTTACAGCCCTTCACAGAGTGTACCTGAAGAGCGGAGAGTGCTCTCCCATATCCTCTAGCTCCTCGTTGGTATATTTAGCCATAACCTCCTCCCGGGGGATCTTATCACGGCGCTTATTGATTGTTTTAAAGACTATTACATCAATGATGGCTGAAATCATGGCTGCCGCTAGAATTCCAAGAGAAAATCCGTATCCTAGAGGATATTTAGGGTTCTGACTGGCTATATATATGTTAGATCCGACTGCTCCACCCAAGTTACCAAAGCAGATGTGCGCACCAGTAGCAATGGCGTGAATCCAGGGCCGAGGGAAGTTGTTTGAGTTCCACGCGATAACGCCAGGGAATGAAGCGTAGATACCCATGGCAGTAAGAAATAAGGCAAAAAAACGAGCACCGATTGCGTCAGGCGATGTCGCTAGATTTATGATAGTACCGACACCAGCGACGGCAAACCAGCCTATCACAAAATACGCACGGTTCCTAATTCTATCGGAGAAGTATGCAGTTATAAGCGTGCTGAGAGTTCCGGAAACATACACTGGAATAGTCATCAATTGTGCAATTGATCCAGTATACCCGAGACCAGTCATGATGGTCGGAATTGAGAATGAAAACGCATACGTAGTGACAGAGCAACCCCAAAACATCAGAGAGTTGTTCCATACCTTCCAGTCCTTCAATACAGTCCATAGGTATTTCCACTGGAACTCTGAATCGCCGAACTCACCGAGTTGCTGTTTAGCGAGGACACTGAGATCCAATTTACCTTCTGCATTGCGAATATGATCGACATCAAACATGGAGCGAAGTTGTATTAGTCTCCTTTCATCATTGGTGAGCCATTTCGATCGCTTGGGGTCGTCAGTTAACATCCAGTATGAAAATGCGCCGATGATAGTTGTTGCAAGACCTTCTAGGATAAAAATCCAACGCCATCCTGCGTAGCCGCCAACTCCATTCATCTTAGCGATAGCGTAAGCTAGGAGGCCAGAAAACGCACCTGCAAGAGAGGCAGAAGCATAAAACAAACTTATTCGAAACTGAAGCTCATGGCGCTTATACCACATAGAATTTATGGAGACGGCGCCAGGAAAAAATGAAGATTCAAAGACACCAAGCAATACACGTGTGGTGATCAGACCACCATAATTTTTAATCACCCCCATCATAGTCATGATGACACCCCAGATAAAGATATTTATAGGAAGCCATATACGGGGCCGCAAGACTTTTAAGATAATGTTACTAGGTATCTCAAACAACGCATAAGGGAAGAAGAACACAGTTAAGGCTATATTATACTGTGAACTGTTTATATTGAGGTCAGTTTCCAACCCATCAAGACGGGCGTTTCCGATATTTCCTCTGTCAATATAAGCAATGAGATAGAGAATAGCGAACATGGGGATCAAGTGCCAGTCGACCTTCCTCATGAGCTTTTTCTCACCAGCATCGCCGAACTTCTCAGAGAGCGCTTGAAACTCATTCCAGAGAGATAAGACATCTTCATCTCCCCGATTATCTTCGACATTTTCTGCCAAGTCTTTTTCTTCTTCGATACTATTTTTACGCGAAGAAGTCATAATGTTTAGAATCGACCTTAGGTGCAGGTGCTGGTCTTAAATCAACGTACATTTTTGCCTTTATATATATGCCTATATATGGGCTAACTAGAGAGTTTAGCTGATGCGGCCATTGACTGGTAATTTCTTATTTGGCCGGGCAGTAACGTCTTTTGGTTTGGTACAATCCTACCCCGCATCCTAAAAGAGACATGGCCGCCCTAAAAGGGGCAGTAACTTGTGGGGGTGAACCTTAATTGCCCACTTTTTACATGGAACCAGAATGATCGTTCCACCTTTGCGAGCCCGGTAAGGCTACAGACAGGAATAATCATAGAATCAAACTAATAGGTGTGTATTACTGCGGTTTTGCCGAAACTGTGGCAAATCCAGATGGCTAATGTAGTGTTTCCGGAGTTTTAAGTGTGCACTGGCACATGAGAGGACAAAGTGGGAGGTTCAATTGTATTTCCTTTCCGTAATGTCAACCATTCATGGCGAAAGGGTGGAGATAGCTCTTTCACAGTTAGATGTATTTACGGCAGTACTAGTCATGATATGGTCTCATCCAAGCCTCTGGGTGTTGCTCAACAATTCCTTTCCGTATGGTGATTACTAGAGAGGTCCGCACTTTGGTAGAGTTTACGTTTAAATTTCCGAAACTATAAACCGGAATTTCTGGTGCAGCTCCGTGAACTCATCCAGTTACTTCTCATTTAATAGCCGCTCATGCACATTCCACCAGCAGAGACGTACGAAATATTACAGAAGCATTGAATTCTCTGATATCATATGATTTAGCAGCTAGCGTTGGCTTTACCTGTTTATCGGATGCCTTACCCCCACTCCTAAACTGCTGTATTTAAGTTCCATCAATAACCCGATAGTTTATTTAGGCAAAACGGCGGTACTAGGATTTGATCGAGCAGGTGGGGGCGCCAAGTTTTTTTGACAGCTTAGCATAATGAAAGTGGGGCATATTTTATACTCCGAAATATTTCGGTCAGCATAGAGCTAAACCTGCTACATGCCCGATTCTGTCCGTGTCTCGGTACGGCTTTCATACAGAGAAGCCAAAGGCTAAAAAGCCCACGTTTATCCATTCTGCAAATCAAATCCACTTGCATTATATTGCTTCGTGGATCTCATGCCAAATTCTCTCTTTAAGAAATTTAGATACTGTACCTTATCTGAGTAGTATTTCATCTGATAATGCCTAATAGGTTTGTCAAATGCCGGTACTCCCTTTCGAAGCACAAACGATGGGGCTCCCCCACGCCTACTTTACGATCTCCCAAAATTCAAACCTCAGCCGTACCAGATGAACCATCTGCTGGCTCTTTGGTGCGCTTTATCGTATGTTGCTGTACTGTATGTTGATCCAGAATGCAGACCTAAACGCAGCGGATTATTGAATAATAAACGAAGAGCACTAGCAGTATCGCTTGTGACCATAGTTTCTTTAACCGCTGTCTCTAGATATACTGGCACCTCTTTAGGGGTTGCTGGCCCGCTGATCGACACTGTTATAAAGACTGCCAAAGCTTCACTACTAATTTCAATACTCTTTATGGAACCAATTATTGAAGGTTTTTTTCGAGGACGCTTTAGTCCTGAACCTTTGTCGTGGGAGTCAGCCAAACGGTACCTGATAGGCCCCATTACTGAAGAATTGGTATATAGAGCCTGTATAGTAACTCTAACGTCGCTGTGGATCTCACCTGTCTATTTCGGTATTGCCCATCTTCATCATGCCTATGAGATGGTATATCAAGGATACAGTATACGTCAGGCGTTAATCGTTAGCAGTATACAGTTCTGCTTCACGACGGTATTTGGTTTGTTAGCAGCTACTGTGTATATTATGACCGAATCAGTATGGCCTTGTATTGCGATTCATATTCTATGCAATATATACGAGCCGCCCAACCTGGCTTTCCGCCAAGGGCCTACCGGAAATGTTTCTATAGGTAGAACTCTGCTGGCCTATAGTGGGTTTATAACAGGGGCTTACTTGTTCTGGGTATATAGATACCCATTACTGCAATGATTATTAGGAATAGGTCTTCTTATGCATCAAGTACTTGATACGATCCTTTAGCAAGTCGGCAAAGGAGCCCTGATATTTGGAGACGAGAATTCACTCCTTCCAGCACACGCATGTGTACGTATCCTATTTCTCTGATAACTTCCAATCTATCCAGTTCCCTCATTGGTATTATGCGACTCACTTTAAACATTGTAGATACTATATCTACAGCGCTGTATCCTTTGTCCCAGATCTGCGCTAGTTTGTCCAGCGCTTCTTCGATTCTTCTCGATAGCGCGCTATTTAGCATAGTCCTTATCTGCATTGGGTGTGGTGAGTCTACTATCTTCATAACATTTTCGTCTGTGATCATGCCAAAGCCAGACCATGCACTCTGCATATTGTTAATGGCCTGTCTCATATCGCCCTCAGCGGTGAACACCAGGGCTTGGAGTCCAGCATCAGTGTATTCAATATTCTCACATTTGGCAATCTCAAGTAGTCGCTGCAGGACCTGCTTGTCAGTAGGTTTGGCGTACCGCAATATTGCGCAACGAGACTGTAGAGGCTCAATGATTTTGCTAGACTGGTTACACGCGAAAGCAAATCGCGTAGAGTTGGAGTAGATTTCCATGATTCGGCGTAATGCCTGTTGTGCACCTGTCGTCATACTGTCAGCTTCATCTAAGATGACAATTTTATGTCTGCCAGGGGGGAGATTCACTTTGGTGGAAGCAAAACTCTTTATCTGATTGCGTACCACGTCGATTCCTCTCTCGTCACTAGCATTGAGCTCGAGCACAGCAGACTTATAACTATCTCCGAGCAGCTGGTGTGCGAGAGCCAAGACAGAGGTTGTTTTACCAATGCCTGGCATTCCTGAGATGATCATATGGGGCATATTTCCGTCATTTGCGATGATTTTGAGGCGCTCGATCGTATCTTCGTTGCCAACAATGTCCGAGAGGTACTTCGGTCGGTATTTTTCGACCCAAGGTAGATCACGGTCTGTAGGTTTAGTATCGCTCACGCCTCTGGAGCTCGAGCCGGACTGCATGGCCTGTGGGTCTATTCGTCGCGCGAATCGAAAAGCAGTGTAATAGGGTTGACGCGGTGCACCTAGGGTTGGTAGCCGGTGCGTCTTTCTCCTCCTGCATCGCACACCGTAGGATGCCTTCATCGTCATCGTCATCGTATGTTGGATCAGATGCAGATCGGTCTCGAGTTTCCGGAGCAGAGTATGATGTTTTGGGTGACAGAATAGCAGCGGCATTTGATCTGGCAGCGCTGGATCGAACGCTAGCGCTTCAAGCCAGATCGTCGGCACGGTTAGGAGCAACAACCAAAGAGGTCAACGAGGCTCGGGACAAAGCCCTTAATCAACTGAAAAACATAGTAGCTCGTGTTAGCCAAGGGGCCGCCGATTCTCGGAAGATAGTACGCGAGCTCCGACTGGTGGATGAGAAAATCTCCGATCTGGAAAATAGGGCACGGCTGAACCATCCCATCGAATATGCCCAAGCACATGACGAGTAGGCCCACCCAATGAAGTGCCCTAACTCTGTCTACTATCGCGTCGCGCACCACCTGCTGTTGCCCAATGTGACTTGAGCTCTATCGACGCAACTCCGAGCGTCGGCTTGTGCTTGTGGACACCCAATCACAAAGCTCCACATAGCCGAGGATCAATGTCCCACCTGGCACAGTATAAGCGGGATTTACCCCGGTAAGGCTTGCGCGAAAACCTTAATTTCCCCAGACTTATAATCAAGTTTCTTTTGTCTTTCGTCTTCACGCTCCGCCAATGTCTGACTCCGCAGAAATCGATACCGTAGTTGAGTCGAACCCTTTTGTCGAGCAGGTCAAGAGCTTTGTTGCTGGTGGTGTAGGCGGCATTTGCTCAGTACTCACTGGTCACCCTTTTGACCTCTTGAAAGTGCGTCTTCAGACTGCGTCCCCCGGACAATACTCCGGCACTCTCGATGCCCTCAGGAAAACCATAGCCCATGACGGACCGCGTGGTCTCTACCGAGGTGTCACTGCTCCTTTGCTCGGTGTCACACCCATGTTCGCCATTTCTTTCTGGGGTTATGACCTCGGCAAACAGATAGTAACCGCGACTACGCCAACAGGTCCAGGAGGAGCTCTGTCTATCGCCCAAATATCCGCTGCTGGTTTCATTTCAGCAATTCCTACCACAGCAGTGGCTGCTCCCTTTGAACGTGTCAAGGTGTTGCTTCAGATACAGGGCCAGGAATCTGCCAAGCCCGTCGAGAAGGCTGCGGGTGAAGCAGCTGCTGCTGGTGCGACCGGAGCTTCTTCGGCGACCCAGAAACCTCGATACAATGGAACTTTCGATGTAGTCAAGCATCTATACAGAGAAGGTGGTCTACGCTCTGTCTTTAAGGGCTCTGTGGCTACCGTTGCTCGTGACGGACCTGGTAGTGCTCTCTACTTCGCTACATACGAGTACCTCAAAAGAGCGCTGACTCCCAAGGACGCTGAATTGTCATTTAGTGCTATATTGTTCTCTGGTGGTATGGCTGGCGTGTCTATGTGGCTAGTGGTGTTCCCATTAGATACTATCAAGTCAACTCTGCAGTCTTCAGAAGGCAGTGCCAATTTCATTAGTGTCACTAGACAGATATACAGCAGGGGAGGCTTCAAGGCCTTCTTCCCGGGAATTGGACCTGCTTTGCTTCGCTCTTTCCCGGCGAACGCCGCTACCTTCCTTGGAGTTGAGCTTACTCACAAGGCCTTTCAGCTCTTCTAGTTATTGATCCATCCAGGACTCATCAGCAACAGTACTTTCGTGCTGCCAGACTTGTTTGATTTCAACAAAAGGCATCTGCTTGTATAGACGGACCAATTGGTTGCGGTAATAAACATTTCCCTTCATGTAGCCTTGGTCAATTAGACTTATCACGGCAGTTTCTACAGCATCAAGGTTCCAATCCGGGACAGTTGGATCCACTAGTAGTTTCCTAGAAGAAAATATTATAGCTGTTAGAAGGTCTGAAAACCGTAGATCGGTAACATTTTGTATAAGCATGACTTTCCTAAAGAGATTCCGCAAAAGAAGAATCTCGATGCGGGATCGGAGCATAATATACACTTGTATGGAGACCAGCTCCGCTTTCTTCGCATCGATATGGTTGTAGAAGGTGGAACGGTCGCCCAGTTTGACAGATTCGACGACTGGGCCGTATAATGAGTACAGGTTGTAACGCTCGAGTAATTCCTTGGTCGGCATGTACCCAAGAACCACAGAAGCGGGGATTAAATGTAACAGAATCGCACGCTGGTTGTGGACACTAGAAGAATGGCAGTGCTGAAATGCCCAAAGTAGGTGTCGCCTTGCCAGAAGAAATTGATTTCGGTGGAAGTAGAACCTGCCGAGTAAGCATCTGTAGAAGACTTGCTGTGACATGGGGTAGCTAGACATTACTACTGCTGCTGTGTGCATATTTGCAAACACATTGGCACAAGATAGAGGCTGTTGTAGGACAAAATAGGTTTTGCAAAGCGTTATAGCAATATAGAGCAAGGACTTCTTGCGGGGGCTGTCAGGGTCACGGTCTCCTCGGATGGTGTTGAAAAGACGTAATATAATACCAGATAAGGCAGTATTACGAGGCAAATAGAGAGCACCTTGAGACAGCCTTCGGTCGACGAAGTCGAGGCGATCGGCTTCGGCGGCCATAGGGAGGGCTACTCCTATGACGCTCACAACCAGGAGGTATAGATTGGCGCCCTGAGAGGAAGCAAAGGCGATCTGAACAGCGGATGCAACCTTCTCGACCAAAATGTACGATTGTCGCACGTCATATGGGTTTATGTCGCGACAGAGTTCGAGATAGGCTTTAACAAGAGTCTCGAGGGCAGGCCAGTCGAGACCTGCAGAATCCACAAGAGTGGATATGTCAGCCGAGCGAAGCTCTTGCTGTATCTGCGCAATTGTCGGTTTAGATAGATTCAGGTCAAAGATTTTGACATATTCTGAAGCGGAAGACGCGTTGTGGAGCTGCTGGAACAGTGCCGAAATCGACATCTGGTTCCAGGTTTGAAGGGGGTTTTAAAGTTCTCGTGACTTCTCGGCTCCACGCTTCCATCACCTTTGCGATGCAGTTTATACAATACCTGTTGCTGGCCGTGTCGACAGCAGCTTTCTACCTTCCAGGTACCGTGCCGCATGATTATATAGAGGGAGACCCTGTTGCAGTGCTGGTAAATAGCCTCACTCCGGCGAGCAACGGGCAAATTCAATCGTTAATTAGCTACGACTACTACTACCCGCGTTTCCAGTTTTGCACGCCAAAAGAAGGTGCCAAACAAATCTCGGAATCCCTGGGATCAATTCTCTTTGGTGATCGTATTTTTACTTCGCCCTATAAGCTCACCATGCTGAAGGATGAGTCGTGTTTGCCTTTGTGCCAGTCTTCCTATGGGCCCAAAGCAGGCAAGTTCATCAATCGTCGTATTCGAGAGAATTACGTTTATAATATGCTTGTCGATGGACTTCCTGCTGCCCGTATGTATGAAGATCCAAAAACCGGTCAGGCAATCTATTCTCCAGGCTTCGAACTAGGTGAAGTTGTCAACCAAGACGCTTACGTGCATAACCACCTCTCCTTCGTCATTGAGTACCATGTCACTAAGGCCGGTAAGTACCGCGTCGTGGGTGTGAGTGTCACACCTTCCTCTCGCAAGAGTACAATAGGTCATGACGGGTCGGTTGACTGCTCCTCTTCTGAACCAGTTATCCTGGACCCCGATAGCGTTACTGAGGTCGCTTTTACTTACAGCGTTACATGGAAGGAGTCAAAGACCCCATGGGCAACTCGATGGGATAAGTATCTCGAAGTTACTGACACCAAAATTCACTGGTTCTCGATAGTGAACTCATCTGCGGTCGTCATCTTCCTCCTGGGCATGGTCGGTGTCGTCCTTATTCGCACTCTACACAAGGATATCTCCCATTATAATGAGCTAGACCTTGATTCAGGTTCTCAAGATGATACTGGCTGGAAGCTGGTTTACGGCGATGTCTTTAGACCACCTTCATCACCGCTCCTTCTATCTCTTCTTCTTGGCTCGGGGGCTCAGTTATTCCTCATGTGCACTGCTGTCATTATCTTTGCTCTTCTGGGACTGCTTTCCCCGTCAAACCGCGGCTCGCTACCAACTGTTGCTATTCTCGTCTTCTCTTTATTCTCCTTTTTCTCTGGTTATGTCTCCACTCGTGCCTACCAAATATTCCAGGGAGAAAACTGGAAGATGGTCGTAGCTCTGGCACCAACCCTTGTCCCAGGCTGTATCTTCTCTATTTTCCTGGTGTTGAATCTATTCTTGGTAGGCTATGGTTCTTCTGGGGCTGTACCCTTCGGGACCATGTTGCTGGTAATAGCTATCTGGTTTATCCTTTCTGCTCCACTTTCTATTGCTGGTTCCTATTGCGGATTGAAGTCTCCTGCCTATGAACCTCCAGTGAAAGTAAATCAAATACCACGACAGATTCCCACCCAGCCGACATATCTATTACCTATTCCTTCCCTGTTCTGTGCTGGAATTCTTCCGTTTGGATCTATATTTGTCGAACTGTATTTCATTTTTGGGTCTTTATGGATGCACAAATTTTATTACATGTTTGGGTTCCTGTTTCTGTGTTTTGGAATTCTTACAGCAACCTGTGTTGCGGTGACCATTCTGTTTATATACTTCCTGCTTTGTGCAGAAAACTACAACTGGCAGTGGAGATCATTTCTACTGCCTGGAGCTACGGCTATATATATTATGGTGCATGCATTTATATATTGGCTTACACGCGCCTCTGGTTTCAATGCTGTATCAACAATGCTTTACTTTGGATACTCTTTGGCTCTCTCTGGACTTGTGTTTTTGCTTACCGGATTTGTGGGATTCTTCGCAGCTTTCTTCTTTGTGGATCGAATTTACCGGGCCATCAAAATCGACTAAATGCATCGAACAAACTGTTCTTAGCAGCTATTCGTGTGGATACTACGCCCTTTTGGACGTAAACTGAGGCATGCAAGACGATGTAGCTACATCTCCTTGCACTACTCTATAACATAATAGTGTGTCTTACCCGCCCTCTCATCCTGCCCTCGTTTTGTCCCAACAGCAGATTTCAAACTGGTTTTCTTCTCGCATAGAAAAATAATAGAAGATATATCAAAGTAAACAAGAAGTGATAAATCATGGCCACTTCAGTTTCTGGAGCTTTGCTGCGCAGGCAGTTTCAGGATCTAAACAAAAATGGTATTCCCGGGATTTCTGCTGGTTTGCGTAAGGATAACATCTACGACTGGGAGGTGCTGATGGTGGGGCCAGAAGATACGTTGTATGAAGGTGGTCTATTTAAAGCACGATTACGGTTTCCTTCAGATTATCCTAATATGCCTCCTATTTTGAAGTTTGTAGGGCCCATGTGGCACCCGAATGTATTCCCTGATGGTGTAGTGTGTATATCTATTCTTCACAATCCCGGAGAAGATGAACATGGGCTGGAAGAAGCTGGTGAGCGCTGGTTGCCGGTGCATAGTGCTGAAACCATTTTGCTCAGTGTCATGGCAATGTTGTCCTCTCCTAATTTGGATTCTCCGGCTAATGTAGATGCCGCCAAGCAATACAGAGACGACTATGACGCCTACAAGAAACAGGTCCGTGAGATCGTTCGACAAACTGTGGAAGAATTTTCCGATTAACTGGATAGCATTTTTATCCGGACTATCAGCGAGTGCTTTGCACTGATATAGGACCCTGGAACTCGTACAGTGTCTTTACCATAATGTCAAGCTACGAATCTTATTTAATCATAATGTAATATCACATGACCTTCTTTACTTGTCAAAGGATGAATCTAGGATATCTAACATGTCATCACTGCTGCTCTTTTTGCTCTCTTTCTTCTTAGCATTCTTCGCCTCTGTCGTCTCATCGTCATCCAGGCCAAATCTACGCTGGAATCGGGCCATGCGACCACCGGCTTCCATCTGTGCTTCCAGTTCTGCAGCCACACTGGGGTTCCAAAGTGCTTGATTCCTTATATCTCGAATATATCGCCATTCCGATCGAGGGAAAACGCTCTTCCTCGTATACGTCGACCCATCTGACAACTCTACCCGGCATTCAAATCTATATGGCACGTTCGGTCTAGTTTTACCAATCTCCAGGTGTCGCATCGGCTTTCGCTTCACACCAGATTTCGCTGCAGCAATAGCGTATCCTCGAATATGGCAGCTCACTGAACTGTGCAGTTCCCCGATTCCTCCCTTCAGCATGTCTAGGTACACTAGGCTCTATTTCAAGATCAATGTCCTCGAGATGCTTAAATTTTTCGATGTTAGGGTTTTAGTGGCCAACAGCAGCGACAGTGCTCATATCGAAGTCGCTGATCCACCTGAGATATGGGAGCTTAAGATTTGCTGTACTGTTGCATTTTGTGTATCAGATGTTAAACTGGCGAGTTTAGAGCATTTGTAGCACAATTTGACGATATAACAGAGAGGGTAACGACTGCATCAACCAAGAGACCTTTTTGGTTGGGAGTACTTGCTCTTCGATCGCAGAGAACCATGGGTATCGGTAATGAGCTACGACGAGCATTGAACGAGATGCTCTCTTCCCTGGATAGCATGCTGGACGCCATATCTCTGTATCAGCCTTATGAGGAACAGATGGAGCGCCTGGAAGCTGCCTGTCACGATGTGCAGACCCAGCTGGCTACTCTTGAACAACATCAACAGAACCAGCAGTTCATTGAAGCGCTATCTAAAGGCATTTCAACAGCAGATGAAGAGCTGAAGAAACGTATGAGGACTCTTATCAAGCTACGACGGAAAATTAGTGAGCTACCGGATCTCTCTGGTTCTCAAAAGACACTAGTTAGTCCTACAGTGTCGTATGAGGAACTGTTATCTTATGCTACCAAAATATCCAAGTTCACAAGTGCCCCTCCAGGGTATGCACAGGCTGCTCATGCAGTCTCTGAGTCACAGCCAAAAGTCGAACCCCCTGAGGCTCGGTTAGATAACAGAGTCGTGCCTCCAGAGTATACGAAGCCTATAACCTCTGTCCCTGCTAACTTTCCCTGGCCCTCGGAAGATGAGATGCGGCGTGGCTGCTTAGCTGAATATAACATGAAAAACATGACTGAACCTCTCCCTTCGGAACAGCCAGAGGACCCAAGTTCAGATCCTTTTAAGCAGCCCAAAGACCAGTCTGTCTCTCCTACTTCTCTACCTATTCCAGCCGAAGCTTCGATCGACTTGGATCTTTATGACCCCGACAATGAAAACTAATAATAGATATGTTAATGATGTGATACTGAAAATAAGTTAATTGAATGAATCATTTAGTCGCGCTGAAACCAGTTGCGTGGCGCAGAGCCACCACCTCCTCGAAGCGGTTTCACGATTTTCAACGATGCCAGTCCCATGGAAAGTGTGCTTCCAGAAGAGCCAGAAGTAGATTTTGTATCAGAATTAGATGTATGCTGTTGAGCTTCTTCTAGTTTGCTTCTAACCGTATCCAATCGTGATTCGAACTTCGAACTATCAGCTGCAAGTTTTTCTTGCGAAAACTGCAGCAAGGTCTCTAACGCTTCAATGCGCTCGTTTCGAGAATTCAACTTTCTCTCAGCTATAGCAATTTCCTTCTTCAGGTGAGAATTCTGCTCTACCAGTTGCCTCTGCACCTGAGTAAGATGTTCAAGGTTTCTGTTTAAGAACAGCATTTTCTTCTGTTGAGCGCTTCCTGAGGTTTTCATAAAGTTGTCATAATGCTCTCTAGTTTCATCCAGTTGGATTTCCAGCTCAACCACTCTCTCACATCGTTTCTCTACCTCAGCCATCAATGCTTTCTTGATGGTTTCGAATTCTTGTAGTTTTCCGTAATTGGGGCTCACATCATCTGAATTCTCACTAGGGCTTGGTTCAACTTCCATTGATTTCACAGCTGATGAAATCTTAGACATTTCCTCAAGTTTTCGTATTTTCTGATGCATTTCATCAATGATCTTGTCTTTATTGCTTATCTCTTCATGCAGGCTCTTCAGTTTAAAGCGAGTATTTTGCTCCGAAGACTTCCACGATCGAAACATCTCCAATTGCTCATTCTTGATGTCATGATACGAAAGCTGTGTATCATCGTCGTCAAAATTTAGATCATCTAACGATGAATCCTCCGATGCTTCTCTTCGTGGTTCAGTTTCATCCAATTCAGCATCTTGGGCATCAAGGTGTTCTTGAGAGACACTCAAATGGCGCATTTCATGCACGAGATCCTTAAAGGCATCACGCAAATCGTTGAGCTCTCTCGTTTTCTTGTCAACCTCTTGCTGAAGCGCGACTGATTTGTAGTCGGATTCATCATCGGTTACATTTGCAGATGACTGTGCCGTGCTATCTGCTTCACTGGCAATTCCTTTGGGCTTCTTGTTGTTCGCATTAGCTCCAATAGCATCAATGAAATCTACCCAACTAGATTTCGGCGGGTTCATTCCATCTCTCCAGAGAGTGAGTTCAGATTGCAAGTCGCGTATCTGATGAGCAAAGTGACCCAGCTGTTGCTGAGAAGTGCGTAAAAGCAGCTTGAGCTCAGTAACAGATAACTCTGCGTTGATTTTGGCCTTATTGCGGATATTCTTAGCTCGAGCGCCAAATCGAAGAGTCGATATTGTTTCTTGGTCATTATAAGCAGAAGGAGAGCAATTTATGATGAGTGAAGTTCTCGAGTTACCGCCCAATGACTCCTGGAGAATTCTCGTAAGCTTCGAGTCTCTGTAAGGTATATGAGAAGATTTGCTGTCTGTGAGGGCATTGATAACCATTCCTAAGGTTGAGAGGGACTTGTTGATCTTTTTAGCTTCTTCCAAGGTCTGCCCGGAAGCTCCTGTCTTTCCCACCTTCTCTGAGCCAGCAAGATCGACCAAGAACAGCTGGCCGGATTTTGAAGAGCCCGTTTCTAAGTTTTTCTGTGAAACAACGAGACAAAATATGGCATGGGATCTGGAGGATTCTTGGTTCATATTAGTAGATCCTACTGCTCTAGCACGTGCGCCCTGTCTCATGACATCTAAAACTTCTTTAACCGATGCGACATAAGTTTCAGTCAGGCCCTTTATATACACACCCCTGGATTTGTCTTCATGGACAGGAAGGTTATCATTATCGCTATTCAGTAGATCCTTAACACGTTCCATGTAGATCTCCATATAAGAAACACGAACAGTGTATTCAATATTATCTGGAGCAGTCATTATGGAGGTGAATATCTGCTTCACAATACGAGGTATTAGACCGCAGGATTCAGGGTCATCGATCGACGGGCCCATCATGGTGTAAGACTTGCCAGACCCGGTCTGGCCGTAGGCCAGCACCGTTCCGTTGTAACCGCTGAGAATATCATCGACAGTGGATTTGATAGAGTAATCAAAAATGTCCTGCTGGGCCGTTTCGGGAGGGAACACGCGATCAAACGTGAAGGAACCACTAAAGTCCTTTGATGTTATGCGACATGATTCTTCAGAATCGTAGGAGACAATCGATGAAGAGTTGTTGGTGAGTTCTAATGAGTTTTGCGGCCGAAACCGGGCAATCACTTTTATTGTATCTCTACTCATTACGGTTTTGATCAATGTTCGGCGCAACAGTCATTCCACAGACAAAACGTTGAGCGTATCTACGTGATAGACCCAAAGCGTGTTTAGGTGGGTTGGGCGGTGGTTGTAAACCTTATATAGGATTAGATTTTTGTTCTTCACCGCGCTCTTGGTGTCTGCGGTGCTGTTGAAGACAGCCAAGTGTACAGAATATGGATCAGGGTGTTTTGTTCTAGAATAAACCCCTGCTTTGAGTTGCTCTAATGCTTTGATCATTGTAGATCTTGAATTTGGAGACGTCAATTCCCAAACCTGAGCTCAATCTAGCAGCCCTCACAAATATTAGCTTACTTCCATGTCCAGTGATCATCCTGAGTTCTTTTTGTGACGGTCTTATGTCTGT
Source organism: Tortispora agaves (assembly GCA_030462865.1). Classification (NCBI taxonomy): domain Eukaryota; kingdom Fungi; phylum Ascomycota; class Trigonopsidomycetes; order Trigonopsidales; family Trigonopsidaceae; genus Tortispora; species Tortispora agaves. Next base: position 275,661 of record JAKVQP010000008.1, read on the forward strand.
TGCTGTGGATCTAATCATATATCAAAAATTGAGGTGTCCCAAGACAGCACAGAGAAACATGCTAGTATAGTCATGCGCATATAGTGGTGACGCCAGTCTCCTCCCACCGGGGTTCGTGTTTCAGCCGTGCTGCACCCGCCACTGACTCGGTCCTTTCATAACCACACAAACCACAATTACTGTTTACCCCAACTCCCTGTACATATTTCAGGGCTAACCCTCTTCATCCGGCGTAGAGTGTGCCTGGAGAGTGACTCAAACTATCGTTGTCTGCTCCCAGCATTTCCTATTTCGGCCACAAACCCTATTAACAGTTCAGAGGCTTTCTCTAAGCTTTCCTACCGACTTATTCTCTCATATGAGCCGCTAATCATGGTTGATGCTGACCAAAAAGCGCTGGATGACGCAATGACACGACTGCAGGCCAATCAAGCTGCGTCCACCCTTGCTGAAAATTCCATTGACGACGCAGACTCCCATACTCTTCCCTTACCTCCAGTAGATTATTCAGGCGGGCTGTCTACCCCGGAGCCTTCGACCCCTCAGACGTCAAAAGCTCCCCAGAAGCAGCCTCAGGATTTCAACTTCGGTAAGTCCCTTGGTGAGGGCAGCTATTCAACTGTTGTGGCTGCCACAGATCGTCAGTCTTTGAAGGAATATGCCGTCAAGGTACTTGATAAATATCACATCACCAAGGAAAAGAAAGTAAAGTACGTTCACATCGAAAAAGAAACCCTGGTCCGTCTTGGCGACCATCCCGGCATAATTCAGCTTTACTATACCTTCCAGGACTCTCAATCCCTCTATTTTGTCCTTGAACTCGCTCCCAATGGCGAACTTCTATCTCTCATCAAACGTCTCGGTTCTTTGGACCTTGCATGTACATGTTATTACGGTGCAGAGCTCCTAGATGCTCTAGAATATATGCATTCTCGTGGTGTTATCCACCGTGATATTAAACCGGAAAACATCCTCTTAAACAAAGATATGCACATCCTCATAACCGATTTCGGTACCGCCAAGATCATCGATTACCCCGAGGGAATGGCCTATTCTCCAGAATCTCAGGACTATAAAGCAAAATCTTTCGTTGGAACTGCAGAATATGTTTGTCCTGAGCTCCTAACTCAGAAATATGCGGGAAAAATGGCTGATATATGGGCCTTCGGCTGCGTCTTATACCAAATGGTCGCTGGTCGGCCTCCTTTTAAAGCATCCAATGAGTACCAAACATTCCAGAAAATTGTCAAACTAAGATTTTCCTATCCTCCTGGTTTTCCGATTGGACTTCGCGACCTAATTAAGCAGGTTTTGGTCCTCGATCCTGCAAAGAGATTGCCTATTTCAAAGATTAAACTGCATCAGTTCTTCTCTTCTGTCTCTTGGGACAGAGAAATTCTCTGGAATTCTACGCCCCCGAAACTGTCTCCTTATCGCATTGGCTCCGAAAAGAATACTTCGGTCTACAGACATCGTTCGGCTGATCCTCATATGTCTTCGACCTCTCCTACTGAATACGCTCCTCTTATGAATCGAATCATCCCAGGCGTATCTTCTGTGCCTGAAACAGGTGTGCCCACAGCTTCAGGTAATCTTGGAGGTGTTTCTTCCGCTGCTGCTGCTTCTGCCGCAGTAAGTAGAATTTCGTTACGTTCAAGACCTTCTACCTCGTCTGATAGCGCTGTCGCAACTGAGGTATCAAAGCCCCCTACTAAACTCCCTGCATCTACTGCACGCAAAACTGTTCCCCCCTCTACTAATGCTCCCAGATCATCTACTGGAAGCGTTCCCCGTCCTAGTTCTGCAACTCCTCCTCCGCCAGGTCGAGGATTTGTTATCTCAACCTTCCGCTCACCCAAGTTAGATGCAGATATTTCCACTAGCAGAAAATCCTCAAATGGCTCTTCTTCTAACGGGCGCTCTAGTCAGTCGAAAAAGGACTCTGCTGCATCATATGCCTCTTCGGCGGCCACTCTTGCATTTAATGCAATAGCTCGGCCTAGATCGGCTTCAGGGAATAAAAAGTCTATCGCGAAAGTTTCCAGAAGGCCGGTGGGTTCTAATACGGAAACTCTTCCTACATCTCATTCCCAAGAGAAACTTACAACTGTTCCTAAAAGTTGTAATACAGGCAGCACCGAGTCATCTGGGCCGTCTCTGCGTGATACTCCTTTGGATCCCAGTACATACTTCTCGGAGAATACTCCCTCTGAATCTGGCGGTTTGCCTCCAGCTGAGGCTAACACTGTAACCTCCCGTGGTCTTTCTGCAAGCCTATTGCAGACTCGTGGATCAAGAAGCATTTCTGTTTCTTCGAAATCTACAATTGATTCTGCTGCATTGTTGGAAGAATTTAAAGATAACATTGAGCCTCTTGATGACGAATCTGTGTTGCATATTGGTGTTGCGATGATCTCATCTGAACCCCATTCATATTTGAATAATATCTCTGACGCTAGAAAGCCAAATGGCCGTATTCGTGATGCTGATCCAGCAGAAGAGTCGTCCAATAGCATTACAGGCCGCTTTAGAAATTCTAAGATCTCGAAGCTATTTTCTCCAAGACGGAGAAAACATGTTATTATTATTACTTCCCTTGGACGAATATTTTTGATTAGGGCGGATAAGTCTGATCGCCAGGAAATTGCCATTTCCGACCCGACCGTGTATATTCGTGAGTATCCCTTCAGTAAAAAATCTGGGGTAGGTTCGTTTTCCATCCAGACACAAGCCAAAGTTTATACTATTGAAGATCCAAATGGTACATCAGAGTGGATGGAGGCATTCAAGATTGCGAGCTCAATTTATGAAAGTGCTATGGATAACAAAGCTTGAACTTTTGATCCATCCTATGTTTCAAAGGTGCTTAAGTATGTACAGTAAGTTATATGTCTATTTATTTCATGCTATTGATTCTTAATCAAGTGTCCTTCCAGGAGAATTGACAGTGTCGTCATCAATTATTGTTCTACCTCTTCCCTTTCGCCTTCTTCTCGCAGCTTTATTCGAGAGGGGTATTCCATCATATTCATCAGATGAGCTAGCCAGATCTTTTAGTATATCCTTCTCAGGCTTCAAGATGTCGTGCTCTGGTATTTCCGCCCTCGTTACATCAGTCTTCTTGCGTTTACCTGGTGCTCGTGGGCTCTGCTTAGGGCTAGGTAATCCCCCTGTGTTTAGATCGGCTTTCTCTTCATGTTGAGCCGTATGGACCATGTATAGCTCAATTTTTGACTGTTCTGAGGGGAAGAGAGATTTGTATAGTTTGTTAGCACCGAATTTCACTAATTTTTCCGAAAATTTGAACGGTTTTATCTGGTAGAATTCTTCAATCTCTCTTGTAGCGTAATACCTGTCTATTTGTCTAGCATCTTCCAGTTGTTCTTCAAGTTCGAGAAGACTTATTGGAGACAAATAGACATTTATTTCAGAGGTATCTTTCGTTTTGGAAGTCGATAACTGAACGATGAAATCTGACTTTTTATTAGACAGTAAATAAGAAGCATATGCTGGAGCAAATAGATTAGCAAAACGAAGGATTCCGTTGACTCCTCTAAACCCCTGTAAGCTCACAGCAATTGTATCATAGATCTTTAAAACATTTGCTTGCGTAGGTATTAGAAAGGGGTCTGTGAAGCTGACAATGGGAGTAGAGTAGAGGTTAGATATATGACTTGGGGGGAACGAATCAGGAATTGAAGCTTTTGTTCGTCGGCTCAAGATCTTTTGCGAGTTGCTGTGCAAAATATCATTCACCTGCTCTCGCCATCTGATACAGTCTTCTTCGTTATTGGAGCGCATAGCAGCTAAAAGTTGGGAGCCTAGTCCGTGTCTAGCCAGTGCTAAGGCAATGGTGACACCGATACCTGGAATTGCCGTCGTATCATAGTCGCCGCCAGCCAACAGTGCAACTAGCTGAAACCCATCTGGAGTAAGACCATTTGGGGTATAGATTTCAACGTTTGAAGAGTCACTAATTCCATGAGGAGCTCTTATTACAGATAGCGCGCCAAAAATAAAAGAATCGACATCCTCAGTAATCACATAATCCACGATTCCACGTTGTTGAAAAGAAGCACATTCAGCTTCGGCTTCTCCTGGCGCTTCGACCCACCTGAAGCCGAACTGGGTGATCCAAAATTTATAGTTCTCAAGTAGAGGATCAGGAGAAGCAATTTGAATCTCACGATTTCTTTTCATGTGAGGTCTCAGTGGGCCATCGAACACAAACAGAGCATCCACATTGCATTTCATTAAATTAATTAACCTAAAGAAGGTTGTTCTAGTAGGTAATAAGTCTTTTGTGTGAGCATTTAAGTTGGTGACATTCTCCGATTGAATCTTCCATATAGAGAAATCAATGGCTATTCTAGGACGACGACCGTTATCAAGCAGAAAGCTTGCTGTCAAGTCATTCAGTCTCCTTTGCTCAATGGTTATGCCATTTTTATCTACAAGCTCTTTCCACAAGCCAGAGATTCCCATTCTTTGATTCCATCTGCGGTTCACTGTTTGGCAACTGCCCAATACGGGAAAGTAATTGAAGTAGGGTTGGGAGGGCTGCATTTGGGAGTTTCGCTGCTCGCGAGGTTCGTTTTTCTTCACGATTTTCGGCTAGCAGAAGAAGATGAAAATTAAGGCGCTGAGTCGATCGGCAGAGACTTATGTACCTTCGAGGAACTCAGAAGGTCCAAGAATAGCTCGAAACCTTGATCCTGCCCTTCATCCATTTGAAAAGGCAAGAGAATACACAAAAGCCTTAACTGCTACAAAATTGGAAAGAATGTTTGCTCAGCCGTTTATAGGACAACTGGGAAATGGTCATGTTGATGGTGTATATAGTATGTGCCGAAATAGCAGAACTTTGAATGAAATTGGCAGTGGTAGTGGTGATGGAGAGATCAAGTTCTGGGACCTGACTACTCGGGAATCTGTCTTTGCTTACCAAGCTCACGAAGGAATGGTCACTGGAATGGCATTTGCTAGTGACAAATCCATGTTATCTTGTTCTATAGACAAAACGGTAAAGTTATGGGACGTGGATGCTCGTGATCCAGAAGCCAGACACACTTATATTGGAGAACATGCATTTAACGATATCGACACACATCGAAATGAGGACACTTTTGCGACAGGGTCAACAGTAGTCAATATCTGGAACCAAACCAGAAATAAACCAGTTTCTTCAATGAGTTGGGGTGCAGACACTGTGGCATCAGTCAAATTTAATCAGACAGAAACATCATTGCTTGCCTCTTGTGGAAACGATCGAACTATAGTTATCTACGATTTGCGAATGGCTAGCCCGGTGCAGAAACTAACAACCACACTGAAGAGCAACAGCTTATGCTGGAACCCTATGGAAGCTTCAGTGTTTGCTGCGGGTAATGAAGATCACAATACTTACGTTTATGATATGAGGTACCTGTCTCGCGCTACAAACATTATGAAAGACCACGTTGCAGCAGTTATGAGTGTGGATTTCTCGCCCACTGGGCAAGAAGTGGTTTCCGGATCGTATGATCGGACGGTGCGAATTTACGGAGTGAAAGATGGACACTCGCGAGATATATACCATACCAAACGGATGCAGCGAGTATTTGCGGTGTCTTTTTCTATGGATTCTAAGTATGTAATTTCGGGGTCTGACGATGGTAATGTTCGCTTATGGAGAGCCGAAGCTAGTCATCGGTCTGGCATCAAGAGCGCTCGTGAACGTATTGCGCTCGAGGAGCGAGAAGCCCTAAAAACGAGGTACAAGCATATGCCTGAAATTCGCCGCATAAGTCGACATAGGCATTTGCCGAAATCGGTTAAGAAGGCTCAAGAAATCAAGACTATTGAGATCGCGAGCCTGAAAAGAAAAGAACATAATCGGCGGAAGAACAGCAAGCCTGGAACCGTTCCATATGAAAAGGAACGAGAAAAGCATATTGTGGACATTGCTATTGACGAGGGAAAGTCTACTAGAAACTAATGACATCTCATTTTATTCAGCATTACTTGCTACTTCGTATCCTTAAGTGTTTAACATCATGTACTGCTTCCTCTTCGCAATAGGGGGGTTAAGCTTTTGTGAAACTCAAAACCTTTACTCCAACGTATCAACAACCCTTGCAGGCCATGGATCCGACCGATTCGATTGTTGACAAGCTTACAAGTTTGCCTGGAGATCTAACCGACACAGCGTACGATCCATGGACAGACCTGCCTTCTTCTCAAACTGTATTACCAAATGCCTCAACTGGTGCGCCTGAATCACAAACGCGGATGAACTCAATGTTGGCTCAGTCGACCCTACCCGATTCCGAAGAAAAGGAAAGCAACGAAGCAATTGCAGAATCCGATAAACTTTCGCCTGAGGAAAAATGTGCCGAACTTCAGAAAAGATTAATAGCTGCCTCTAGTAATGGAAAACTCGGAGAGGTTAAGGAACTGCTTTCGGCGCCTTGTGCTGCCTATATCACTATCGATGGCACCGACAGCGACGGCGCCAGTGCCCTAATATATGCAGCTTGTTTCGGACATTTGGAGGTTGTAAAAGAACTGCTCAATGCAGGAGCTGATCCCGATATACAGGACAAGTTCGAGTGGACCCCGCTAATGTGGGCAGCCAATAACCACCACACAGAAATTGCTTCGCAATTACTCGACTCTGGCGCATCTCTCGAACTTAAAACAGCTGCAGGACGCTCAGCCCTAGATTTCATTTCTCCAGGGACTGCGCTGGCCGACCTAATTAAAGAAAAAGGTCTTTCATTGCATGCGGCTAGTCAGCCCACTGACGATTTCTACAGCCCTGCTAACGCCCCTATCGAGGAAGAAATGTTTGAACAAGATCGTCAAGCAAAGCTACGCTTTGAATCCATGCTTAATGATGATGTCAAAGTTGACAATAGCTGGCTCCAGGATGATTTCGCTGCGGAACCGTCAGATGAAGACATACTAAACCTTCCAGACTTTGACTGGAATCGATGTCTCCCAGACCAGATGTTTGTCTTTTCTGAGGCTGATATTGATTTAATACTTGATACCTCAATATCGAAAATGCAGCCGCAACGTTCTCCAACTCAAAAACCCATCCCGGCTAATGTTATATTTCTCTCGGCTCGATTTGCCCACTCCAGTGGGGATAGCTCACTGCTAGAACATCTTATGACTCCAGCATTTGAACGTATAAGTGCAGTTGTTGTTGAACGCAAAGAAGATCCTTCTTTTTTGGCATATTGGCTTTCTAATTGTTGCCTACTCCTTTATTATCTGAAGAAGGATGCCCAATTAGCTCCTGTCACTACTCAATACCAATATAAACTGCATGATCTGACTACAGAGATTTATAACTTTGTTTATCGTGATGCTATTCGTTTAATGGAGAAAACCCTTGACCAAGCTATGCTTGAACACAACACCATTCCGGGGCTAGACGACGTACAGTTCCAGCATGAATGGCGCATTTTCCGTCGCAAGAAGGATCGTCAAAATTTTGCTGAGCAGGACGGTCCTGCATATCTTCCTCCTCCGCCGAAGGAAAAGGCTAAGCCCTCTCCCCGCCTCATAACTTCGGTTCTAAGTTCTATTTTATTTCTATTTGAACTTTACGATGTTCATCCCGTTATTTCATTCCAGATAATGCAGCAGCTTTTTTACTGGTTAGGTGCTACTATATTTAACCGGGTTTTATCTAACCACAAGTATCTTTCCCGCACTAAGGCTATGCAAATCAGAATGAATATCTCCATGATAGAAGACTGGTCTTCTGCTAATAACTTTGTTCCGAAATTTGCTGACAAGTCTAGAAACTTTCCTAATGACTTGATTGATGTTGCAAGGAAATATCTATCTAACCCTATTGAATTACTCCAGTGGTTACAGTGTTTCTCTGGACTTGAAGACGATTTTGATGGACTCATTAACACCATTCAACAATTGAAAGATCTAACTCCTGAGCAGCTTTTATATGCGGTCGATCATTACCGTGCTGAAGTAGGTGAGCCCTCCTTGTCCCCTACTAGTAAAGGCTATATCAAGGACACAGATAAAAAGTATAGAATAAAGCGTCGCGAGAAGGAAGAAAAAGAAGTCAATGGAGAAGCTGATCTGACAAGCAGTGGACCCCCGAGCCTGGGTCTTTTTATGGACGCTTCTTACATGCTGCCTTTCTCTCCTCCTAGTTATCATGAAATGTTTGAGGCTTGGGGATCTGGGATCGGAGGAGTGAATGCTGCTAATGCTAAGAAATATCAACCCTCTCTACCCTCTGAGTTTGTGTCAGCATTAGATGATGCCATGAGCAACCGGTTGTCTGCCCCTGCTCCGGTAATATCCAACAACATGGGCCGTGAATGGGATAATTATGGTTCTGGTTCTGGAACTGCAGATGTCACTGCTAACAACTGGACCTTATGAATACTTACTTTTTCTACTCTGTCTAGGCATATTGAAAACCTTTGAATTTATGTATATATTTATATATTTATAAATCATACTGCTCCCCCAAGTAGTAGCATCTGCGCATCTAGCGACTTCGGTTCTCTTTCCCCCCAAATATACTAGTTATCCGCTTTCCTATTGACCCTTTCCGCCCAATAGGGTCTGATTTCGAAGTTTTGTTGCCACTACCACCTTCACTTTCTTCGCTGTTGTCTATTTGTGTAAGAGAGAAATGCCTGCGATCTTGCTTTGTCATTGATGATATTCTCGCTGCAGAGGCTACTCGCATGCGATAAGTAGCAGCTCTAACTTTGTATTTATTTCCTTGATCAGGTTGAAGCTTAATCGTCGAATCGATTTGCTCAGAAAGAATAGACTTTGCTCTGTCTGTTAAGGCATCTCTAACTTTATACTGTAGCCGGTCAACTCTTTCTTCCAGAGAGTTGTACTGTTCAGATCTAATTTCGATAGCTTTTTCAAGCATTTGTAGGTCAGCGGTAAGAGCTATTTTTGTCTCAGAAAGCTTTGTAATTTCGTCATGATATGCTCGTAAGTCATTTTCATAATTATTAGGCGCTATGCTGGGAATAGAATTGATCTTAGCCTCCAGGTCGTTGAACTTTAAGCTTATAGCCTCTAGTAGCTGCTGGTTTGGTAGAGGGTCTCTGATGTGCAAAGAGTCAATTTTCTGGGGTATTCCCATCTGAAGAGACTCTGCTGAAGTCTCTATTACCTTATAAATGCTCTTTAATTCAGGAGTTATAGAAGTCTCCATAGAAGATCTTAATTGATCCACTGAATTTCCGAGTCGATCAAAACCATCTTGAGTTTGTTTCTGGGTACGGAGTACTGTTTCTGCAGCCGATTGTATTGATGCAGATATTGGAGTCATTGAGGAATCAAAATGAGCAGTCACCCCTGATTCTGTAGGTAAGTCAGATAATTGGTTCATAATTGATGACATCTGCGCATTTAGAGAAGATATCTGTGTTTCTACACTTAAAAAAGTTGTAGCGAGGGCTCGGAAGTTATCTGAATTGTTCACAACTTGCTGCAACAACAATGTTTGGTCATTAAGTAGGGTATGAACTTGTTTAATAGATTCGCTGACCTTTGGCAATTCCGAGACAGAATCACAGACCGACTTTGCGATGCCAGCCATCGCTGAATGAGCTGTGGCAGCTTGAGAGGCGGCGTTCGATACATTCTCCGCATTTATAGTGACTTGCCTACTAAAGTCATCAAAAGACTGTTCGACAGTATTGCCTATGGCAGTAAGCTTAGCTGTTAAAGTAATAAGAGAGCTGCCATTATCTTTGGATCGGACTACTAAGTCTTCGAATTCTTTCAATACTGCAAGGAGAGTAGATTGTATATCTCCACAGACTGTCTGTAGACTAGACACAGATTCTTTAAGTTCTGCATCTTGGTTAGAAACATCCTTAGACCAAGAATTGTTGTTTGATCCATTTACTTTATCTATATGGCTCTTTACGTAAGAAAGACGAGAATTATGGGCACTTGTGGATTGATCCAGCTGTGAGAGATTTAGTATATCGGGTAAACTAGACACTGAAGGCGGATCGCTTAACAGTTTTAATTCCGGGCTTTTTGAAACTTTTTTCTGTTTAAACCCCATTGAGTAGCGAACGTTAGTTAATGTGTTAGTGTTCTGACGACTTCTGTCCGAAAATGGAAAGAAGGTAAACATGCATGCTTCCATGGCAATTTAGGGTTTTAGGGCTAATTTCACAGTCACGAATTGTAGAAAGCGGGAGGGTTTAGTTTGGGACCACCAGAAGTAACTTACTTCGTAGCTCAGATTAATTTTTGTCGATTTCTGACTCCTATATATCCGTATTTTCTTAGAAATGGCTAAATTCCTAAAACCTGGCCGAGTTGGTAAGTAAATGATGCATACAGCAGCCTGTTGTTCGTACGCGATTTACGGCCGAGCAACTGGTTCTTTTGATGCTCTGAAGAACCCGGAAGAACTAACAAGTGTATAGCCATCATTACTCGAGGACGTTACGCCGGCAAAAAAGTTGTTATTATCAAGCCCCATGATGATGGCACAAAGAGCCATAAGTTTTCACACGCCATTGTCGCTGGTGTTGAACGCTACCCTTTGAAAGTCACACGAACCATGGACGAGAAGAAGATCGCCAAGCGAACGAAGATCAAGCCATTCATCAAGATTGTTAACTACAACCATATCATGCCCACCCGTTATACAATTGAGCTCGATTCAATCAAGGACGTTATTTCTCATGAAACCTTCAAGGAGCCTTCTCAAAGAGAAAACGCCAAGAAGACCATCAAGGCTGCTTTTGAGACCAAGTACCAAGCTGGTAAGAACAAATGGTTCTTTACTAAATTGAGGTTCTAAATCATGTAGTCTATGCTTTGTGCATGTTATGGGTCCTCTATTACTAGTATGCAAACGTCATTCTTGTCTTGTTGTAGTCGTAATATAAATTGTCTTTCCCCAACCTCTACCCTCGGACCAAATGGCGGGACTCAATTACAGGTCTATTATCGACAGATTTCCTGAACTATTGCAATCCTGTATACGCAGACAGTTACCTGAATCTACTTTGAACTCTATAAAATCGTTACCGGACCTCTATGCTACTACAAATCAGCTTGCAAGGGACCGTGATAATCTTCAACACCAGAGGAACCTCATCACCGATAAAATCAAGACCCTGCCCAAAGACACTTCCGCGTTCAAGGAACAGGTATCTCACGCTAATGAGATAAAGCCGAGATTTCAGGCACTTGATTTGCAGCTACGACAAGCACGAGCACGGCTACTTTCGATTGCCGATTCTATCCCGAATCTCATACACCCTGAGGTTCAGGACTCAGACCCTCGGCTAATTAGACTCCTCAATCCAGAACTGAAACTTGCAGCTGATCCTGCAAGAGACCATGTTAGTATTGCAACTGAGTTTGGTTTACTGGACATGGAATCTGCTTCAAAAGTGTCGGGCACCTCATGGTACTATTTAACTGGAGACGGTGTGCTTTTAGAGCAAGCCTTGGTAGCCTATGCACTTTCAAAAGCGGCTCAAAAGGGATTTCAATTGATGTCTCCTCCGACAGCAGTAAGGCCCCAGGTTGCAGCTGCTTGTGGATTTCGACCGCGTGACCAGAACGACGAAAAGCAAATCTATAGCTTGACTGGCGAAGATCTATGCCTTATAGGCACTGCCGAAATCCCTCTGGCTGGATGGGGTATGAATAGAGTATTTTCTGATTCTCCTGTACTTAAAGCTGGAGTAAGCAGGTGTTATCGTGCAGAAGCTGGAGCTCGCGGCAGAGATACCAAGGGCCTTTATAGAGTGCATGAGTTTACAAAGGTTGAACTGTTTGCTTGGTGTAAAGATGAACAACAGTCTGAGGATATACTTAGTGAAATAACTTCTTTCCAGATCGAAATTATCAATGAACTAGGATTATGCGCTCGAATACTTGACATGCCTGCTAATGATCTAGGAGCTTCTGCATATAGGAAGTTTGATATAGAGGCATGGATGCCAGGACGCGGGGAATTTGGCGAAGTCAGTTCAGCATCTAACTGTTTAACATACCAGTCTCAGAGACTGGCTTCTATGTACAGGAATTCAAGCGGGCAAACACGGCCGATCTGTACTCTGAATGGCACAGCTTTGGCCGTTCCAAGGATGCTGGTAGCCATAATCGAAAACTTCTATGACCCATGTACTGATACAGTTACAATTCCAAAGGTTCTACGACCTTATTTCCTCGGTAGGGAAACAATTTCTAAACCAAATCAAGCATAATATTCCTTGTTGATATCACTATTTAGACATCTATCGGTTGAGTAGTAGCTGAATGCTTTCCCTTAGAACTTCGGGGTCTTTGAACATGTCGGCCCGTCTAATGAGCTCGTTATTCAAAGTGCGATCTGCCAGGAGGAGGTCCATATCATGAGACTGCGAAGCGGTCCAGTTTTTGATAAAAGTTGCAGGGTCCGAGTACAGCATAGCAAAGAAATCTCTTTTAGATTTGATCGCATTCAGTTCCTGCACACGGAAGCAGATATGATCGTCCAGAGAAGATAACTCGGGTGCAATGTCATACCAGTTTTCAAGCGTCTTGGCCATTTCCTTTCTCATTTCGTCATCGACTTCAATCTTAATGTCATAGTAGCATTCTGCATGATGTGAAGCCTTTTCGACATTGATTGTATAAAAGATCTCTACCGGATCAACTGGTTTGAGATGTGGGTTAAGCAGTTCGATAATTTGAGGGAAAAGGATTCTGTCCTGTCCAAATAACTCGCGCAAGGCCTCGTCGCATACAATGGTGCGTCTGTCTGAAGGGTCTTGTAATTTACGATACTTGATATACTGCCAGATATGCATGACAACAGCTGGTTTAGTAGCCGACTGTACAGGAACAACTTTCGACAGAGCATCGGACAGCTTGAACGAGTCTGGGAACTCGTTAAGTTGGATTAGAATTCGGGCATTGACGTTCACGTCGCCCTTGCGACGGACTTCAACAGCATCCCATTCCTGAGCTTTGGCAGGTAATGAAGATTTGTTCGACTGGTGCCATTCTATCACATTTGAATCAGGATATAATTCGTCATTTCTATCCAGTTCAATAACCATACTTTGGAGCAATTCGCTGAGCTTGGGCCGCGGGAGATCCTCTTTGTGTTCTACAGGTTTTCCATCGCCATTTAGGAGCTTTCCTTCGATGCGCAGGCACCATGAAGGGTTCATACCAGTATCGAAGTCAAAGAGATTTTCTTCTGGGATTTCTCGGTCCATCACTTGCCACGGCTGATCTGTCGCGGTATTTGAGATCAATAAACGTAAAATACAAGTTTGCTTCATGTTTCCGCTTAGGGAGTCTTGTAGATCAAGTTTCTTCCTGCTGATGGTGGCATCCAGGCTTTTCTCCGCCTTCAAAAGGTCTTCATATACTCTTGATTCTGGTACAATTGCTTGCACCTTGGGATTAATGTTTTTATCGGTAGGTTTTCGGATAAATCTAGGGTGCGGGCCTGCTGGCTGAGAAGGGGGCACGGGAGGAGGTCCTGGTCTCGCTGTACCCTGGCCTGTGGGGCCTTGAAATCCAACGGACCCAATTGGAGGTGGAAACGGGCCTCCCCGAGGTGGCATTTGATGTTGTTGTGCTTGAAAGCTACGCATTTTCCTGCTCTATTGTTTGCTGACGAAAGGTGTGCAGTTCTGGGAATTGGGACGCTGGTGGTGTTGGCCGGGTAACTACAAGGTGTCTAAGGAGCAGGCGGTGCAAGTAAGAACATCGAGGAACCAATGCATCGTAATTCGCAATTCGATATTTATGCAAATGCATCGACTACTTTGGTATCTTTATCTCTTCGGAGAACGAAGAAAAATGGGTGCGAGAGGTCTGTTCCTTTCAGGTCCATGGCACCCATCATCGTATCCTGATCAACCTTATGGAAGACATCGTTGATTGGCAGGTTATCGTAAATCATAGTAGCAGCGACCTTTCCACGATACTCAGTATTACGAAGACGTGCCTTAAATTCAGGGGTTTCCACCTGTTCTTGGACATCTTTGGGCTTTGGATCTCCGGGGGTGTAAGAGAACTGGGCTTTGGACGGGTCTAAAGCAAAGAAACTCTGGCCGTCTTTGGTCTTAAAAACCAGAGGGTGCACTTCCTCGTAGCTCTTATAGTACTTTCCGTACCACTCAATTGCCTGGAGAAGCCCATCCATGGGATGACCTGTCTCAAATCCGCTTCCGCGCCATGCTCCGAGCATCTCTTCTGGCTTGGTAGCAGGAAGAGAGTCGTAAATCTCTAAAGCATCCTGCAAGGGAACTATATCGAGCTTTACTGCTTCTTCAAATGTTAGAGGCATGTTACATAAATACACATCAAGCTATGGCTGATCCTCTTTATATACATCTCCACCAAGGCGAAACTCAATTTCGAGGCCCGACGTGGGGAATGTTTCTCCGCACGCCCGCCCAGTTCATCTGGGTCCCACCTCCATAGCAACCCAAAGGATTACCCTTTCCCAAGCGCTTCCCTCATACTCTGCTACCATCAATGGCGACAATTCAAGCTGCGCAGAAAGCGCAATCTGCCGGCAACACGATGGCTGCCATAAATTCATATACGGAAATTATTGAAAAAGACTCAAATCATAGCGCTGAGGTAATCAAAAGCCAGGAGACCGCGCTAGTTGAGCTAGGTAAGATATATCGGGACGCGGGCGATATTGCGGCCCTGAGCGAACTTATTAAGACAGCTCGTACTGTAATGAGTGGTTCTGCGAAGTCCAAAACAGCCAAAATGATTAGAATGCTGATTGATTTTCTGGCTGCTATCCCGGACTCCCTCGACGCGCAGGTCAATGCCACGCAGAACTCGATCGATTGGGCAAAGAACGAACGACGACACTTCCTTAGGCAAAGCTTGGAAACTCGCCTCATAGCGTTATACATAGACAAGCGTGCATATATGCCTGCTTTGCAACTCATTGAACCTTTACTGCGTGACCTCAAGCGTCTAGATGATAAAATGATGCTTGTTGAAGTCCAACTACTCGAATCCCGTATATACCACGCCCTTCGCAACTTGCCGAAAAGTAGAGCGGCTCTTTCCAGCGCAAGGACTTCTGCTAATGCCATTTACTGCCCTCCTTTACTACAAGCTCAGCTGGATCTTATGTCCGGGATCCTTCATGCTGAAGAAAACGACTTCAAAACTGCCTTCTCCTATTTTCTAGAAGCTAACGAAGGCTTTGCTGCTCATGATGATCCTCATGCTGTGCCCACACTCAAGTATATGTTATTGTGCAAAATCATGCTGAATCTTAACACTGATATTCAGCAGATTCTTACAGGAAAACTTGCTCAGAAATATGCAGGAAGAGGCATTGAAGCCATGAAAGCCATAGCTAAAGCTCATTCTAACAGAAGCCTAAAAGAATTTGAAATCACCCTTCATGACTACCGTGACGAACTTGCTTCAGATCCTATTATCAAGGCTCATTTTTCTACATTGTACGACGCACTCCTCGAACAGAATCTCGTACGCGTGGTAGAACTTTACTCTCATGTGGAAATTTCTCATGTTGCCGAATTGATTGGTTTAGATGCTCGTCAAATAGAGGGTAAACTTTCTCAGATGATCCTTGATCAAGTACTTCATGGCGTCCTTGATCAGGAAAACGGTTGGTTAATTATCTTTGACACTCCCTCAAAGGATGCTAGATACGAAGCTGCTATAGATACCGTTAAGAACTTGTCTGAAGTGGTTGACCTACTTTACGAAAAGGCCTCCAAGCTAAATTAAATTACGTCTAAATGCAATAATTTTCATTATGATTACGCAGGTGCGAATATGTCAAAACTACCAGTACCAACTTTGCATACCGTGCCGGCAACCAGTGAAGCACTGGGACTGTCGAGAAGGTCAGATTCACCATTTAGTACAGCTCTTTGTAGGAAGTTACATGTGGTTTCGAAACTCATCTTCAAGAAAGGTGAAGTCAGCGATTCGATCCCTTGCCGATTGAAGGGCAAATAAGAACCTTCGCGTGTCATCATATCCGCAATCAGCTCCAAATGTCTCATATTAACAGCAATAGCATATCTGCCGAACACTCCGTTAATTTCATTGATGATGGTATTTCTTGCAGCCTCGACGCCATATGTTTGTAAAACCGAATAGATATCATTAGATAGGATACCATTCACATCTATGAAATCGTCTTCTTCCCACATGGCAGGAAAATTGACACCTTCGGTAACAAGTGTTGGTTTTTCACCTGGATTGACTGTAGGCTTGACGCAACGTCCTATGTTAGGAATTTCTCGAACTACGACAGAACGGCAAGCATCTTCCAGGATATTCAGCATAAGAATCTTGCCGTATTTACTGCTATATTCCATTTGGAATGCGCAGAGGCCTCCTTTGTTTTTATCGAAATTGAAGTTAATCAAAGTCACATTGTCGTAAGAATTCATGTTTTCCACCAAAGGCTCGTGAGTGACTTTCTTATCATCTTCGTTTTCAGAATCGGATTCATCGGTCTCTGATACTTCCATGTCATCATCTGAGTCCTTGTTGGCATCTCTGATACGCTGCTCATCTTCATCGCCGTCATCGTAAGTAGCAGCCTCTTTAGACTGTTCGCTTCGCTTGGCTGATGTAGCATCTTCGTCTGCATTTTCGTCAAGGTCCGATTGGTCAGCTCTATCATCGTCATCTTCGTCAGCTTCCACATTGCGTCCATCACTTGTTGTTTTAGAAAGTTTATCTGGCTCATCTACCTCGCTAACCTTTGCCGATACGCCTATTTCAGGGGCAGCATCGTCCAAATTCCCTTCCATTAACTTCTCTATACGCTTCAGCTCCGCATTAACTTTCTTCGCAAGAACATTCTGGAACTTATTTAATAATATGTCGGCCAGCTGTTCACTTCCAATATCATATTCATTGACGTATTCGTCCTTCTCAAAAAACTGTATGTTCACATCATAATTCCTGTACGCACGGCCATCACGGCGCACAACAATCTTTTCTGACATCACGATCTTGTCGACAAACTCAGCTAACTTCACGCGGCTAATAGATCGAGCAAATCCTTCTACAATCTTATCTTCAACATCGCTCCTGATTGGTAAGACCATTTGAGGAGTCTTGATATTAGTTGAAGCAGTCATAACAATTTCTCTCATACGAGGGATACCAAGAGTGACGTTGGCAGCACCGTGTCCAGCAAAATGAAAGGTATTCAGAGTCATCTGAGTTGAAGGTTCACCTATAGATTGGCTCGCAATGATACCAAGAGCTTCACCTGGCTCAACAAGCGATTGCATATACTTCAGCTGCATTAGAGCCTTGAATTTTTTTGAGGTAAGACCAGATTTGATAGTTTTCCCATTTTCATCCTTCTTCTTAGCAAATAGAGAGTCTTCGTTGTCTTTGGTGAATTTATCGAGCTTTTCTTGGAAGGCTTCCGAAACCGCGCCCAGGTAAATGCCCGGGTTAAACTTAGATATGGTGGGGTCAAATTTCGCCTTATCCATGTAATGTGGAATAATTCCTTGTTTGGCATTGCTCTTTTTCACCTTTTTCGCATACGCTATAGCCTCTTCCGTATCTAGTCTGTCAAATGCACTCTTCGGCTGATGCTTCTGAAGAAGTGAGTGAAAATTATCAGCACAGAAAGTGAAATCAGTAAGGTGACTTTCCTTAACAGGGTCAACAGCATCTCCTCCATATAGGAATTGGATGAGGGTGCCATCGCTATTGCGAACTGTGTTGTCATACTGAGCAGAAACACCTTCTAAGGGTTTGATAAGACAGCGCTGCAGGTATCCAGAGCGAGAGGTCTTTACAGCAGTATCAATAAGACCTTCACGACCAGCCATGCAATGAAAGAAATATTCTTGGGGACGAATACCGCTAAAGAATCGGCCAGCAATATATCCTCCTGCACGAGCCTGAGTTTCATAGGCTTGAAAAGAAGGGAGTGTCTTTCCGCTAATCATAACAGGCACTCGGCGACCTTCTAATGCTTGCTGCCCAAGGCAGCACATAATCTGTGAAACATTCACATTGGATCCTTTGGCACCTGATAATGCCATGGCCTGCATGCTATTCTTAGGGAAGTGTTTATAAACACCATTGGGAATACATGCAGAAACAATCTTTGACGTAACTGCGTTGACTTTAGATTGAGCAACCATATCCAATAGGGCAAGTTTATCGTCATCTTGGTAGATTTCCATTAATCTGTGCTGCAGTTCAGGATTATCATTTGAGAGGTTTTTCGTGTCCTGTAAATTGGCTACTTCAGCTGCGGCTTTCAGTCCCACATCCTGCGATTCCTCAAGGATATTCTTGCGGTCCCTTTCTCCTTGGGCATTCAGATGCAAATCATCCATACCACATGTAAAGGCGTGGGATTGCAGAAATTTCGTGAGAAGGCGGCCTAGAATACTAAGCAATTTTCCAGCAGCAGCAGGACCGTATATTTCGAATATAGAATGCACCAAACCTTTGTCTGCTGCACCAAACTGTGATTTATCAAGAATACCAACAAGAAGTTCACCGTTCTTGAACAGCACGTTGTTTTCTTCGGAGCCTTTGTTCCAGTACTCACCCTTGACACGACACTTGGACTTTAAATTCAATCCTGGGCGGTCCATTGGTTTTATATTTAGAAGAATGGTCGAAAATATTTGTTTACCTGTCCACATATGCTGAGGCTTAAGAATTGCAGGAGGTAGTGTGATGATCCTGCCAGTGGTTGTGTGGCCGTCTTCAGGACGAAGTGAGCCGTAAATTAGTTGTTGATACTGCTCGCGAGTGAAAAAAGTATCCTTGCTAGTTATCCAAACTCCAGCAGAAATATGATCCTGAATTAATCCTCTGAGTGGCTTACCCGATGTCGGGGTGATATATTGAGAATCGGTGTTAGCCAATGTCATTGCTTCGATTCGAGCATTTTCGTTCTGGGGAAAATGCATATTCATTTCGTCGCCATCAAAATCTGCATTGTAAGCACCAGTATTAGCGTAATGGAGCCTAAGAGTTTTTTCTCCCGGAAGTACACGAACTAGATGGCCCATCATAGATGCCTTGTGAAGGGTTGGCTGACGGTTCATAATTACCACATCATGGTTTCGAATGTGTCTGAAGACCTTCTTTCCAACAAAAGATCGGCCTTCAGTCGGTGTGAGCAGCTGGTTGGCAAGAGCAGTACGCTGTTCCTGGTTAAGCATGGCTAAAGACACCAGACCTCCGTTTTCCTTCTGAACATGTGTTGCACCTGGCCACGTGTCAGGTCCATTGATGACTGCTAGACGAAGTTCCTGGAAATTATACACAGTCACTGGTTCGGGATATGTAAGCTTAAGAGCGAACACAGGAGGGATGCCAATCTCGTTCGTTTCAATATTAGGATCGGGAGAAATGACCGAACGAGCAGCGTAGTTCACACGCTTTCCCATCATATTTTTTCGAAATAAGCCTTCCTTCTTCTCTAAAATTTGACGAACGCCAGGAGCTGCGGATGCAGTTGCTGCAGGATTCTTACTGATATCAATAAAACTATTCACGGCAACTTGTAGATTGACAAACGTGTTCATCAGCTGGCCAAAAAGCTCCAAGCGAGCCTTTGAGTCTACCTTTCTGCTCGCATCAACCAGGGTTTGGTCTGACATCTGCTCGTTGAGCTCCTTAATACGTAAGCAGATGTTCAGGATTCGAGTCAGAACTTCGTTTTGGATATGCTCATGGATGGTGTCTCCTAGTTTGGAAGGAGGTCGAAATCTGTTAGGAGGTACAGCGATGACGTCTATGAAGAACATGGAAGCAGAGGGTGCACCTTTATCAGAGCGAAAGATAAGGGAGAGAATTTTAGATTCTCTTTGGAACAAGCGAGTCATATGATTATAGACCTCATTGGAAAAGACATACCTAGGTCCTTCATGGTTTTTCTTCAGCAGGCGAGAAGGATCTGAAGCATTGAGATCTGAACTTTTATCGAAAAGAACATTTTCGCGCTCAATGCCTCTTGCTCTATTGTTTGAGAGTTGTTTTTGATTCAAAGGAAGCTCAAATATCTTAGAGAATCCATCCTTGCGGTAGGTTGGACTAAACATGCCACAGTTATTGCATTTTGATCTGGTGAGAATTAGTTTCATAAAGTCTTTAATGACAAGCTTTCTTGCTTCAGCAATAGCTGCAGTTTCTGGTTTTCCAGAGAGGTCTTGGTCAGCTTTTTCAATGCTGGACTTGACGAAGGCGTTTCTTCGTTCGATCATAGGTCCAATATTCTGAAAAGATGTTCCCGTGCCATTGAAAGTAATATCCTCCACGGCCTCATCGGGCTCATCTTCATCTTCTATTGTTATTCTGTCAACCTCATCAGCTTCTAAAATCAGTCCATGCGCTAATAACTCTAGTTTGCAAGAATAGCGATGAACTTCAGGCATAGCAAGACGGAATTGATGACAGTAGACGCACATACTTCTAAGCAATATGAACATTTGGCTGAAGAACATTGGATTGTAGAGGGCTATAGGAAGCTCTATATGACCTAAATGACCTGGACAAAATCGTTCATCTAGCCTACACGTAGCGCACGGATGTCTCAGTACTGCACCCAGAGCAAGATCATAGAGTCCACCAGATATAGGATGACCAAGGCTATCGAATACCTGGGGGTTGATAACCTGTCGCACTGATATTCGACGAATATCATCTGGGCGCAAGAACTGGAAATCTACCTTAGATATCTTGGAACCCGCAGGCTGTGCTATGTCCATAGCGGGAAATAATGTATATGGGTAAGAAATTTAAACAAGGAAAAATTATTAGAGTTGATCTCCCAATCACTAAGGTTCGCAAGGCCTCATTATAGAGCAGTTGTCTTTATGATAGCAGTGGTTGATGGATATAAGACGTGCTAAAAGCCAGTATTACATGCTTTGTGTAATATTTCTCAGCGCTTGTCATTTCATCATGCTTTTCTCTGATCTCTGGAAGGGTTATTGCAGTAAGTTTGATGATTTATAGACAAACTTTATTAGTCGGCGCTCGAGATTATGTAACCGCTCCAACACCACTTGCAGACTAATTTGGTGAGAATCTATAGTATGATTACATTTTCCACAGTGCCGATATCTGGTGAAGACTCGAGTATTTACTCTTTCATGCATTAGCAGCTGTTAATGCAGACAATGAAACTAGACCGGGTAACTGCCATTAAAGTTTAGGGATATGTTCAAGCCCGGGAAACAGGGTTAACTTATACACCTTGAATCCATGGATCCAGAATACGGACAAGTAGGCGCACGGGGACACGATGGGGTGATGGATGCGATGCCATATGTGATAAATCAGCCTTCCAAAAGAGATAGAAAGAAGCAGATCATAACAGACGGGTTGGCGCATTTACAGGAAACATTTGTCGTGCAAAGAGACTATCATTATCGACGCTTACTCCAGAACTTGCAAGCCCGGCTAACTGGAATAAGAATAGGTACCGACCCGGAATTCATAGAATTCTGCAAGGATTTAGAAGAATCTCGAGATTATTACTTAGTTGAACTCCGACTATGGGACGAGTATCAGAGAGAAGCCGCTGAAAAGGAGTTTCAGGCGGAGAAGGAAATGATCTTGGAAGATCATGCGAACAAGATCCAAGCTGTTAGAACTAGGTTGATAGCTCGCTTGGAAGGTCAGCGCAAACGGCTGCGTGAGGATAAAGACCTTTTGGATATAGCTAATGATCATTCTTTGATGCTTTCTGGAGGTACCCATGAACATTTTACTCGATCCGAAAGCCATGTGTCAGATGATTTTATTGACAAACGAACCCTCCGACGCAGGGCTGTAACCGGAGGAACTCCGCTATATGATATTCTTTCTGATAACGGAACTTCAAGCCCTACTGGCAGCAGCCTCCCGAAAAGGCGATCTAGACACGACGCGGCTAATGATGCCGGAGAGGCCTCTGGATACGGGTCAGCTACAGCTGGTACTGGGGTAAGCGACCATGAAAAGGCCAGTCGGGATTTAGATGACATAGCGTCTTTCTGGTCTGATCGGGACACGGGTGTTCGTTCGAGAGGTAAAGAATCTCGTTCTACAAAGTCGTTTACTGGGGTGTCAGGTTTAACGTCAGAGGAGATTGTTGATGATATTGCATTGATTCGTAAGAGAATTAAGAGGAAGCCATAGACAACTTTTTTATGGGCACAACATGAAGGAAGGTAGTACAAATCTAAAAAGGAAGCGCTTTATCTGAGTCCTGTTTGATTAACTGGAACATTCCCAGAGGCATAACTGGCCTACCTTCTGAATCAGATACATATCGAAATGGCATTTCAACTGTTTCTCGTTTGCTTATATAAATTTCGGGGTATGTCACGAAAGGGATTTTCTCTAAGGGTGTACCCTCTAGAACAAGTTTGGTGACTCTAACAGCTGTGTCGGTAGTCATTTGAGTGTCACCTAAGCGTCGGCCTTGGAATCCGTAACTTCTCAGAGCCCCTGTCCTATCTTGAGGAGGGTCGTCTCCTAAAAAATTAGTTTCTTGAAAATATGATAAATTCCTTCAGGATTTTGTAGCTTACCTAGAATTCCGCCGAACAACAACCAATCAAACTGATCTGCATCTTCTGGAGAAAGGTCTCTGTCTGCTTTAGGATCTAACAAGCAGACCCTCTCAGTATCGATTCCGGCAATCTGTCGAACGTCCTGGTTAGTGAAGGTTATACCTTGTAGTTCTTCGGGAAATGAATCAATAGTATCTTGGGGGACCGATGAAAGTGTGAGATTTTCTTTTCCAACAAGTTTTCCTATTTCTTTATACTCCAACTTCACCCAATCTGAGATCCCATGCTCTAGGTGCTCTATAACTACCTTCATATCGAGTGAAAAGTCTGAAATTGGGAGAAAAGTACACAAACCATACACATTCTAAGATATTTGGCCAAACTGTATACAGTCATCTATAAATACTATATAATCACGTATGAAAATCTCAATTACTCAGAGGCAACAGAATACATCAACGTAGCTCCGGCAAGCATAGCGAGAACCTGTACGACCATTCGTTTCAACTCAGAACGAACTGTATCCCCCTTTTGTAACTCTAGCAATTCTGGAACTGCACCCACTGTACCGATATACAAAAAGGTACCTGCTGTAAACGGCAACACCATATCCGAAGCAGAGAGTCCTGTGCCCCACAATCCAATGTCGTTGACTAAGGTGGCCGAGGAGCTTCCCATAAGACTTTGTAAAGCGATACCTATTAGGGTGCCTAGAAAGGCACCAAGAGCAGTAAAGAACTGTGCCCCCATAGCTTGAAACTTCGTCATTCCACCCGAAATCAGCAGAGCAAAGTCACCTACTTCATGAGGAATCTCATGAAAAAATACCGCCATAGTTGTGACAGATCCCACGCTACTAGAAATATAGAAGGACGCGGCAATTGCAAGCCCATCTGTAATATTGTGGGTGAAATCTGCAGCCATATTCAGATAGGCAGCTGGCCTGACGGTGGGTAAAGCCACATTTGAAGTTTCATGAGGGTTCTTTTCAGCTTTCTTGGACGACGACCGTAAACTTCTTTTTCTAGGCGTGTTAGCGACGTCCACGCCCGACGAAACAGCATGATCAACCACATGATTATGAGAATGGCCATGGGAACCCGAGTCTGCGTCTGATGCCGTCAGAATACGCAGAAGTTTATCTAGGAAGACAAAGAGAGCGAATCCGATAAAGATGGCAGCACCTAGAACTAGATTACGTTTCTCATGAACAAGTACAAACCTGACATGATCATCATTGCCTTCACCAAGAAATGTCTGAGGAAGCAAATGAAAGAAAACGTCGCCTAAAAGGCCGCCAATTGCGAACGCAACAAGTGTAGAAAGACTCGCGGGGTTTATATCCTTCGGAATGAACATCAATATCAGGTTTGGTGGGCCTGAAATGTATGCTGTAGCCAACAAGGCATTACCGGCAGGTCCTAAAGGGAACAAATACTCTAAAAAAGTATCAAACGCGGAACTCTCGGAACCATGGTCGTGGTGCTTGCCCAAGGCGCTTTGAAGCATCTCAACTACTTCGGATTTATGAATTGCATCATAGACTGCCTGGAAATAAACATTTCCTGAACTATCTACAAGCTCCAATCCATATGCACATAGCGAAAATGTAAGCAGCAAGACAGAAAGCACGCCAACCTGTCCCATTGTGTTGATATAAGTAAACTTATCCAAAAAAGGACTGCTCGGTGGGTCTCGAGACCTAAATTTAGCAGGTGGACATACGGCTATTTGACTCTTTAAGCTCTTATAGATCACCCTATATCGGCCTCTACAATCAGTAACCAGCTATTACTGTTAGTAGAAGTATAGCAATGAGCCAAAGAAATAATAGTTTGACCATATACTACTGGATGGATGACGTCCTAACAAACTGGTGAAAGGCGTTCTCAGAGGGGCATTGGTGCGGAAGATATAGTTCTTCGTTTAAGGTTTTCCTTGTGGAAAACACGTTCATAGCTTCGTACAAGCATCACAGCCTGATTCATGGATTTCTTTGGCATTTTGTCTCAGCCAAAACCCCAATCTGCTACCGAGACGATTAGCAAGCTGTGCGACAGACTCGGCCATGCCACACATCTGGAAGATAGAAGGGCAGCAGTTCTTGGATTAAAAGGCTTCAGTAGAGAATATCGAGAAGCCGTAATTGCAGGAGGTGTGCGACCACTATTACAAGAGTTACACCGCGATCGTGAGGACCTTGACACTGCAGTAATTGTTCTCGAAACTCTTTCTATTTTACTAGAACATTCTCCACAAAATGGTGTTTCACCGAACGACGAAGAAGATTATATGGCACTATGGCTTGCAGACGAGCTCACCCAGAAACAGGACAATATGGACCTGCTCATAGATTTCCTTGAATCAGAAGATTTTTTTGTAAGGTTATATGTCTTGCAGCTTATACATTCGGCGCTATTATACAGACTAGAACGTACCCAGGACTGCTTGATTGCCTCTCCTCTTGGTGTATCTCGACTCGTTTCCTTGCTGGACGACCACAGAGAAGCCATACGCGACGAAGTGGCAGCTCTACTAGTAATCCTAGTTGAGTCACACACGGATATCCAGAAACTGGTAGCATTTGAGAATGCTTTCTGTAAGATATTTGACTTGCTCGATTCCGAAGATGGCGTAATGGGGGGACCTGTCGTTTACGACTACTTCCATCTGATATTCAGCCTACTACGTTTCAATGTTTCGAACCAGAGTTTTTTTCGTGAATCAAATTATATACCGAGGCTCAATTCGCTAATCAAGATACCTGACACAGACCAATCAGGCATACCTCCGTGGGATACTCAATCCACGGAGAACATGCTTATGCTCCTAGACATTTGTCGGCAGTTCCTCATACCTGGACAGTCATCTACGCATACCAATCAAACAGCATTTTTACAAAACGATATGCTGTTATCAATCCTTCGACTCTCCTTCGCCCCCTCTAGTAATTTACAGATAAGGATCAATTCTTTGCTGACAGCTGCAGACCTTATTCGTGGCGCGCCGGAGATACAAGAGAAGATCAATAAAATAGATGTGCCTCAATTAGATTTATCCAGCTCGATAGATCAAGGCCGTATGTCTCCTTGCTCCGAGTCATTGCTTTCAGTTACTCACGCTCTACTTAGTTGGATGGTTCACCCCGCATCTGTTCATGTATTTGACCTTCGACTTGCCGCCTATATATGCCTTGAAGCATATCTCTATGAAAATTACGAAGCAAAACGGTCTTTACTCAAATTAATGATCGAAAGATACGAAAACGGATCTGCAAGCCCCTCTGATTCTTCTGATATTCTTTCAATAATACTAGATTACACAAACGAGGATCGAAAATCGGATCCCTATTCTGTGTGGTTTGCTTGTGTACTTATGATTCATATTATAGAGAACGAGAATGAACTCAGAAGGCAACTCAGCGAAATTAGAAACGGAGATGCTGATGCAGGCGAAGAAGTGGTAACTGCTGTTCAAATGAGTATAGCTAACCTCATCACTGCTATCGAAACTAACCAGAACGCTCGTATTCCAATCGGTTACCTTATGCTATTGCATATCTGGACTTTCGAAAACCAGGGCGTGGTAAACGAAGTGCTGGTGGACAAAGCCAATATCTCAGCGCTCATCGCTGCTGCGGCTGATTCATCTACTTCCTTACCTGTTATAAAGAGTATGTGCTCTTCCTTTTTGTGTCTGATATACGGATTCTCAAGTAAGAATTCCCATATCCCTAAACGTGACCTAGCTCAGATGATATCTAGCCGTATTCCAAGGGACCAGCTGGTTTTGTCTCTGCAGCGCCTTAGAGATGACCCCACTATCAAAGAATTTGACGATTCCCGACTATTCAACACCCCAAAAGATTCCACAGGCCTTCCCGAGGTTTATTTCGATCGACTGTTTGTTGAGTTCTTCAAGGATGTGTTTTTCCAGATCTACAAAGCAATCGATGAAGACCCTGATTCAGAACCAATCATATATGGACGAAGGCTACCAGGAGGAAGCCGCATCACGCAAGTAGTAGATAGTATGAATGCTACACTAAAATCCAAGGAATCATACATTTCAGAGCTTCAGAATTTACTGGCCGAGAAGGAAACTCAAATGCAGGAGGAGAAAAACTTATTGGAAACTAAAATTAAACTGCTAGAAACCAAAATTACCGAGCTAGCGGACGAGAAACTTAAACTCCAAGAAACGCAGAATACGTTGCAGAAGGATAGCTGTTCTTTCACGCAAAAGATATCCGACCTGCAGCGAGATTCAGAAGCAAAGTCACAGCAGATCGATAACTTCAGTAAACTTATCAATGATCTGAACTCCAAGCAAGAAAAAGACGCCGAAAATATTGAAAAATTGCAGGAAACGATAAGTTCACTGGAAAGGGAGCTATCTGAACAGCAGAACAAAGCCAAGATGGCATTAGACAGTGCGGTAGACGCTGAACGCAAAGGCTCAGAACTACTGAAACTCGAGCTTAATGCACTGCGGAAGAAATTCAAGGAAAGAGAAGCTACCCTGGAAACGAAGAGTAAGGAAATTGAAATGCTCAGGTCTCACGTTCAACAGCTGACTGTCCAGAAAGATGTACAGGCATCACATACCGATGTGCAAAAAGCCTACGGACAGAATGGCAAAACATGCATCGTCGAAGATGTTCAGAAGTATTTAGATACCATTGGGATTACGAAAGACATGGACTCGACGTCCCTCAGCAATCGCATAAATGAGCTTCGTGCTCAGACAGAGAGAATAACAGAACTTGAAAATGAAGTATATGAAGCGAAGAATCTCAGGACTCCCAATGAGCAACCAGAGATATATGACTTTTCACAGCAAGAAGAGGAATGGAGAAGAAAGTTCGAAGTAGCCAACGCTAAGGCTAGCTCAATGCAAACCGAGCTTGACAATCTAGCTCTGCTAGTTGCGTATGTGGATGAGAAGAATGAACATTATAAAAATATTTTGAAGTCGCTCGGCAAGGAAGTTTCTGACGATGATGCCGATACAAAAATTTCCTAATATAGTTTATGTTATTATGAATTCTTATGAGAGGGTTCAAATTAGTTTAATTGGATACATAACCAGCCATTTGGAGTTAATTATTTATCTGAAGTACCGAGATTCCCTAAATTCGCTTCTGAGAAAGCATCGCGATCTGCCGATAAGTTTCCGACAGGATACAAATCATTTAGCACAGAAACTGGGGAACTAATACTCTCTTTGGTGTGCTCAGTTCTTATTTCTTCTCCGCGCACATCTGGATCCAGGGTGTGCATAGCAGCATACCTACTCATTGCACGAAGCTTGGGGCCATACTTTCGAATAAGGAATGGCGAAGGCAATAATACCAGAGAGAAAAATGCAGGCACACACGATCCCCAATGAACACCTAAATTTCTGTACATAATAGGCGTAAAAATGGGGAATGCACTAGCCATGACACACCGCATAAAAGTATTCGCTGCTATAGCTGATGCAGCAGTTTCTGCATATGCAGTTGTAATATAAGACAACACGCTTTGGAACAAACAGAAAATGGCAAAACCGAATGGAGCAAACCCAAGCACTGGAACTATCCAGGGGATACCAGGAAAGCATGTCCAACCAAACCAGAAAAGGGAGATCGGAATTACAGGACCCGCAAGGCAGGCGTGAAACATATAGATTTCCGGAGGAGGGGACATCCCTAACTTTCTTTCTGCTGGTAAATACTTATGATTAATCCACCAAACGTGAACAAAGAAGCCAATCGTATTGAAGATAAATATACTTGTCACAGGTATAGTGGAAACCAGGGCATTCCAGTGATATGTTTCCTGAAATGAATAAGGCACTGCAGCAAAACTCAAGAATAAAACGCTGTAAACAAATGCTAGGTACAAAGAAAGGACAAAAGCTATTGGCTCACTGAACAGCATTTCAAAAGGTCGGACAAGGTATATCGTGGCGATGCGCTTTAGTGATAGAACTGTAAGATCTGATGGAGCTAATATTGGCTCACCAGGATGAATAATGCGCAGCCTCGATGCTTTCAGTCGAAGAAGTTTTTCATGAGAAGTCTCTGGTAAAAAGAATAAAATTATCATAAGGACAGTGGCCGACAGTATTAATATGATCCAAACAGACCATCTCCAGGTCCCAGCTTTGATGATAGCTGAACCAATCAAGGGACCACAAGTCGGACCAACTGCAGAAAGCGAGCCCCAAATACCTAAGGAATACGTCAATGCTTGCCCGGTATACATATCAGCAAGCGTGGCACCTGCAACTGAAAGCATTGGACTTAAGCAAAGCGCAGAAACAAATCGCAAGGCTAATAGGGTTTCAATATTGTGAGAAAGAGCCAAAGGTATCTGTAAGACAGTGAATATAGTAAGAAGAGGAATGTATACACCATTGCGGCCTATCGCAGGTACTTCAGACATAGGTCCAGCTATCATGGGACCAAGTCCATAACCAAAAAGAGCAAGAGAGATGGACAATGAGCTGACATATCCGTCAACCCCAAATTGATTTTGGATATCTTTTAGTACTCCCGTCAATGCGGAGGTATTAAAGGCACAAATAAATGTCGAGACGCTAATTATGATTGTGATGTGAATTTTTTGTCTTTTGGGCCAGTTCCTAGGAAATTCTGGGTCACCATGTGTCCATTCTAAAACACCATCCGATGATATTCGGGTATGTTCATCGCTCTTGGCAATCTCGGGGTATCTCATTAATCTACCCCCAGATAAAAATCTCAGACCATGTGCAAAGTAGGTATAACACAGGTAAGGATTAAACTCTGTCATCACGTACTGTAATTTTTGAATGTGTGAAAGAAGCAAGAATTATTATCGTTAGCGCGAATAGGCTTCGATGACCTGATCCAAGAAAGGTCGATATTATTCCTTAAAAGGATTTAAAATGAGATTTAAATAGTTTTATGAAAGATGAGAAATCGCGTCTCATCAAGAAAAGTGGCTGGAACAGGAGTATCTTATTGCCGAGGATATGAATCAGCTGTGTGATTTCTTATATAAGCATCGGTCCCCCGCATTTTCCCCCATTTCTCAGTCTTTTTAGCTCGAGTTAAAGTTTAAAAAATCAGCTGAATAAGTCTCGACAGTTCGTCTGACTATCACGCAAGTAATCGATTCTTTCGACCCATAGAGCATAACCGTACATTCAGGAAATAACAGAGCTGTACATATACACGAGCTCTAAACGCAGTTAGACCGAACGCTTGCTGCAGCTCATCGTTATTCAGTGGAATGGCTAGCCGGCTGTGGAAACTCAGGAGGAGCCAGTAGCTAACGTCGTTAGAGTTCATTAATCCCAGCCAATAGCTATCACAATAACTGACTCTAGTTACGCCTTTGCAACTTTACAGTTTCATTAACATTTGTGATGCGTTTAAACCTCATCGAGCGGAATTGAATCCACCCAAGACAAGAGTTTATATTCTTTGCATTACTGAAAAATCAATATGATTATGATTCAGGTGTTCATCAATTGCTGAGACGCCATTAACCAATATTGATTTATCCTGTTACGGTCAAGAATAGACTTCAATTCGACCTCATTTTTTGGCACTCGAGTGATCCATTGTGGAAACTTTCGTTTGTCAATTTCACCTTCCCAGATCAGTTTGCAGAAATTAGATGGTTGAATACTGTCAGTTTCGGAATCTCCAGATTCATCCCACTTAATGCGGTGGAGCAGCAATCGCGAATAGAACCGGATTGATTTCGGATCGCCTTCTGCAATAATGATGCTCATATCTGGGTAGATAATCGTTAATCCTGTCATATAACGCTGTTTAGCATTGATGGTAGCCTTGTATTGGTTCTTATGATTAGAGAAATCTTTGATCATATATACAGAGCAAACGGTATTTTTTTCTGAATCGTGCAATACTTTTTCTTTTTCTTTTGCGTGCCGCTCATTCGAGGAAAGCATCCTGCTTCTATTATCCTCATCATGCCTTTTCCGTCGCTCTTCGACTTCTTTCTTAACACGAGCTGCAACTTCTGTAGGGTCCTTGATAGCTTCACTTGTGAGGACATTCATCAGATTGCTCAATTTTACTTTAGGAGGAGGAGGAGGCTCTAAACCTAGACGGATTCGGTCCTGTTGTTCTTGATGTTTCGCCGCTCGTGTTATTCGTCGCAGTCGCTTACGTTCTTTATCGCTGAGAGGAATTGGTTTGATGTCTTCATACTT
Organism: Tortispora agaves; assembly: GCA_030462865.1. Classification (NCBI taxonomy): domain Eukaryota; kingdom Fungi; phylum Ascomycota; class Trigonopsidomycetes; order Trigonopsidales; family Trigonopsidaceae; genus Tortispora; species Tortispora agaves. Next base: position 306,419 of record JAKVQP010000008.1, read on the forward strand.
CTCCCATGGCGGAGGTATAGGCACTGGATGCAGAACCCGAGCATTGATCGGACCACTAGAATCATATAAAATTTTTTCTCTTTTAGACAGGGCTTCATTGTAGGAGTCGGCGTTGTACAGTTCTTTATCCCACCATTCGATAGCTGGCGGCTGCTCAGGAACAATGAGCTGGTAAATCGGATCCAATTCCTCTCTGGCCTCCTTTAGAAGAACTTCTTGGTCAACCTTTTTCCGCAGTTCTTCTAGTTTCCTCTTCTTCTCTAACAGCAGAGCTTGCTTAACGTATATTCCGGGCTCATTAAACTTCAGTGGACGAGGAGGCCTGGAATTGATCGAAGGCTCAAAGTAAGGATTGGAGGGTACTATAGCAGCAGAAGTGGCAGGTAAATTAGCATTGGAGTGGAAAACTATACTGGGCTCACTAGAGCCTTTTGATTTCACAGTAGAGAGCTGCTCTTTGGATTTCCGTATCTTTTCCAATAGATCAATGGTGGCTTTTTCTGAGTCTCCTAAAGGCGTAGAACAGGAATCAGCAGAGTCAGAACTTTGCTTTAATTTTTTCCTACTAAACTCGAGATCCAAATTACTCGAGCTTCGCTTATTGGCCATTATTCTAAAAGGATTGGATGATTATAGGTCGGTTGAAATCGAGAATAGATGTGAGATGGGCACTAAGTTTGGGATGGAGGGAGATTAGGTTGTCCTATTACGAGCACAAAAAAAAAGGTACACAAAGTAACCAAAAAATAATGTACAATGCAAATCATTATCACTCAGAGAAACTTAAGCCTTAGAATTGCATAAATTGGAGAATATCTTCAGGAATGTCCATTTGATTTCCAGAATCTGCAGAGGGCGTCCTCTTTCCATTATCTGACTGCTGAGACGGATTGTCTTGGTAACGTCCTATATCATTCTGCGGTTTGAATGTATTCACTTCGGCACCATCCATGTTGGTAGAGTTAAAGCTGGAATTTGGATTCACCACCGCTAGCCCTGCGGGTGCATTACTGTCAGATATCTGAATGGAAAACTGGCCGTCGAACTTCTGAGGAAGTGTACCAGTTTGTAATTGTAACTGTTGCTGCTGCTGCCGCTGGATTTGCATGGACACCTCAGCTGGGTCCTGATTAGCTCTAGGAAATTGATCGATAGTCGAACTAACCGAGCTGTTGTGAGTTGAAGAACGAGGAAGAAGAGTCTTACCAGCGATTTGAGATACTGGTTGTGCTTGCGGCATTTGCTGCTGCTGAGATGGCTGTAGCTGGGTTTGCCTTCTTTGGCCCGGTGGGTCTGAATGCATCTGCTGCATTTGTCGTAATTGCTCTTGAAGATTAGTAGCTGCACTTGTACCTTGAGTGAATCGCCCCTGGGCAGTACGGGTATCTCCTGCATTCTTATTCATAGGTGTACTAGATTGAATAGTGGAGCTACCAAATTGGCTGAGTAACGGGCTCTGCATATTTCCAAAACTACCATTTCGTTGTTGCTGCTGGTGCTGGTGCTGTTGTTGCTGGTGCTGTTGCTGTTGCTGTTGCTGCTGTTGCTGCTGCTGTTGCTGCTGTTGCTGCTGTTGTTGTTGCTGCTGCTGCTGCTGCTGTTGTTGTTGTTGTTGTTGCTGTTGCTGTTGCTGTTGTTGTTGCTGTTGCTGTTGCTGTTGCTGCTGCTGTAGCTGTAGCTGTAGCTGTAGCTGTTGCTGTTGCTGTTGCTGTAGCTGTTGCTGTTGCTGTTGTTGCTGTTGTTGCTGCTGTTGCTGTTGTTGCTGCTGTTGCTGCTGTTGCTGCTGTTGCTGTTGTTGCTGTTGTTGCTGCTGCTGTTGCTGCTGTTGCTGTTGCTGTTGTTGCTGTTCCATACCAAGAATTTGATTAGACTGACCAAATACAAATTTCCGAGTGCTATCCTTCGGTAAATCACTTTGAGATACGCCTCCAATAGCTGAAATATGATCCGGGCGGTTGCTGTTGGTAAACTGATCACTGGGAAGCTTGGACACGCCTGATCCATTCTGTAAACTCATGCCTGGAAGCTCCTGATGTACATAGTCAGCCGTTGAATTGAATTTAGACACATCACTATCATAATGAAACTGTCTTCCCACAGAGGCTTCCTGCTGCTTAACGGCAGATCGAGGAGGTCTTCCGGGTTTATTAGCACGAGCCTGAAGATTCATACCTTGCTGTATACCCGTAGACATCCTTTGTTGATTTCCGGCAGAAGCTGAAAAGCTCGGATGGAGGATATGATTTGAGTTACTCATTGTGTTTTGTTGTTTACCTGGAGCTCTGTCGGTCGTGGAGTTTGGGCGGGATGCTTCAGTTGGATTACCAGATATAGAATTACCTGCACTAGATCGTAAGCCCTGATCAGCACTGTAGGGAATCATACCAAGGGCTTGGAATGCCCGAACTAATTTGGCATACGCGGGAATCAATGAGGGTACTTCAGGTGGAGCCGAAAGAATGCGAGGAGGATTAACAGGAGGTCGGTCAGCTGCGTTAGTGTCTTTCCGTGCAATATCGCTAGATAAACTAGCCAAATAAGTTAAATTTGCTTCAAGTCTAGACATACAACTAGCAAAAGCTGGATCGATAATCTTTTCGGCTAGATTACTTCTCGAGTACCCAAATGTAGCCTCTCTAAGCAGAACCCCATTAATGCTGAGGATCAGAGTAATCAGAGACCTTTCATCCATTATTCACAATGCCACTATTTGATAAATATATTACTCAAACTGTGAGGCCCTGGCGTTGATTAGTACGGCTTTGCGTAATGATAAGGGTAAAAAGGATTATCGAGCTGGTAACTCTATCGTACACTTCCCCGACCAAAGCTTTTATATAGAGCATCAATCGATCAAGACGATCATAAATTGTTAAAGCAAGAATAACATTCGCGGCATAGTAGCGAAAATTCTTGCTCTTAGCGGTCT